>JADRCH010000120.1:3476817-3637815 GCA_019843965.1 Rhynchomys soricoides
TGTATTATATGCTTCTGTTAGTTGTTACTGTATTATATGCTTCTGTTGACTTATAAGTGTTATAAGTACCGTTCGTTGCTCAATGGTATTTTTGTGAACTTTTTGTTTCATTTTGCTTTGTTCTAGCATTTTTTGGTATGTTAATATTTTGCTTGTTTTAATTTTTGTATTTTGTGCTTCGTGTTTTTTATTTTAGAGAAAAGGAAAGAAGGAAAATATAATGTTGGGTGTGCCAGGATGTGAAGGGATCTGGGAGGAGTTGGGAGAGGGAAAACAGTTTCGAAGTACATTTTATAAAAACAAAATGATAAAATTTAAAAAAAAATCTGGTTAACAGGTACAGAGAAACGGGTTTGTCTAGGCCCTTGAGAATTCTGTAATAAAAGATTTTTATTGCGTTTAAACTAAAAAAAAAAAAAAATGAGTGGGGTGAATGAATTAAAGCAAAGGAGAAACTATGCAGCCATAGCTCTACTGAAAAATAAAAGTTCATAGCAGTCTGAAGGTGTTCAGGTACCTGGACACACAGAGAGGGCTTTGGTTAGGTTGTCTTTAGGAAGACAGGCAAAAACACAGCTGTAGAAAACAGCGTGTTTACTTTTATTAGAGAAATGTTTTTTGATTAAAAATAGACTAAATAGAATAAAAATTTACTGAAGTGTTTGTCTTTCCCCTAGTTTTATGTTCTAGCCTTTGTTGGAAATCACTTAACCATTTATACATGGATCTATTTATAGGCCTTTGATTCTGTCCCACTGGCACACATACAGTTTTTCTATCAATACTATGCTGCTTTAATAGCTATAAACTTATAATATTTTAAATCAGGAGCAACATTTTTTACCTTGCAGTTGTTTAGGTTTCTCAACCTCTTTATGTATCCGTATGAATTTTAGGCTTGCTTTTTTATTTCTGTAAAAACTGCTGTTGGGTTTGATTAGGATTGTCTTAAATGTATTAATAGATATTTGGACAATATCAGTCTCTCCAGTTCATGAATCAGAATATATTCCCATTGCAGATTTTTTTCCATTTTGTAGAGATTATTATAACCTGACCCCACCTTGTCCCCTGCTGTGTCCTCCTTAGTGCTTTATTCTTTGTTCCCTTGATATATTCTGAGGGAGATTTTTATGTGAGAAAGTGGGACTAAATTCTGTGTCGTGTCTCTATTCCCTGCTCCTTCTCAGAGCTCACTGCTTGGCTGCATATACAGAACTGTCCCATCTGAGAATATGGATGAGCTAACTTCTTCCTTTGCAATGTGATGGCTTTCAGTTGCTGAAATAATTATGTATGGTATGTATTGCTATGTATTTCAAGTAACATGTTAGCTATGATCATTAAGTGGGCATCTGCGTCTTATACCAGCCTTTGAGAAACATATTTTCAGCTTCCTTTGCATATTATCTGGAGTCTCAGAATCACTTATAATTGAGCAAATCATATCAGAGCTGCAGTGAGGCGTGTGTCTTAAGAAAAGTGGCCGTGATTGACAAAGAAAACCAAAGCTGATGGGCATATGGAGCAAAGGGCGTCTGTTTATACCTCTGGTAAGAATGTGAATTGGTACAGACATTAGAGAAACAGTGTAGTGTATCCCAAATCTCTGAACTAGAACCACCATGTTAGCCAGTTCTCTGATTACTGGATTAAGAAAAAACATTGAAGATATTTTTGCATTTTGTTGATGTTTTCAAGAATGGACAGGAATAGATAATACAAGACTATCCCCTCAATGCCCATATCTAATATAAGCAAAGGATGGACCTTTTAGCTCCTAATCATGCCAAATGAAGTTGGGAAAGAGTCTATATATAGTATGATAGTATCCAATAATCCATTTTAAGACACTTGCCTCAAATGTCAGAGAATGCTGGCTGACTGGGAATGAATGGTTCAGCCCAGCTCCAATGATGAAGATTCTCTAAGGATTGGACTCCTAATGTTTTCTTTGATGGCCAGTTTGTTCTGACTCATTGACTGGAATAGGTAAGATATAAGAAACAGGATTCACTACTCCCATTACATTGGTTTTGATTATCATGAATAATGAAGTGAACTTTCTGGGAAAATGGCCCTGATCATTTCCACTCATCTGATTTTCCAGTAGCTACCTGAACTCCATGCAGCACCAAAGATGTCCATTTCTCCTATTAATAATTTCCCTTTCAGCCTTTATTGTAGATGTAGACTTTTATAGACTAATACAGTGGTTCTCTTCTTTATGCTGTGACCCTTTAATACATTTCCTCATGTTTTGGTGATCCCCAACCATAAGATTGTTTCATTGCTATTTGACAAACTGTAATTTTGCTACTGTTATAAATTGTAATATAAATATCTTATATGCAGGGAATTTGATATGTGACCCTCAAAGGGATTGTAACCCACAGGTTGAGAGCTGTTGGTCTAATGTAACAGAACAAAAGCTATCATGAAAACATGACTTCTGTGGGGAACAGAAAAATCCATCTTAAATGCAAATATGTATCTCAGATAGAGGCATTTCAAGACATTTGGTTTCCTGATTGTTCAATGTTTGTGATAATTAGCAGCTTTAGTTTTGTGAACTTCTCCTACTCAGCTCACTTTACTTAGAACTAGTTATTAGATTCTGAGGACACTGGAAACAGATGCATTCCTTGCACACTGGTACTTTGAGTGCAGAACTGGAGAATGCTCTCTTACTGTCTTAGACTGACAGCCACAGTCATGGAGCTCAGCATCTTTCACTCCCTGCCACAGAGCCTGGAATTAAAAGTGTCCATCCTTTACTGTTAAGCACTAAACACGTTCCCTCCTTCAGGATCATTTGTGAAGGTTCTGCTAGTCTGAATGATGCTAATTTGTTTTGTTCAGTGGAAAATTTCTTTGTTCTGTAATTCATTTTAAAAGCACCCTGGCATGTAACAGACAGTAACAACTATGGATGAGCAGACAGGGAGAATGAATCAGGTGAGTAGCCTTTTGTAATGAAGAATCCAGTTGTTAATAGACACAGGGAGCCACAAGAAAATGTGTACATCTGGGAACATGATCTGTCAAGTATTTAAAACTGATGATCACAAGACTCAGCAAAGCCATTTATTACCCACAGGTTGGAGATGCTGAGGTCAACCTTCAGATAGAATTGGCAAGGACTGAAGGCCCCTGAGCTCCAAATAACTTGGGAAGATTATTGTCAATTCATTTTTTAACTTTTATACCACCCTGCCCATTGACTTGATTCTGGAAACTGGTTAAAGGAGAAGCATCTTCCTCCAGATACACATGGGAAGATAAAGTAGTCATCAAGGGACAGGGTGTGGTGGCCATTGAATGAGTGAGCATGAAGCCGTAAACTATCAGGATACCTTAAGATCACAAGGAGTGGGTATGGGCTTCATGAGAGCTCTAAGGCCTGACAGTGATGAAGTCCTTGCATTTCTGTATTCATAAGTCCCCAGGGTAACTGTAAGCATCACGTCAATTTTAATGAAAAAACATAAGGTCATTAAGTGAATAACAGCTTAGCAGAATTCATATTTCAGTTGGTTAGTTAAATATTATTCTATATTTCTGCTCAAGGTCTCACAGCATTGATCTCATAAGAAAAGATGATTCTTGCTTTCTGTGTCCTTCAGGTCTGTTATTTTTACACAATTTAAAGAGTGGGGTGTGGTTTTAGAAGGAAAGGTGTTTTCATTAATGACTTTATTTTCTAACTCTCTCTGTAAACAATCATCACTTTAATGGTAAAGTTAAACAAAATTTTAAATAACTTCATTTGGAAGAAAACACTGATTAGCGCTATGAATTTTTCCTTGTACACAACTCAAAGGTCTGATTCCTAGGATAAATATTTCTAAATAGTAAGAATAATATCTCCTTAGTTTGTTTTTTCAAATAGAGGAAACACATTTACAAAGTCTTTAATCCGAGGATAAGATCAGGAATAACCATTATGTGGGAGAACAATAAGAGAGACACTGAGCAAAAGAAGTTAAACCACATATCTCAGCACAGACTTCCAAATTACCGTGAGACCAAAGTTATCATTAGTATTATCATGGAACCAAAAAACATCACTCACTCCTTCTCTTACAGTATTTAATAAATCATCCTTAATATGTTTTAAAGAGGATATTATCTTAATTTTCTAGGTGACACTACTCTGAAAAGTGCTTGGCAGTGTTTACAAAAGCTTAAGACCCCAGAAAGTTTCTTAATTTTGGAAGCTTTTTGTTCCCAAGAGTATCAAATAAGTATATTTTAATTATATGAATGATGGATAATAGGAAGTGAACTGGAATCTTGATAACAGGAAGTTATTTAATTGTTCACAAAATGTCTATGAAATGTAATACACTCTAGCCTCATGTCTGTGGAATGTCTATAGCCATATAGGACAGGCTATAGAATGCCATTTAATTGCAGGGGCTGGAGAGATGGCTTAGTGGTGAAAAGCACTTCTTGCATTCCCAAAGTATCCAAATTTGGTTCCCAGGATCCACACTGAGCAGTTGACACCTGCTTAGAACTCCAGCTCCAGCTGATCCAACACCCTGTCCTAGCTTCTGTAAACACCTCTACTCAGACATGTGATATAGCTAAGGGTAAACATAGATAGTTTTCAAAAATTATTTAATTGTCTTGGAAAATAGTACTGCTAACCAGCTATTGCAATTGTTTCTGGTCTGACACACTGCAGATCTGGAAGGGAGGGGTAAAAAGTCTAAAAGATATTATATATCTATAGGAGAAATGCAGCTGTGCTGAGGGAAGCTTGGAGTATTGATTTTGCATTGCATTGATTTCCACCAGAACACAAGCAACTACCAACTCAAAAGGAGTTGGGAGGGGAAGAGGGATGAAACTTGCTAGGCTGTCTGTTTGTTGGTCTTTAGCCACATGTTCATTTTGTTATCATTTTCAAGGATCTGCTATCCAAGCACCGGTCCGATCACCGAGGGAGGACTGAAGAGTGGGTTGAAATTAAGTTAGATGAACATAAAACATGGCTCAAGAACATCCTCAGAAGCTTTGTATGAGACATGGGCAAACACGGGCAATGGGATACCACTGATGAATTTTAAACAGGGAAATTCCAGGGTTAGACTTTCACATTAGGCTGTTGGGGGCAGCAGGTATGAAAGGTGAGTCAATGTGAGAGAGCTGCTGAAGTTCAGATGGGCAGACAAGCCTTGAGGGTGGTACAGCTCCTGTGGAAGACCTTGACCAAGGCATCTAGAAATGCAGGCACAAATGAAAAGTTATCTGGTAATAAAACCTGAATATGGACACTGTCTATGTCAGCCAGTGAAAAGGAGAAAACAGTTTTGAATAAATAATGGAGCTTAGGTAGGTAATGGTGAGATTAACAAAATTGTTTGGATATTAATTACCTGCTTCTACATGAATTTATGGAAAGGTATACAGTAAACACATATATACACATATATACCTATAAGATGTAAGGGTGTATATGCATACATATTTATAAGATACAGAAATATACATGGTAGAGGATTATAACAAATTATCAATATTGACAGATTTTATATATTTGTGTACTTATATATTTATACGTGTACATATACTCATATATTCTTCCACTATGGTCATTCTTTTAGTTTCCTAAGCTGCTTGATGTTTTCCTTGCTATACTAAGGCAATAAGATTTCCAGCGAAATATTAAGTTGGCGTCATACAAGCAAACTTTCATGGATTGCAGACAATGTGCTCAGGTCTGGGCTGAGTGCCTTAAACATGCTCTACAAGCCATACCAACCACTTTCCATAGTATCCCTGTCATGAACTCATGTGCACTTTACAAATGATAAATACAACTCTCAGAGAGCCCCAGTCATCTTCAAAGTATACAAACAGCAACTGACATAATCAGACTGCAGTAATAGATTTTCAGTGCCTTAACAGTCACACTCCATATCAATTATTTTCTGAAGTCTCAAGAAATTTTAAAAACATCTTTACACTTTTTTGAGATTTACTTTTTGTGTCTGTGTGTATGAACCTATGCACATGCGTGAATGCAGGTGGCCATAGAGGCCAAAAGATATCCCTGGAAATTGACTATAGGGAGTTGTGAGCCACCCGACATGGGTGCTGGAATCTAAACATGGGTCTTCTGGGAGAGCACTGAGAGCAATTGACTGCTGAGCCATATCTTCATACCCTTTGGAACATTTTTTGAAGACATCATGAGTGAGTTTCAGAGCTCTAAATGGAGACATGATCTGATGCAATGTTTATTGTACTGAGATTCAAAACTTCAAACAAGATAGAGCTAGGCTATTTCTGAGATTTTAAAACAGTTAATTAGCTGTTCTGGAGATTATGTACTTCATTCTAAAGAATAAATACATTGAATTAGGAGTTGATTAAAACATGTCTAATTTGAAGCGTGATCTATTCAGTTTTTGTTTATCCTTCATCTGCCTGGGATAGAATTTCTAAGCACAAGTGGCCCAAACAAAAGTGTTGGCACAAGTGGTACAAACAAAAATTTGTTGTTTTCAGATGTGGAAATACTATGCTTTTTGAGAACCAAAAGACTGGCTCCTGTCTGCATAATTTTGAAATGGTGAACCTGTACTAAAACCCCATTTTGGTTTTATTCCACCACCCTAATGCTAGACCTTAGGTTCAAATAAGACAGCTGCTGTGACAAACTGCTGCAGGGTCAGAACTAAATATAGTCTCTCTCTTATCAGAGTGATTTAATGTGATGAGATGAGTTAGATATGACCTGATTTCATTAGCTACTTCTGGCTAGGAGTAGAAATAATTAAGGAGAGAAAAAAGGGAGGCTTAGGAAGCATCCCTAGGAATCCATGCTGAAGCATATTTGTCTGTAACAACGTAGACCAGTGCCACCATCAAGATAGATTAGCTGCACACATAGGTTAGTATTTTAAAACCTTAAGGTAAAATAAAGCTTAAAAGCTACCTGCTCCAATGATAGTTTATGGATAGGTATGTATGTATGATAACATCATCAGGGTCCAGAAAAGCATTAAAAAGAGAAAGAACATTGCAGTAAAATCTTAATAAAATTCTGTTTTCTAACTTAATTGTTTTAAGATTTTATACTTCAAGTGCAATATATGTATTTTTCTTTCATTAAATAACAATTATGCATTAAGCTAATCTCATGCTGACGAGAGAGAGAGAGAGAGAGAGAGAGAGAGAGAGAGACTGTAAAACAATGAGTATTACGTTGTTTCATTTATTTAAAATTTAGTGGAATCATGGTTTCTAGAAGATACTGGTCTCATCCAGTCCGCAGTCTAATCTGCTCATTGTCTGATGTCCTCTTTATGTGTCATTATCTATATACATGATAGAATGAAGAAGCCAACAGTGGCTCCAGGCATTTGGAAGTTCACTGTTACAGTATGTACTGTTTTGGAGGTAGTCCTAACTTCTAACAATATTTTATTGTAGTTATTTATAATGTTAGACATAATGAGGATTCAAGGATGGCTATCTAGTTATATTTTACATTTCCAATGCACTATATTTGCTTCACAATAAACTTAAGGGTAGTCCTCACACTCTCATAAGTTTTCTCCTGGATGAGATGACTGCAACCCATGCCTTCAGATGTTGCCTGAGTACCACAGTTCTTTAATGTCCTTAGCAATGTATAAAAGGCTGCCTCTCTTCAATATCTGCAATAGATATGCAAGTAGATGTAGCACTATACAACGAAGATGAACTTTTCTCTGAGAACAGACCCACCCAAAGGAATCCTGGATCTGTCATTGACTATTTCTATGACCAATTGAGAGCTATTTATATGTCAGGTTTTTAATACCAGTAACCTCACCTGTTGAATGAGAATAATAAATAGAAATATCACAGTGAAGGTTAAATGCAAGATCCTAGTCCCAGGAGCCTTCCCTAGCTCAGTTATAAGAGAACTAACACAATAGATAAGAATGTATGGCATTTATGAACTCACAATGGCTGTGACTGTAAGCACAGGATCTGCTCGAGTTCAAGCCAGCCAAATAAAGGCATGGATCAATGAAGCCCCACTCCTAGCTGAAGAGCTAATAGTAACTGATGGCTTCTGGGAGAAGGTTTGAACTTTCAAAAGATAGAACACTGGAAAAGCTACTTGTGTTCCAGAAGATGACTCTACACCATCTATAAACAAGCAACACTAAACAGACTTGGGGAAGGGGAAACTACAAAGCACAGCATGTGAATTTGGAAGGGAAAATGGTGGAGATAGGGGAGAAACTGAAGGAGAGGGAATGGGGAATGGATTTGATCAAAACACATTAATGCATATATGAAATTCTAAAACTAACATTTAAATGCATGTTCTTGACCTTGAACAGCAGGTCATTCTTGGGTGACAGGGACCTAAAGGGAAGGGCCAGGAGATGGGAAGATAAAGATGAGTTGAAGAAGGGACTGAAGGAGCTGAGGGGATTTTCAGCCCCATGGAGGGAGCAACAGTGTCAACTGGCCAGATTCCCTGGAGCTCCTGGAGACTGGACCAACAACCAAAGAATACACATGGAAGGACCCATAGTGCTAGCCATATATGTGGCAGAGGAGGGCCTTGTTGGCCATCAGGGGGAGGAGAGGCCCTTGGGTCTTAGGGTGTTAGATGCCCTCGTGTAGGGGAATGCTAGGGAGGGAAGACAGGAGTACCCTCATAGAAGCATGGGAAGGGGAATTGGAATAGGGGGTTTCCAAAGGGGAAAACATTTGAAATGTATATAAAGTAAATATCCAAAAATTAAAAAAAAAAAGAAGACATAAAGCTGGAGTTAAGAGATTTTGCATAAACTGATGGCTTATAACTAGCAAGTTTATTATGAAGCACAGCATCTTATATGAAGGTATTAAGGGACTAAGTCAGCTGGAAGCTAATTGGGCAATGTTGCATAATGGGAACACCAGCTAGCTCAAGAACAATACAGACTAAGTGCATAGTGGCTTTAAACTAATAACCATAACTCTATATGGTGGAAAGAGTTGAGCTCTCAGGATCTAAAGCTGCAGCCCGCACATGGCCCTTGCCACAACTCACTACTAACACTGCCAAGTATGGTCCTGCTTTTAGAGAAGGATCGGTCTTCCTTCTCCCTGTTTCAAGGCCTCAGGAAGAAGCTCCCAGCGCCCTGGTTCCAGGTTACTGGCTCTGCCAAAAATGTTCCTAATTTAGAGAAGGAGCTATGTTCCTTCTCCATTCATCAAAGCCACAGGGAAAGCTTTGGTTCAGCCTAGCCTTTAACGTATATTTATAGCTATCTAGCTATAAATCAGCCAAGTTTAGAGTGCACTATTGTTCTGGCTCACATCAGGATTCAAGCATCATCTACAAATTAACTTTCTTCTCCTGTCCTTCATTGATCACTTGATACATAGGCTTCCTCAGAATTGGATTTTTATCCAAGCATGGCAAATTAAACTTCTATTTTAACAATTAAAATGATCAGGCTGGTGGATGAGACTGAGTCAGACTTATTCTGGTTTGCTTTCTAGCTCTCAGGCATAACGGAGACTGTCTTTGTAAGAGAAGCCTGACAGGCTGGCTAGGCTGACACAGGGTTATGACTGAGATTTTTCCATCAAATTCTCAGTCATTGTCACTCAGAAATAATGATTCTTAACATTTGAGATGTGATCTCCATAGACTGGCTAATGACCCAGAGACTGTAACTTCCACATAAAGCCTTTCATTGGCCTCTCATTCTCCACTAAAATAAACAGATGACAGATCAATATTTAGGTTGACTTTACAAATTGTTATTTACCCCAACCCCCATCCATGCACATGGGAACATGAAGATAGATCCATGGGTAAAGCGCTTGTTGCGCAAGCTTGATGGCCTATTTTGGATCTCTAGCACTCACGTAAGAAGGTCCTCTCTGGTAGTGTACTCCTAAAACCCTAGTGCGGGGAGATGGAGACAGGGATCCATGGGACTTGCTGTCAATCAGTCTAGCTGAATCTAATAGCTCCAGGTTCAGCCAGAGACACTATCTTAAAAGGTAAGGTAAAGAGGGCCAGTAAGATGGTCCAAAAGGAAAAACCTAGAAATCTAAACCAATCCCAGTGAATCATATAGCAAAAAGAGAACTGGTGGCCTCTGACCTCCAAATGCACACTGTGTGCCTACACATGTGAACACTAAATAAAGAAATAAGTGTAATAAAAATGTTAATTTAAAATAAGGTATGGAACCTAGGAAGATACATAGTTTGATTACAGGCCTATGTCACCTGGCCTGTCAGAAATCATATATTGTTTATGATGTTAATAGAAAACACATTAAAATTTTTGAGAACACCTCTATATAGGTGTTCTCAAAAATTTGTAGATAAGTCTACAAATCTGTAGATAAGTCTATCTCATATTTTTGAAATACTCCTCGGATCTCACTTCAAAGATCATAATTAGTTTGACTTTATGAGAAGGATGGAGATTAAGAAAAGAACCCAGAGAATTCAACCAGCCTAAAATAAGGAGCTTATTAAAAGAGAGTCTACATATTAATGTCAAGATATTGAAGCCACTCTACCTTTAGAGAGGTGTTAAATCCCCAGAGGCAGAAGAGAGACAATTGCTAAATGGTCCAGCTTGCCTTCATGGTTTGCCTCATTGTTTTAATAATTTGCTTCATGACCTTAAAGTGTATAACCTAAATCTCTCTCCTATTCCTCATTATGGCCTCAGTAATCAGGAGATAACAGCTCTAATCATTAATATAAACTGAGTGCTCCAAGCACAGCAGTTTTATAAATAAACATATACAAAATATCTTTAGGATTCATTTCCAGTAATTAAATTTCTTATATCCCACAGTCCCTTCCTCATTGGGATCATATGACGCTGTGCATTTGATGTCTATGCTGATTGAGCCAGTGCTTTGATGGGTGAAGTTAAAGTCACCAGGGTAGAAAAGGATTGAAGAAGAAATCAGAGCTTTCTTTATTAAACCTTTTTACTTTTCACTTCTAATTACTACATCGTATGTGTCTTCTCCATCAGTGCAGCACTGTATATGTCTCCCCCATCAGTGCAGCACTGTATGTTCCTCTCCCATCAGTGTGCAAAGGAGAATTTCCTGATAAATATGTGGAGAGGATATAGAAACACCAAAGAGATGCCTGGCACAAAAAGATTAATGATAATTACTTTGCAAAAGAAATAACTTAGGTGACAAAGCAACCTCTGCTGACTTATGAGCTTAAGATGCAGCACAGCTGACACCTACCGCCAGTCTGTGCACCGATCTGACTCCCATTGCCCCTCAGCCTTGAGAAGGTGTGTGTCAGCAGTTTCTCCCTCTATTTTTACTTTCCAAAAGTGTCTAGCTCATCACAATGAAATCATGAATAGTCACCGGAGGCTACAAATGGATATACCCATCCCCAGCAGGATACTGTGAACCTGTGTGTGCTCGTGAGTGCATGCATGTGTGCGTGTGTGCATATGTGTGTGGGTATGTGCGTGCGTGTGCGTGTGCATGTGTGTTTAAAACTTGAAACCAGGACTCCCTAGAATGTATGGATATGATCTCAGTATTAAAAATAAAGAAACTTAAGAAGGCAAACCACAAAACTTTGAGCACTAGTGCCCCTCTGGAAAGGCAGACAGGATGCCTCATGAGAAGCTACAGTTTCTGAGTTAAACATGCAGATGCTATAGGGGCTGAGTTAAGTCCCTGCCTCTTTGGCTTCTTTGGTTTTATATTAGCCTTCATCCGGTAACCCTCTCTGAGTTCCACTGCCCATTATTTACAAGAATGAGAAGTTGTAGATTTGCATTTTGGACTAATAACTTAATCACCCAAGCACTGGCTTCTTTGTGTGTAAGCCTACAATTCATGGTTCCTCCTTGCTTTCTCCATCACTAGACTGCTTTTAGAGCAGGATGTCTAGTCTCCCCATGCTGGTCAAGGACTCTAAATAAAAAGACACATTGCTTTACAGCCAAGCATGGGTTGTATGCCTTAATAACACCTTGGGAAATTCTTCTTGTGTTTCAGCAGTAGAAACTACAAAACTGCTCAATCTTTTTGAAGAATTAAGCTCAAGCTATTTGCAGAGAATCAACAGAAGCACAGGAATGCTAGGCATGGACAGGGTGTGCTTTATAAATTGCTCAGGCCTTAGATATACAGATCTCTCTTTCAGTCACAAAGACTATTAATACATGCTTTGTAGCTCTTGAAAAAAACTTTATATTTGTTCGAAATGTTCATTTTACAAAATTTATTTTAGAGTGCTCTGTTTTAAAAGATACTTTAGGATTTTTTGTGTATGTGTGCATGTGTGTGGGAGAGAGAAGGTTGTGCCCATATGAATGCAGGCACACGTGGAGGCCAGAAGGGGTGTCAGGTGTCCTGGAGCTAAGGTGGTTGGACGTCACCCAGTATAGAGGCTGAGACTAGTACTTGGCTCCGATTCAAAGCCAGTATATGTTCTTAACTTCCAAGCTATCTTCTCTAGCCCTATAGGCTTTGTTTTAAATTCTCATGTTTCCATAGTGTCTATCCCAGGACTGAGAATCTGTGGGATGATCACATTTCATTCTAAACCATTCTGCTTTGCCTTTTGTCTTGTAGCTCCCTTTTACTATATTTAAATTCTGATTAATGAGGGGGTTTTGGTTGGTTGGTTGGTGGTTGGTGGGTGGGTGGTTTTATGCTTGATTTGATTTGGGATATTTTTGAGATAGGGTCTTCCATTGAAATGCAGATTGGTATAGGACTCTCAATCCTGCTGGCTCAACGTCCTGGGTTCTGGGATAGCCAGATGTACACCACCATGTCCAGTTCCTCACTGGTGAGTTTTCATATCAGCTTTGATTTACTTTCACATAGCACTCTTGTTCACTGAGTTCACAAAGTACAAGATGTCACAAGCACCGATGTGCATGTTTGTGCTGGCTTTTCCCTGGACATAACAGAACTTAGAAAATTCTGGTTAGCCATTGCAGAAATCTGTAAACATCAAGCTGAAAGGAAACATTACTGCTCTGTGAGATATTTATGGGGACCCATTTTGCCTGCTACAGTGAGATTGCCTTTATAAGCACCTATGGTTTTGAAAATGAGAGAGAACAATATTTTAAATAAATACCCCCCTGGAAGCATCTTCATCACTTTTTCCCCAAGGCTGCACAGGCTGAAATAAAAGCTCTCTATTTAGGACAGGTTTTTCCTTGACCCAAGGTTACAAATGGGCTTTTTCAGCAAGTACACAGTATACAAAAGTGTTAGATAAAAATGCTATGATGTAGGACCTGTTTCTTACCCTTAAAGAGAGACTAACATTACTCTTACAGAACCCTGGTATTCATCTCTCCTCTGCTTGGCCTGGATAAACTTTTACAACACATGTCCTCCACCCTTCTTTGTCCCACATTCTATCATGACTGTTGATTGTTTCTAGACAAAATAGCTTTAAAAAGATATTGTGTCTAATTGATCCTGTCTTATGGGTCTTGGCATATTGAATGGCATACTGTGGTTCTCACTGGACATTTGCTGATTCCACCTGGTTCTTGAAGAAGGTATGAAGTACTGACAAGTATATGAGCTGCTCATTGTTTGAAAAATACACCATCCCACTTGGACTTGAGGACTCGAGTACAGCAGGAAATTTCATTCTTGATACTTTAATTCTGGTCAAAAGTTCACTGCTAGGAATGTCACAGGCCCTAGAGTAGAACCTGCCATCATTATTTTGGTCAGTGGTCCTGTTGCCAGGCTTCATAAAATAATTACATTTGTAGACATAAGTATTAGCTGATCTCAACCACACTCAGTGGAGCCAGAAGGTGGGGAACAGTACTGTGAGATGCCGTCTTCTGCACATGAAACAGCTGTGGCACTCATGAATTCATAGCCACTGAGGTTGCCTGCAAGAGACCTTATAGTACAGGATTTTCCTTTCAATTGAAATATTCCCTCCTGCCTAGATCAGGAGAGTAATAAGACTCAGGAGGAAAGCTACAGGTCACATTTCTGGGAAAGTAAAACCATGGGAGATTCTTTAGAGAAGGAATAGACAAGTGCTGAAGGAAGACTGGCCAGCTGGACTGTGGAGAAGACATTCTGCCAGCAAGTCATCCAGAGAGCTACAGGGTGGAAGCATTTGTGAGTCTGCCCCATGTTGGGATAGGCTTTTTGCTGATGCCTTTGTGAGTCATCTCTGTTCTTGTAAGAAACCCCTCACCTTTAGTGAGAAATTTGCTTTCTTTAAAAAAACTAGTTATGTTATGTGAATATGTTTTTGTTTTAATCCCAGGTGTGAGATAAGTGGCTGCTTCACAGCAGGTAATTATACCTTGTGCACTAGCAGGGGCATGATTTTTGCCAGCTGCAGATAGTTTGTTTCTGGGGACTCTGGAGGAGGTGTAAATTAGTCCAAAGAGGGCCTGGGGAGGCTTCTGTTGCCCCTTCTGCTCCTGGTTGTTGTTGCTGCAGTTTGGCAAAAAGAAAATTGGACTTGGCCCAAAAACCCAATGCCTCTATTATCAGGAAGTAGGTTAAAGAGGTCTACACCCCCTTTTCCCTCTAGCCTTCTTTCTCTCTGACTTAGTGTTGGGGGTTGGAAGAGATTACAGTGGAATAAGGGTTGGAAGGGAGGTAGAGAAATTCTTATACCCCAATAAAATACCCCCCCCCAATACACCAACACTCACTTATACTTTTGTTAATAACCTCATTAAAAAAACCTCATTGGTTCACCAAATAGGGCATTAGTGCAATCATTACTTTGGTCTGCCCTGGGCTCACTTTTGGGGGTGAATAGACACAGAGATGTGTGCTATATCACACAGCATGCCAGCACAGAATCAAGCCAGCCAAATTCCTGGCTTAGGTAGGTGAGGTTTTCTCCAGGCCAAGCCCCTTACTGAGGAGTTAATGGCAAGTGACAACTTCTTGCGAAGAGAGATAAGTACTCTTTTTCAAAGATGTTCCCAGTGGTAGGTTTTCCATGTTCCAGGAGATGGCCCACACCCATGTACATGTGGAAAGCCATAACTTATAAGAAGAAGGAAGAGTTGGAGAAGAAAGAGGAGGAGAAAAGGGGTGGGTAAGGAACAGCAGCAGCACACATGAAATTAGGAGAGGGACCGGTTTTTGGTATACAGGGAAGGTTGGAGGTGGAAATGCAAGGTGGAAATGATAGTTTGTTTTATTGGATACATATATTAAATTGTCAATCATAAAGGAAAAACCAAATATAAATACAGCCTTGATTGATACTAGTGTCTTACAATTTGTTTCTTCCAGACCCTCCTTGAAATGCAGTGTGGAATTGATTATTCTGCTTGAGATGTGACTGGACACAGTTTCCAAACTTACCACAGTAGCAAACATACTCTCAAATGCAAATCTGGTAAGTAAGCCAGGCACACTGCAAAGCTGCCATTGTCTCTTAAAATATATCTTCCAGAGAATAGATTAGGCTTCAATTTCTCTTCCTAATTTCCATTCTGTCCAGGAAGATTTTCTGAGTAGTAACTTTTTCACCATTACAAGTGTTTTATTTATTTTGTTTTCTTTATTCTTTTTGTAGGCAGGTCATTACTAACTAATTAGCTGTTCTTCATATATGTCTTACATAGAAGCAGCATAGAATTTGTGTCCTATAAAAATCATTGCTAAATATATGCCCCCTCCCAAAAATTTAATGATAAGAAAGAATAAAGATAAAATGAGTCTCAAAAAGAAATATTGCCTAACATGTGGTGAAAATTTTCTATAACTACATCCTGACTCACAATGTTGGGAACAAATCTCTCCTTAAAACCCATTCCACCAAACCAGTGGTTGGCTCCCTGCAGTGCAAGTAAGTGTTCTGATTGTGGATTTGCCTTGGATTTTCCACTCATCACAGGAATGAGAAGGAAGAAAATATCCTTAAATAATTAACTGCAGTGTTACCCATCCAGATGTTACAGTCTAATGCATGTAGGGTATGCTTGCATGGCACACAGCAGTGATGTCTGGAGGAGATGGCTTGTCTTCCAGGAAGTATTACATAATTGATTAAAATCATCTAAGGGAGCTGGCATAGCATTCCAGTCTGCTTTTGCCAATGGCTGAGCCAGAGATTGGATACACTTGAAAGCACAGGAATCTGGTGTGACTTAATTATCAAATGCTCATTTAAATACCTCTCCAATAACTCATTGTCAAACTTTAGCTTGCATACAGATGACTGTATCTTATAACAACACAAACACCTGAACCTATGTCCCATGTATTTTGATTGAATACATGTGGAGTGGCTCAGAATACTGTATTTCCAGTAAATAGAAAAGCCATTCCTAGTATTGCAATCATTTGTCTGTACCTGAAAACATTTTATCATAGTCCCGTCTTTGTGCCAGGTGTAATGAACTCAACCCTCTTCCAGATGAGGCTTTCAAAGCCCTTCTTGCAAACACTGTGAAATTAGGGCAGACATCTGCTTCATTTATTAATAGTAACAAAATTACTGATAGAATACATTTAGTGCTATTTTTAATACTGGATAAAGTAATAACTAATATATGTAATATTGATAATGTATAGGCTATTTTGTATACCACCCACTCATTTAATCTCTAAAATCTCCCCACTAACCTCTAGATATGATAACCCTGCTTAGTGGTCTGATTTATTTCCTGGCACTGGAGATGTAACTCAGGAAGGGCCTTGTGTAAACTAGGTAAGTGCCTCCTATGGAGCTCCATCCCTGACCCATCGTTCTTTAAAAGGCAGAGTCTTCCCACTGGTTTGAACCTGTAATCCCTCTACCTCTATTTCCTCCATGCTGAGACTTCAAGAGTGTGCCACAAACATTGGCTGTTTCTAATTTTTTTTTTGAAGTTTCAGAAATGTAAGTGTCAGAACCTAAGACAGGCTGGTCCCTATCCTGTGATCTTAAGTTCAGCTTTCTGCTAAGTAGGTGCTTCATGAATGTGAGTGGAGCCCTCTTGGTATTCTCTACAGCCCTGCCCAGACTGTTTCTAGTTTCATGTCCTATATTTCATCTTCTAAACAAAGTGCTTCCTACCTAGTTATGCTGCTACCTATGATTCCAGCTAAACAGGATAAAAAACAAAACAAAACAAAACAAAAAAACCAGGAGAGCCCTGCTTATAAAAAATATAATCTCCTTAAAGAGATTCATTTGTGATTTAGCATTTTTAATTCTGATATTTCATAAAAGAGCTGGAGAGATGGCTTAGCAGTTAAGAGCACACACTTCTTTTGCAGATGGCTTGAGTTCTGTTTCCATCACCCATGTCAAGGGGCTCACAACCACATATAAATCTATTCCAAGGAACTGGACACACTCTTCTGGCCTCTGATGGCACCTGCACACATGCGGCATTTACCTCCCAACACACATTATACATCACACACATACACACACACATTCATTAACAACAACAACATAAATAACTCTTTCTAAAGGAAATGAAATTGCAATTGTATTTTAAGGTATAAAGGGAAGCTCGCATTTCCTGCATACTCTAAAAGCAATGAAAATTAATAGGAAATACTGATAACAACTAGTCAGTTAAGATGATGTGGTTGATTTTGTGAAACACTAAGACTGTAGGGGAGCCAGACATCCTAGAGTGACCACCAGAGAATTCTGATAAAACAAGTAAGGCCCAAAGAAAGAGGCCAGATATTGTGAAAGAACAAAGAAAATAGAGAATTGGGACAGGAAGTGATATCAGAGTAGACCTAAAACACAAAACACTGCTGAGGATCTAGTTTTAAACATTTGGCTACCAGTGTTGGGGAGGTTATTGGTAATGCAGAAGACTTAACCAATGGTCATTAATGCAAGGCTTGGCCAGCCCTTAATTACAAGGGCAGTGTGGGACAATCTGGGAGAGTTGACAGATGGGCTGTAGGAGTGATATTGTTCCTTTTGCAAGGCAGCTCTCAATCCAACATGTCAGTGGTGCCACTGGTACCACTTTGAAGACACAGAACATAAAGTTTTAGAAAGGTAGGACCCTTCACAAACACCACAATATTATTAGCCTGTTCACTGGGAAGACAAAGTATAGGATCTCTATGTCTGAAATGTGTCCATGATCAAAGTCCATGCTATTCCTATGTCTGCACATTGCTTCCTGATCAGAAAGCACAACAAAGGAAGTATATCAGTGATGAGGAGCTCAAAGTTAACCCCTATAACCAAAGAGTAGTTTTAGTTCTCAGAGTCATCATGGAATCACTGAGAACACTGAGAATGACTCAATCAAGCAAGGTCAGCATTTAAAGGGATAAAGTGACTAACTCCTTGCTTCCCCCATTTCTACAGGTCACAGGATAAGGATAACAATATTCTTAAAGAGAAAAGGACCAACAGGAAAGCTGAGGTTGAAGTGGGCATTGCCTTAAGTTAACAGAGGAGATTTTTCTCCTTCTCAGAAGTGTCAGTCCTATGCAGCAACTCAAGAACATTCAGCTTTGTTCTTATTTCTCACAGCTGAAATAGTATAGGTGATGTGGACAAATACAGGGTGACTTGATAATGTGTGGAAGGCAGCTTGGAACCTCTTAACTCCAATAACCCAAGGCTGAGTCAGAACTAGGATGATTTCCATATATCCCATTGCAATCTTCATCTAAAAGTGATTTACAAAATTGTTGCTTGTGGGGGTATCATTTGTTCAAGTACATAGCCCAAAATTGTCTTCCACTCAAGACCCCAGTTGTTCTAAAAAACTGACTCTGACTCAAGGTGTTAATTTTCAATTTTTTGTAACTGCCTGTCCATTTTCCCTGGTGCTGACCAAGGGTCTGAGTTAATAATACTGGCAGCTCCTGGTGCTGATCTGTTATTTATGACATCTTAAAATACCTTCTGACTAAGAATTTCTTTGTCATCATCTTAGGAAGGTTTGCTTGGGCTGTAACAGAAATTAAAATGCACAGCATAACTCAAATGATGGTTGCTGAAATTTTGCCATTCATCTTAAAATTAGAATTTCAAAGAGGTTTCTATGATGGTGTGTGTGTGTGTGTGTGTGTGTGTGAGAGAGAGAGAGAGAGAGAGAGAGAGAGAGAGAGAGAGAGAGAGAGAGAGAGAGTTTGGAGCATATGTCCATATAATGATGTTCATGTAATTAGCCTTTTTGAGGCAGAAATTATCTTATTCACTGTTCTCATGCCCAAAATTCAGAATTAACTGAGAAGACTAAGTGAACGGCTTGCTGCTAACAGCGATGGTAATCCTGCCATATTCTCAGAGAACATAATTTCTCATTTATTGAATTGAACACTTTGCTTTTTAAACTCAGTTGAATCCTACAAGGTACACAAGCTTTGTTTTATCCTCACCAGGGAGAATTATACAGCTGATATAAATGAAAGAGAATTTGAATTGAGGTCTTTTCATAGTCACTCTTTATAGTCACTCTTCTGTGCTGTGCATGAATGACAGCCTCACCTCAAGTAAATCTTGATTTAGTGAAACCCATGAAATTGATAAAAGTTGGCTTTGCCCACTGACCTGACTCATTCATATATCTTTTCCTCCCCAGGCATCTTAAGAAGTCTCTGTGGGCCTGTAGAACCTCTGTGAGTCACAAACATTTCTGAAATATCCTCTCTTCAAAACCTGTTCTCACACAAAAAAAAAGAAATGAAGGAAGGAAGAAAAGGGATCTAAGAAACACTGTTCTTACAAACTGTAGCTGAATAGTGACCCCTTTTGGGAGGATCTGTTTCTAGCACAGTATAGTTCACAGTCTGGGTCTGTCCATTGCCTTCCTAGTCCTTACAGTATAGCAAGCTGACCACAGGCTGCAATACAAAGAGGTTCAAAGGAGTCCCATTATTGGCAGAAAGATATAAAGTAATTCTCCAACACCAATGGTAGGATTTCAGGCATCAGTTATCAATAGAATGGGTTTAGGTGGGTGGGCATGAAGGGATATCTGAGAGCCTTAGTTATCTTCTGAATAATGTGTCTGCAATCTATCATGGCTGATCTCTTTTATCAAGTAGGATGCTAAAACCACACTTGCCATATTTCTGTAAACTTGTTCACAAGTATCTTCTTCTCTGATACTTACTGCATATTTCTACAGCATCCAAACCACAAGTTTACATACTATGATGTTTATTGAGCAGACAAGTGATAATTCTTCTTGACATAGGTTCTAAACTCAGGGTTTGAATGCTAAGTCTGAGTCAGTTATTCTTGATCCCAAATTATCTAGCAAAGGGAAATCCAGAAGCATTTAGCATATTCTTTCAGAAAGCACTTAGCATATCTTCCTGGAAAATATTTAATAATAGCCTAAAATTTTCCAAACTCCAAGTCCTGACTCAAAGATTAGATAGGGAAATAAAGGTCCACTTCCCACCAAAATTTCTAGCTCTATTCTCCAGCTCTGCTCTCATATTGATATCTTACCTTCTCATATGTCCTGTATAAGAGTTGGTTCAAGTTGATGACAATATCAGGCAGTTGTGAAATGGTAATGTGTGGAACATTTAAGTTGAGAGGCATAAAGCAAAACCTTTTAGAAGGTCATTTGGGGGCTAGAGAGATTTATTCTTTTTAGCAGTTAAAATCATGAGGGTTTGGGAAATTATCCCTTCTTCTCCCATCTTTCTGTCCTTTGCTGTGAAGTCATCAATAGTTCATTATCTGTCACTAAATATTGATAGTGGTACACACTTGAAATCTTAGGACTTAGGAGAAAAAAACAAGAGGATTTCTGAAAGGTCAAGGCCACGCTAATCTACATAGCAAGTTCTAGACCAGCCAGGAACATAGAACAAGATCCTTTCTTAAAAACTCAGCCAAGATGATAAATTCAGTCAGATATACTTGTGAAACAAAAGCATAGCTACTATTCTTGACCCCAAATACTTAGTCATTTCATTTGGGGCAACTAAAATTAAACTGAAAGACTATCCTACAATACAACTGCAATCTACTGAGATATCCCTTGGCTTATTCAAGTAGGTGCCCTCTTGATCACATTACTATTACCCTGGGCACAGACCTCCAGCTCTTAAAAATATAGCTTTCTTTCTTTTATCCTGGTAAATTAAAGGTCTTGGCTTGGTCATCTGAAAAGGTCGCTTGGAGAATTTAGTCTGGTAAGGATACAACCAATTTCTTTCTGTGCCAAAGGTGAACCAAAGGGCTACTATTTTCCCCAAATAACATTATATTTATATTTAATCCAATAATCTTATCAGGACAATTTTCCTGGATTGTCTATAAAAGCATTTTGAACCAGAACTGCAGACTGTGTTCTCTACAAAATATAATAAGATATTTGGTATATGCAGTTGGTATCTGTGCTATGGGCAGGCTTTTAACCTTCCAAAACCTACACTTGACCTATTTTAGGGTTGCATCTATACTGCTACCCAAATGAGCTAACCTGACAGAACCATCTAAATATACTAACCTAGGAGAGTGACTTGGTCAGTTTTACATCAGCCTCATCTCTGGTTGGTTCCCAGAGGATCTCAGGCAACAACTGGACTTCAACTTTGTCTACTCTTTGTTTCTGTGGATTGAATTTTCATTCTTCTATTTGCAACTTGCATGTGGCTGCATGTTATTCTTTTGCAATCTCTTTCAAGTGAGATTTCTTTTCTATTTGATGAAGGAAAACCAGTTGATCTCATGCTCTCTATTTCAGTATCACTTGTGAACAAAAATAAATTAAGAATCATGTGCCTACCAGGAGAGAGAACACATATGTCTTAGTCAAGGTTTCTATTCCTGCACAAACATCATGACAAAGAAGCAAATTGTGGAGGAAAGGGTTTATTTAGCTTACATTTCTACATTGCTGTTCACCACCAAAGGAAGTCAGGACTGAAACTCTAGCAGGTCAGAAAGCAGGAGCTGATGCAGAGGCCATGGAGGGATGTTTCTTACTAGTTTGTTTCCCTTGGCTTGCTCAGCTTGCTTTCTTATAGAACCCAAGACTATCAGCCCAGGGATAGTACCACCTACAAGGTGCACTTCCCCCTTGATCACTAATTGAGAAAATGTCTTACCGCTGGATCTCATGGAGGCATTTTCTCAACTGAAACTCCTTTCTCTGTGATAACTCCAGCTTGTGTCAAGTTGACACAAAACCAGACAATACAATTGACCCATTGTCAACTTCACACATGCACACGTGTGTGCGCACACACACACACCCACACACACACATCACTATTAAGCTTCAACCTTTACTTTCTAATTCATCCCCAAGATCTTAATAACTTTAAATGTCCCACAGTTTTTGAAAATTCTTACATATTAAAATTTCAATCCCTTTAAAACATGAAATCTCATAAAATTCAAAATCTTTTTAAAATTAAAAGTCTCTTAACTGTGGGCTCCAATAAAATGCCTTCTTCCTTCAAGAGGGAAAAATATCATGGCACAGTCACAATCAAAAGCAAAATCAAACTCCAACCATCCAATGTCTGGAATTCACTCACAATTGTCTGGAGTCCTCCAAGGGCTTGGGTCACTTCTCCAACCCTGCTCTTCGTAGCACATACCTTTTCTTCTAGGCACCAGATGCCTATACTCCACTGCTGCTGCTTTTCTTGGTGGTCATCTCATGGTACTGGCATCTCCAAAACACTGCTGTCTTCTGTTGTAACTAGGCTTCACCAATAGCCTCTCTCATAGGCTCTCTTGATGGTGCCAAGCCTCAATTCCTTTGCATGACCCTTTCAGTCCTGGGCCACCAATTGCAACTGAGGCTGCACCTTCACCAATGGCCTTCCATGGCCTCTCACAGTGCCAAACCTCAGCTGCTCTTCATGACCCCTTCATGCCTTCAAAACCAGTACCACCTGGGTGACTCTTATACATTACCAAGTCCAGCCACAGCACAAGGTACAACCTTGGCTATCTCTGGAACATAGCCTCTTTGTGCTCTCAGAAAACACTTCCTAGAAGATATCACCTCAATGATGCTGGTCTCTTCTTAATTACTGCTAATTTCTTAGCTCCAGCTTACCAACATCAATAGTCCCAGTAATGCAAAGTTTTTGCTTTAGTAGTTCTGGTATCTTGTTAATCATAGCTGATTTCTTTGGCCCCAGCTAACCAAAACTACAGACTCTTAAATCAAACTAGCAATGGCCCTGATGAGAGTCTTTAATCTTCCCTCTGAAATTTCACAAGCTAGGCCTCCATCTTCTGCACGGTTCTGGACATTATCTTCCAAGCTCCTACTCAACATCTCACACAGCTCTTAACATCCCAATGGCTCTTCTAGCTTAAAGTTCCAAAGTCATTCCACAGTCCCCCCCAAAACATGGTCAGGTTGTCACAGGAATATCCCACTATGGTTGTACCAATTTGTCTTAGTCAGGGTTTCTATTCCTGCACAAACATCATGACAAAGAAGCTAATTGGGGAGGAAAGGGTTTATTCAGCTTACACTTCCACACTGCTATTCATCACTAAAGGAAGTCAGGACTGGAACTCAAGCAGGTCAGGAAGCAGGAGCCATGAAGGAATGTTTCTTATTGGCTTGCTTCCCCTGACTTGCTCAGCTTGCTTTCTTATAGAACCCAAGACTACCAGCCCACAGATGGCACCACCCACAAGGAGCCCTCCCCCCTTGATCACTAATTGAGAAAATGTCTTACAGCTGGATCTCATGGAGGCATTTTCTCAACTGAAGCTCTTTTCTCTGTGATAACTCCAGCTTGTGTCAAGTTGACACAAAGCCTGACAGTATAACATCTTTATTATCTGGACTGGTAACCACCATGTATTACCCTATTCCTAAGCTTATATGTAGAACCAAAGACCATGTGTCCATTTCATGAGTAAAAAAGACTTTCATCTCCCATCCTGTAAGTATAAAATGAATTCCTATCCCAAGAAGATATTAATCATTATGTGTCTGAAGAAGATATGTCCTCAAGGTCTAAAGCATAATTAAGTGCTTAGAAAACAATCTTATATTCCCAAAATTAGGGAAAATACAACTGAAATCATAACTTTAATGTTCTATACTTTAAAATTCACCTCTAAAAATAGGTAATTCACATGTATTTTATATTTAAAAAACAGGTTTACAAAATTAAGTATCTCAACATATTAGAACAGTTTGTCAATTTTTAATTTTTAAAAATAATTATGAGGCTAGACATACTGGCACAGGTCAGCAATCTGAGATTGCAGGGCTCAGGAGACCAACCCAGTGGAAAGAGTTCAAGATGAACCTGAAATAACTTTATATACCCTGTCTTTTAAAAAACAATCAAGTATATGTACATGACGAGTATGAGCTGTACTTTCAGCTAAGATTTGTTTTACAATTTTTAAACTTTATATGTACATTTATATGCATTTATAGACGTATGTGAACCACATGTGTGCAGTGCCCAAGGAGGCCAAAAGAAGGTGGCATATTCCTGGAGCTGAAGTTACAGGAATTGGTGAGCCCTTATGTGAGTGCTGGGAACAGAACCTAGGTTCTCTGCAAGAGTGGTAAGTGTTCTGCACGGCTGAGTCACCTCCTCCACCCCAGTATTTGGATGTATTGTATGAGACATTTTGTTACTCTAATCTTTCCAGATTTCTCATGCACTTCATTGATACATCAGATGAGTTGCCCCTGTGCATGCGGCATAGAGGAACTGTTATGTTCTGCAAGAACACAGGACTGCAAGAAGCTGCTGAGTTCATAAGATTGGGTGGTGTGAGTATGATCTATATTGAAAACAGCATACAGAGGTGTACTGCCCCTTGTTGATCACGTAACAGACATGAAGTTTAGAGAGCATGGACATGCTCTCTTTTCTTCTGCTGGGTAGAAAAGATTACCCATGAGTTGGGCATTGCAATAGACAAAAACATTAGGGGACTTGGAAGAATATAGAGTTAATAACTGACAAATTGAAAAAGAGAAACACTAGACCTTGTGTCTTAAATACATGCTTAGCTGAAGGTTTTCTCTGCCATACCTCTGGGCTCTATAGTTGAGAACTGAAAGTCATATCATCTCATTATAACTATGAATCACCAAATGAAAATATATGTTCACTTCTTTCATATATATTCATTTCATATATATTATGGAAGTTAAGACATTTAATTATTAAATATAAAAATGAAAATACATATTCTAGGATATCATAACATTCAGGGGAATGTTCTAATCTTAATTTCTATCTGTGATTTGTGTTAACACATATCCAGGACCTTTTGTTTGCCCATATGATCAGTGTGAGTCTTTGAAGATGGGAATTATGAAGAGACTAGAAGAAAGCAGACCCCCCCCCCACATGACCCTGCTTCCTTTTTAAGTGTACTTCAGAATTTAATTTTGCCTAAGGGTCTAGAGACCAACACAAATATCACCCTCTACCTTTGTCACCACGTACAAAAGGATCAGGAAGTGTGCCACCCCATCTCTGAATTCAGCATAGTATTAGCAACATAAAAGCAGCTTTTCCCACCATGAAGAACTGCAGGGTTGTGTATCATGAGAGAATGCCTGGTAAGGTCAAGCTAAAGGGTAAGAAGCCCTGGAGACCCTGAAGGGACAGTAGGAGCTTCACCTGCTCCCAGCACTAGGCCTCTGCAGCACTGCCATAGAGAGATTTGGGGCCATCAGTCATGTAAGGGCAACACCCCAAGCACTTCCACATGTAGATGAAGGACCCTAATATCTCAGACCAAGAATAAAGGAAAAGAGACTTGATCATAGTCAAGTAGGCTCAAAAAAGGGTTCTCCATGATAAAGAGGTACCTAGAGATCAGGAGGGCATTGCCAATAATCTTCTCTTCCCAAACATTCCTCCCTGGCCCACCCTGAGAAGTGGGGTATGGTTTTATGAATCCATTTTCTGCCATGACAATAAATAGTTTAGAAGTATGGACTGCCTCTTTTCATCAAGATCCACCATGGGATCCAGTCATGGAAAAGGCCTTGGACTATAGAGCCACAGTCTAGTCTCCCATAGAAGGCCTCTCTGTACTCCCAGCCACAACTGCCACCAAGCTACTGTCAAGCCATGGATTGTCACTGCTGGGACAAGCTGGATTTCCCCCTTTTCCATGTCATCAGGCTAGATGCTGTCACCAGCCCACAGGCCCCCACTCTATTCTCAGCTCTTCCGCAACTCCCAATGGTGCCTGGATGTCCAAGAGCCTGAGAACACCATGGCACCAGCCTCACCTCAGGCCCAGGGACCCCCTAACCAGCTCTAGCTTTCCCACATCTCAGATTGTTTTCCCACCCCTGGAGAGGTGTCTCAGTGCTCCCCTACAGTCCAGCACCCCTGTGCCAGTGGTTGTGTGAGATAAGCACAGTTAAACTACTCCCATCCAGCCTCCCCACGTGGCTGTGCCCTGTTGTAGGGCAGACGTAAGCCCATGAACCAAAAGAGAGCCCTCACCATATAAATTAATAACCTCTTCTGAATAATATATCTCATTATCACCTCCAAAAATACCCTGTGAAGGGTGGAACTGGAGTTTTCTTTTCTACACTTGGCAAACAAGAAAGCTGAGCCTCCATGTTAAGTACTCTTTGCCTGGTATCTTCATATGATAGGCTATTGTAAAATTGAAAGGGATTAATGAATAGATGAAAAATTTAGCTCAAGTGTGAGAAATAGGAACATTTCTGAAATCTAAGACCAAAACCCCCAGTGGTTCCAGGACATTTTTTTTTTTTCAAAACTCAGTTGCCCTAGACAGGGGGATCATGAAAAGAGAGACCAAAGTTGGAATAGGAAGATGCATGTCTAGTTTCAAGCAATTTCTGAGCTACCTTGCTTGAGTCAATCACTCTGCTCATAAGTCTTATACCATGTAAGCTCCACAAATCTATATATTTAATACCTGACTTGCCCATCACAGGACTAAGCTTGACAAGCTATGTGGAATAGTCTAACATTACTAGAAAAACCTAGAGGACTGCAAGCTCGGATGTTTTGTTCAAAAGCATCTATTCAAGATAGACTTATGTTTGAAACATACATACCTTGTATTCTGATAAACACATGGTGTTAGAATAGGGTCTTTTACTCTCCATCTGGCCATGTGGCTTCATCATATTAAAATATTTGTGATGTATATGAAGTTGTTCCAGATATAAAGAAGCACAGAACTTTGGAAGACACTGCTTGCTAATACTGAAGATTTGCACTTTAATTTTCTAGTGTGCCCAAACTAAATACCATAGACTGAGTGATTGAAGCAATAGAAATGATTATTCATGGTGCCCAGGCTCAAGGTTTTTGATCTCATGAGGCTCATCTCAACCTAGAGACAGATACCTTCTCACTGGGCTTTCATACGTCCTTGCTCCAGGCTGCACCCTCTGGCTCCTCTTTTATGAACAGATTTCCTCTTCTGATGAAAAACAGAAATTGAAAAGGAAAAACTTTATTGTGTACAAGCTTTGTTTTGTTTTTAACTCAATTACTTCACTTTCTTAAAAGCCCCCTTTCCAAATGCCAAACATTTTGCCATCTGGGGCACTCGTATTTGAAGTGACAACACTTCAATACTGTGAGGAAACAGAATTCATTTTATTAAATCTCTAAAAGTGAACATGACAAGGAAGAAAGAGGAACAGTGTTGCATGAATTCTGAAATCTGTCCACCAAAGGTGGGGACTTGTGCAGAGTTCCCTGAGGAACAGAGATTCTGTGGTGGGTTTTGGAGTAAAGGGATCTAAAGGAGTCAGCTCTTCTCACAGGAAAACCATAGAACATACCTTGGAATCAAGACAGAGGTGATGTATATGCCACACCTGCTTCATTGGCCCCTATGGCATGGTGACAATTCAATAATGATATTCAATCTGATGGGTAACTTGTAGGTTTATAAAATGGTTTCACTGATATCACTTAAAATAGTTTTAACCTCTGGTCTATCCATAGTACACAGGAAAGAGAACTCAGACATACTGAGTTCTAGTCCATTCTTCCCACTCAAGTATTTCTCTATCTTGCATTGTAACTTCTAAATTAGCATTTGGATACTCATGTGCTTTTCTGGTCGTTCAGAAAATAACTGATAAGGTTTTAAAAGTGCCGAAGAACAGAAACAAGACAATCTGCTTCAGCATAGGTTAGATTACCATGGTGCTGCTCTGATTCCTAAAGATAACAGTCCTCCAAATTATTATTACTGTATAGGTTAAACAGTAATTAAGGAAATTTTTACATTTTCTTCAGAAATTTTGAATCTAAAGATTCCAAGGCATTCAGGAAGGAAGTTATTTCTGTTAGCTGCCATCTGTTATAGATAATGTTTAATCAACTGATTGAGCCTGGTGCATATCTTAAGACACAAAGTCACTCTGCATGATTTGAGATTCCATATATTATCTGTGTGCTAAGTACTATATTTGAATTCCACACCAGGGATGCATTATAAATTCTTTCCTCTGTGACAGCTATGAGCCTTCACAAACTCAACACTTAAAATATTTAACGAGCATAGCAAAGCAGGCACATGATCAGAGAGCTGGAATGAAAGGCTTCTTAAGGCATTATTAAGCATGCCCTGATGTCAGACTATGGCATGGGTCTGTAAGCAGGGAAAGTTGCACAGGAGGAATTAAATAGAATAATTTCATTAAAAAATTTACTTGAAAATTCATATCACTTTGGGAAAACACTGAGATGTATTTCTTTTGAAACTAGTCATATTTTTATTGGCACAGCCTAAATGAACAAAAGAATGAGTAAAAAATACATAAATACCATGAGTATTTATTGCTATTGATGCATAAGAAAGTTTTATCAGGATATTCCCTTCAGAACCTAAAGGGTGGGCACATTTTTGACAATATGGAATTGTCATAC
Organism: Rhynchomys soricoides; assembly: GCA_019843965.1. NCBI lineage: Eukaryota > Metazoa > Chordata > Mammalia > Rodentia > Muridae > Rhynchomys > Rhynchomys soricoides. The sequence continues at coordinate 3,505,644 of JADRCH010000120.1, forward strand.
ATGGAATTTGACAATATGGAAACTAAATTTTAGTATAACTGTGGGATAAACTATCAGGTACCAATTAATAAACCAAAGACCCTTAAAGACTTTCTCCTTCAGTCTGGATGTTCCTTAACCCCATTGCTGTCAAGCCTTTTTATACAATATACAATCCAAGGATTGCTTGCATTATTTATCAACTAACAGAATTTCAAAAATGATTAAAAACTCTTTTCTCTAAGTGATGCTATAAAAGAATCTATAACCCAACAAGATCCTATGTGATAACTTGCACCCTGTTAGAGTTTGCAACTCTATCTCTTGGATACACATGGCTGCCACTCATCCCTGTCAGACACATAGTACACTCACAACTAGAATGAGACAGAAGCCCAGGCTAGAATCATCCTCTCAGCCATCATTGTGCTATAAAAGCACAAGGACACAATGGAGGTAATGAATGCAAGGTTCTTTGGCACTTCCATGCTTACAGGAGAATCCACCCAGCAACCAAACAAGAATTCATCTACTGATAAAAAGAACTGGGGAACAACAGTGAAAGGGGAAGTGAAAAGGGATACCAGTGCTCCCAGCCAAGACCTAAAACACTGGCTTCAACCACCTCTCTATCCATACATAGGAAGATCTGAAGTTCAACAAGGAAGTCATGACACGTTCCAGAGACAAGCTGCAACTATCCAGACAGACATTGACTGTTCTACACCATCATTTCCTATAGAAGATGTCTGTGAGAAAAGATACGGTTTGAGTTGCTGAATCACATAACTAGTCTTCAGGAACATAAAAGCCACCTTCTATAAAAGCCAACACTCAAAATCTTCAGAATCCTAATACCTGGATTTTCAGAAAGGCTTTCATATCTCAATTGATCCTTTATGTGGATGTTCTTTTGAATGTTTAATAACTACAGGATCAAGACCAAATACTGTCATATAGAAAAGATCTGAGACGTGAGTTACTCACCCTTTCATTCATGTCAGATTCTCATTATTTGCTCATTCATTTGAGCACTAACGGTGATAGTGGTATAGTGTGGATTTAAGACTGAACTGTAAATTATCCATCCCCCACAAAGCCTCATAGTCTACATAGATGATGTTACAACTACTAAATAAGTTCAGTGTGTAATCTGTCATAACAGAGACATGAAGCCAGTACTTAGTGGCCATTTATTTTGAAGATGAGGAGTGAGAGTCTTTGGAAGATGGGAATGCTTTGACCTCCATTCTGCAATCTACCATTTTCTCAAGTCTCCAGAGTCATGCTTTGTGTTACTCCTGATAGGGGATATAGAAGGATTAGTGGCTTTCTGCCCTGAATGACTGGTGTGGTCAGTGGGCCTTCTAGTGTTTCCCACACTTCAACCTGGCCTTTCTTTCCAATGGATGGCTTCATTATTCACCTGTTTATCAGGTCAGAACCTGGCAATCATCTTCAACAGTTTTCTTCATCTCACTCTCATCAACAAGGAACCTATCTGAGTCCAATGCCTTCAATGTGAATCCTGAACTCTCATTTTATCCCTGTGACTGCTCTGCTGGTGCAGTTACCATCACTGAAACCACTGCAGTAGCTTGCGATGTGCATTGTCTCTTTCCTTGCTTCTCATTGGACCCCTTTTCTCAGAGTTCTCGGAGATACTGGATTATGACACAGGTTAAATCACACTACTCCTTGGCTTAAAATTGATGTGTTTCCACTCATGGAATAAACAAAGTCATCAACATAGGTGCTAGGAATCCCTTGATGCTGCCACTCTGTCCCTAAACCCTCATTAGTAGCCTGTTCTCTCTCTCTCTCTCTCTCTCTCTCTCTCTCTCTCTCTCTCTCTCTCTGTGTTTGTGTATCTATGTGTATACTAACTGAACCATCTCAGGAAGGCTTTTGCAAAATCTCCCACAACCTCCATTCCATTATTCTGATCCTATCATCTTCATTATTTTATTTGTAGAATATCATGATACCAGACATGATGCCTTAGGAAGGAGGATTCATAGCTACCTGTAATTTCTATCAGTAGACACAAAGAGTAGTCAAATCACATTAAATTCACATGAACTGTATGACTTCTCCATATACCCCACCTGGGAGAATTATGGTCAGTTGCCTCTCTCTGCTGTAATGTTTACATTCCCTAGCTCTCATGGGAAATTCAGGAGGTGTCATGTATTACCTGCTAATGTTATACTTTGACTCGTTTATTTGTTCATTGTCTACTTGTTACACTGAAATTTAAACTTCCTGAGATTCTTGAACCAACACACAGATCAATAAACATCAGCTAAGTAAATAAACAAACCACCTCTGCTGACACAGACATAGATGTATTCCAGGAGCAGCAGTTCTCAGACTGTGGGTCTCAATTCCTTTGGGGGTATCAAATGACCATTTCACAGGGGTTGTCTAAGACCATCTGCATATCAGATATTTACATTATAATTCATAACAGTTGCAAAATTATAGTTATGGTGTAGCAACAAAAATAATTTTATTGCTGGGGGTCACCACAACATGAGAAACTGTATTAAAGGCTGCAACATTAGGAAGGTTGAGAACCACTGTAGTAGAGTTGGAGAACAACCATCCCCTCTATTCTTTCTGTTCCCTCACCACTCAGCAATCCATGCATTCCTTCTTCATTTACTTCCCAGGCAATGTTCATGCCTTTTACTTTAGTAGTGCTTACTCATTGTAGCAATTGAGTATTTTTAAGGATTTGTTTTTAATTATGTGTGTGAAGGGGAATGTGCACATGAGAGCATGTCTCTATCATTAAGGTCCAGGAGAAGATGTGTGTACCCTGGAGCTGGAGCTGGAGGCAGTTGTGATCTGCAGGACGTGGGGGCTGGGAACTGAACTTTGTTCTGTGCAACAGCAGTGAGTATACTTAGCTATTGAGTCATCTCTTAAGTCCCCAATGTAATTGATTTCATCATGAAATTTCCATATATTCATATAATGGACCTTAATCATATCCACCTTCCATTGCTTTATGAGGAATTGTTTGTGAGAACTTACGGGGCATAAACACTAATAACCCCTCAACTCTCAAGGATCTTATTTTTTATTAAAATTTAGTTGGAAAAGGCTATATAAAAGTAAACTACATGAGTTATTAAAAAAATAAACAATTGGGATGAGACTCAGAGAAACTAGAAGAAAACAACAAATGTAAACAGGGTGGCCATGCTAGGTGAGGCCTGAGTACACAGCCACACAATGGGAGTTCTATTTGGAATTGTCCAGATGGGTCCACAGGGATGGGTAATGTGTTTGGGTCTAACCACAGCACAGAAAACCAGAGTAGAAGCTTAGAGAGTTCTGTGTAATGTGTTCCCAACCAGAAATGACACACAGGCCCATCTGTGGTGGGAGACCTCTGCCTGGGCCAAGAGGGCTCCATAGCCAAATAGCATGAGGAGAAAGCTAGCCTCCCAGGAGTGTGGAAAAGCCATGAAAGGGGGTAAGAGGAGTAACACTGCTCAGTGGGACTCACCCCGGAATCCTTGGGACACAGGGACTGAGGAACACCCTGGGGAAGGAGCGGTCTGGTTTCCATCTGTGGCAGGAGACCTTTGCTTAGGTCACCAGGGCTCCATAACAAAATAACACTGGGAAAGATAGCCTCCCAGGAGTGTGGGCAAGCCTGTCTGCTCAGAGGGACCCAACTAGAATACCCATGACAGAAGAACTAAGGAGTGGACTTCTGGTTTATTTTGGTGACCGGGGAGCCAATCCTGTGACACAGGACTCCCTACTCAAATAGTGCCAGGAGAGAGTTAGTATCCCAGGAGTGCCAACACACCTTCAAGCACAGGCAAGACCACCAGTTCTGTTCAAACTCAATAGATCAAGAGGGACCCTTGCAGAGCCATCAGGACACAGGAGCCAAGGGACAGCTGGGTATTAGATCCTTTTGGTTTCTGTCTGTACCCCAGAAATGACTCTGTACCACAGCTCTCCAACACCAAATTCCTCTCAGACAGAACTGATCTTCAAGGAGTATTGACACCTAGGCTTGCAGAAAAGACAAGACACAATCAGAGAGAGTAAGACCAGCTAACACCAGAAATAACCAGATGGCAAAAGGCAAGGGCAAGAACATAAGGAACAGAAACCAAGACTACTTGGCATCATCAGAACCCAGCTCTCCCACCACAGCAAGCCCTGGATAGCCCAACACACCAGAAAAGCAAGATTCAGACTTAAAATCACATCACATGATGATGATAGAAGATTTTAAGAAGGAAATAAATAGATCCCTTAAAGAAATATAAGAGAACACAGGTAAACAACTGGAAGCCCTTTAAAGAGGAGACACAGAAATCCCTTAAAGAATTACAGAAAAACACAGTCAAATGGGCAGAATTACAGGAAATATAATCAAACAGATGAAGGAAATGAACAAGATCATACAGGAACTAAAATTAGAAATAGAAACAATAAAGAAATACAAAGGGAGACAACCCTGGAGATAGAAAACCTAGGAAAGAAATCAGGAGTCATAGATGCAAGCATCACCAAAAGAATACAAGAGATGGAAGAGAGAATCTCAGGTGCAGAAGATACCATAGAAAACATGGACACAACAGTCAAAGAAAACACAAAATGCAAAAAGCTCCTAAACCAAAACATCCAAGATATCCAGGATACAATGAGAAGACAGAACCTGAGGATAATAGGTATAGAAGAGAGTGAAGATTCCCAACTTAAAGGACCAGTAAATATCTTCAACAAAATTATAGAAGAAAACTTCCCTAACCTAAAGAAAGAGATGAACATAATTATACAAGAAGCCTACAGAACTCCAAATAGATTGGACCAGAAAAGAAATTCCGCCTGTCACATTATAGTCAAAACACCAAATACAACAAATAAGGAAAGAATATTAAAAGCAGTAAGGGAAAAAAGTCAAGTAACATATAAAGGCAGATCTATCAGAATTACACCAGACTTCTCACCAGAGACTAGAAGCTAGAAGATCCTGGGCAGATCTCATACAGGCTCTAAGAGTACACAAATGCCAGCCCAGGCTGCTATACCCAGCAAAACTCTCAATAATCATAGATGGGTAAACCAAAATATCTATGACAAATCCAAATTTGCACAGTATGTTTCCACAAACCCAGCCCTACAAAGAATAATACATGGAAAACGCCAACTCAAGGAGGAAAACTAAACTCAAGAAAAAGAAGAAAGTAGTCTTTCAACAAACTCAAAAGAAGATAGCCACACAAACATAAAAATAACATCGAAATTAACAGGAAATCACTATTCCTTAATATCTCTTAACATCAATGGACTCATTTCCCCAATAAAAAGACATAGACTGACAGACTGGATCCATAAACAGGACCCAGCATTTTGCTGCATCCAGGAAACTCACCTCCCTGTTAAAGACAAACACTACCTTGGAGTAAAGGGCTAGTCTCAAGAAAAAGGCTAGAGTAGGCATTCTAATATCTGATGAAATCAACTTTCAACCAAAAGTCATGACAAAAAGAGAAGGAAGGACATTTCTCCTCATCAAAGGAAAAATCTACCAAGAAGAGCTCTCAATTCTGAACGTCTATGCTCCAAATGCAAGGGCAACCACATTCATAAAAGAAACTTTACTAGAGCTCAAAGCACACATTACACCTCACACAATAATAGTGGGAGTCTTCAATACCCCACTATCATCAATGGACAGATGATAACATAACTAAACATAACTAGTTTATGTTTGAAAACATAAACTAAACAGAGACACAGTGAAAGTAACAGATGTTAGAAACCAAATGGATTTAACAGATATCTATAGAACAATTCATCTCACATCAAAAGAATATACCTTCTTCTCAGCACCTCATGGTACCTTCTCCAAAACTGATCATATAATTGGTCACAAAGCAAACCTCAACAAATATAAGAAGATTGAAATAATCCCATGCCTCCTATCAGATCACTACAGAATAAGGCCAGTCTTCCAAAGCAACAACAAAAACAGAAAGCCCAAATACACATGAAAGCTGAAAAATGGTCTACTCAATGATAACTTTGTCAAAGAAGAAATAAAGAAAGAAATTAAAGACTTCCTAGAATTTAATAAAAATGAAAGTACAACATACCCAAAACTATGGGACACAATGAAAGCAGTGTTAAGAGGAAAACTCATAGCTCTGAATGCCTCCAAAAAGAAACTGAAGAGAGCATATAATGGCAGCTTAACAGCACACCTGAAAGCTCTAGAACAAAAAGTAGCTAATATACCCAAGAGGAGTAGAAGGCAAGAAATAATCAAATTAAGGGCTGAAATCAATCAAGTAGAAACTAAAAGAACTATACAATGAATCAACAAACCAGGAGCTGGTTCTTTGAGAAAATTAACATAAACCCTTAGCCAGACTAACCAGACGGCACAGAAACAGTATTCAAATTAACAAAATTAGAAATGAAAAGGGAGATATAACAACACATTCTGAGGAAATTTCAAAAGTCATCAGATCCTACTACAAAAGCCTATACGCAACAAAATTGGAAAATCTGGATGAAATAGACAAGTTTCTAGACAGATACCAAATACCAAATTTAAGTCAGGATCAGATAAACAATCCAAACAGACCCATAACCCCTAAAAGAAACAGAAGCAGCCATTAAACATCTCCCAACCAAAAAATAAAACGCAGGACCAGATGGGTCCAGTGCAGTATTCTATCAGACCTTCAAAGAAGAACTAATACCAATACTCTTCAGTCTACTCCTCAAAATAGAAACAGAAAGAACACTACCCAATTCATTCTATGAGTCCACAGTTACAATGATATCAAAACCTTACAAAGACCCAACAATAAAAGAAAACTTCAGACCAATTTCACTTATGAATACCGATGCAAAAATACTCAATAAAATTTTCGCAAACCAAATCCAAGAACATATAAAAACGATCATTCACCATGATCAAGTAGGCTTCATCCCAGGGATGAAGGGATAGTTCAATACCCGGAAATCCATCAATGTAATCTACTACATAAACAAACTCAAAGTAAAAAGCCACATAGTCATTTCATTGATGCTGAAAAAGGATTTGACAAGATTCAACATCCCTTCATGATAAAAGTCTTAGAAAGATCAGGAATTCAAGGACCATACCTAAACATAGTAAAAGCAATATACAGTAAACCAGTGGCCAACATCAAACTAAATGGAGAGAAACTCGAAGCAATCCCACTAAAATCAGGGACTAGGCAAGGTTGCCCTCTCTCTCCCTATCTATTCAATATAGTACTTGAAGTTCTAGCTAGAGCAATTAGACAACAAAAGAAAGTCAAAGAGATATAAACTGGAAAGGAAGAAATCAAAATATCACTATTTGCAGATGATATGATGGTATACTTAAGTGACCTGAGAAACTCCACCAGAGATCTGCTACAGCTGAAAAACACTTTCAGCAAAGTGGCCTGATACAAAATTAACTCAAACAAATCAATAGCCTTCCTACACTCGAAAGTTAAAAAGACTAAGAAAGAAATTAGGGAAATGACACCCTTCACAATTGTCACAAGCAATATAAAATATCTTGGTGTGACTCTAACCAAACAAGTGAAAGATCTGTATGGCAAGAACTTCAAGTCTCTGAAGAAAGAAATTGAAGAAGACCTCAGAAGATGGAAAGATCTCCCATGCTCATGGATTGGCAGGATTAACATAGTTAAAATGGCCATCCTGCCAAAAGCAATCTACAGATTCAATGCAATCCCCATCAAAATCCCAACTCAATTCTTCATAGACTTAGAAAAAGCAATTCTCAAATTCATATGGAATAACAAAAAACCCAGGATAGCAAAAACTATTCTCAACAATAAATGCACTTCTGCAGGAATCAGCCTCCCTGACCTCAAGCTGTACTATAGAGCAGTAGTGATAAAAACTGCATGGTATTGGTACAGTAACAGGCAAGTTGATCAATGGAATAGAATTGAAGACCCAGAAAGGCAACCTACAGATTGGGAAAAGATCATTACCAATTCTATGTCTGATAGAGGGCTAATATCCAAGGTATACAAAGAACTCAAGAAGCTATACTCCAGAGATCCAAATAACCCTATTAAAAAAATGGGGAACAGAGCTAAACAGAGAATTCTCAACTTAGGAAACTCATAGGGCTGAGAAGCACTGAGAAGAAATGTTCAACATCCTTAGTCATCAGGGAAATGCAAATCAAAACAACCCTGAGATTCCACCAGTCAGAATGGCTAAAATCAAAATCTCAGGTGACAGCAGATGTTGGTGAGGATGTGGAGAAAGAGGAACACTCTTCCATTGCTGGTGGGATTGCAAGCTGGTACAACCACTCTGGAAATCAGTTTGGTGGACCATCAGAAAATTGAACATAATACTTCCTGAGGACCCAACTATACCACTCTTGGGCATATACCCAGAAGATGCTCCAACATGTAATAAAGACACATGTTCCACTATGTTCATAGCAGCCATATTTATAACAGCCTGAAACTGGAAAGAACCCAGATGTCCCTCAACAGAAGAATGGATACAGAAAATGTGGTACATTTACACAATGGAATTTACTACTCAGCTATTAAAAATAATGACTTCACGAAATTTGCAGGCAAATGGATGGAACTTGAAAATATCATCCTGAGCGAGGTAACTCAGTCACAAAAGAATGAACACGGTATGTACTCAGTGATAAGTGGTTATTAGCCTAAAAGTTCGAAATACTCAAAAGTCACTTCACAGCAACCATTGGGCTGAGTGTGAGGTCCCAGATGGAGGACTTGGAGAAGGGACTGAAGGAGCTGAGGGAGTTGGCAGCCCCATGGAGGGAGCAATAGTGTCAACTGCCCTGACCCCTTGATGCTCCCCAATACTGGACCACCAACCAAAGAATACACATGGAGGGACCCATGGTGCTGGCCACATATGTGGCAGAGGAGAGTCTTGTTAGCCATCAGTGGGAGGAATGGCCCTTGTTCCTGAGGGTGTTAGATGCCCCAGTATAGGAGAATGCCTAGGAAGGAAGACAAGAGTGGGTGGGTGGGTGGGTGGGGGAATACCCTCATAGAGGCAGGAGTAGGTGGGAGGGGATAGGGAGGTTCCAAAGGGGAGATCTGGAAATGGGGAAACATTTGAAATGTAAATAAAGTATCAAAAGAAAGAAAGAAAGAACTGACACACAGCTTTCTCGATTTAAATGTAATTGAAGGTGTCAGAGTTATACCTGAACATGTACAAAATTTCTTCATACCTGTTCATGCTCCTCTTTATTTTGTTAGTTTACTAGCTGTGTGTTGTTTTGCTTAATTTTCTCTAGTCAAGCAAAACTTTGGAACTCAGCTCCCGAATGCTGGGATTGAGGGGGGATTGAGGGTGTGAGCCACCACACCCAGTTATTCCCTGCTCGGACAGAATCCAGGGCTTTTTGCAGGCCATGCCCGCACACTATGAACTAAGCCACATTGCTCCCTTATACTTCACTTTTGGTTATCTGGTGTGTGAATAAACCAAACAGACACTAGAGCACTGGTTCTCAACCTGTGAGTCTCGGCAGATCCCTCTGGAGGTTGGATGACCTTTGCACAGGATTTGCATATTAGGTATCCTGAATTTTACATATTTACATTGTTGTTCATTACAGTAGCAAAATCACAGTTATGAAATAGCAACAAAACAAAAATAATTTTATAGTATGGGAGTTACTAAAACAGGAGGAACTGTATAAAGGGTCACAGCATTAGGAAGGTTGAGAACCACTTCATTAGAGGAAAGGGAAGATGATGCTAGAAGATCAATTTCTTGGATAAAATTCATTTATCAGAGATCTTCATTTCATTTTTAAATACCGTTTCATCACTCATTGGCTGATGCAAACACTCAGAGGCTGTTTTACACACACGTACACACACACATACACATATATCTTATTATACTAATTATTGATAGCATCTCATTTAATCTTCAAACCTTCACTCTGAATGAAGATCTATTATTGCTTTCATTTAACAAATAGAAAAATTGAGTACAGAAATGGTGAATTGAGATCACTTCTCAATTGTGAATACTATCTAATTGTTTCATTCAACCACACTGCCCAATCAGGTTTTCATTCACTTTTAAAAATAATAGGCAAGATAAGGCCCTGCTCTCTACACTCTACACTCCACTCCTCCCTTCTCTATTGATGTTTTCATGGCAAAGAGGGGAAGAAGTCTATAGCTTGCGCTGAAATTCTTCATGAAGACTAAGAATTTCTGTGGCCAAATGAAAGAATGGCCAACCAATGACTGGCCCAACTTGAAACCCATCTCATGGGGAAGAACCACTCCCTGACACTATTATTGCTACTCTGTTATGCTTGCAGATAGGAGCCTATTGTAACTGTTCTCTCTGTGAGGCTCCACTCAGAACCGGACCAAAACAGATGCAGAGACCCACAGCCAAGAATTAAACAGAGCTCCCAGGATCTTATGGAAGAGTAAGGGAAGGTATCAAGGAACTTGGAAAGGATAGCAACTCTCCAGGAAGACCAAGAGTCAACTAACATGAACCTTGGAGGCTCCTAGAGACTGAACCATCAATCAAAGAGCATGCATGGGCTAGACCTAGGCCCCTCATGCACACATATGTAGATGTGCCACATAGTCTTCATGCCTTCATGAGCGTCCCTCAACAACTGGAGCAGGGTCTGTCTCTGACTTTGTTGCCTGACCTTGGATCCTGTTACCTTAACTGGGCTGCCTTGTCTGGCCTCAGTGTTCAAGGATGTGCCTAGTCCTACAATGACTTAATGTGCCAGAGTGGGTTGGTACCCAGAGGGGCTCTCCCTCTTCTCATGGGAAAAAAAGGGGAGGAGAAGGGCTATCTTAGAGGAGACTGGGAGGGGGGCTGAGGTCTGAATGCTAAATGAATAAATAAATTATTTAGTAGAAAGAAAAAATAATTTCTCTGGCCCAGTTCATATCATGCTACCCTAGGCAGATAATTAGAACACCTAAGAAATTCTTTGTGCTTACATACTAGCTCTACTCTTGGCCCAGGGGCTACAAAATATAAGTTATTAAAGTAAAACAACAACAAAAATGAAGTAATAGGAACTTAGAAATTTGAGGAATGTTGAAACACTTTTCAACAATTACAAGTAGAGTTGAGGGGGCTGCCAGTACTTAATGACTCCACACTGCTAGAATCATGTTCAGTTGCCAAATTGAATAACAGGAGACCCCAGAGACACTTAAGCTGGCTGAAGCCAGCCAGACATGCCCTCAAAGTAGCCATTTGGAATTTTTTACTCTGTTTCCCATGAAGATAATGTTAAACCTTTACATGTTTTTAAATTCCCCAATCTGACTTACCTCAAGAATTCGATCTTGCTTATGCTTTATGATTTATAATCATTATAAGTCAATTTCTATCCCAAGGCAAAATCTCCAAGACTATGAATCTATACTAACAAAGACATTTATATGTATTTTTCATGCCAAAGCAGCCTACATTGATGCCATTATTTTCCCCCTTCATTTCCTCTGCTACACAGAGAAGGCACACATCAACACAGTACCTTTTTGCCACCTAGTGGGAAACTTAATTTTGCCCTATTTTTCTCTATCTCCCATCTTCTAAGACATGATAGAATTCTGTGCAAGCTAGCACAGAAAACAAGGTGGCTGTATGTATGCCTTCAGTATATTATATCAGAAAGATATGGATGGCCCGAAAGAAACCTGGCAGAGACTAGAAGTGAGCAATAAGCATCTTCCCACTGTGTTCTCTGGGCTGGTAACTCACTGGTTTCATTGTCCTGTCATTTATTTCTCGTCGTCAAATTTTAGATTACAGCTCTTTTGATCAATACTGCCCATAAAACCTTATTCTGAAGTGCGTAACTCTAACAAATTAGTTTCGTCCAAATCCAGTGTGCCCGTGGACTTTAAAGTATCTGGAAAAAGCGGGAGAAAGTCCTGAGTAAATGTCCTGCTATTAAAAACCTCCATCAATAATAATAAGAGCTTCAAGATAATGAGAGTTTATGACATATAGGATGTGATTTGATAATGCCTGTGAATGGCTGTGCCTAGTAGCTGTCACATACTTAGGGCCTAATAAATCATAATTATTTGGTGCCAAACACTGTGTTAATTACCTCATATCTATTATCTTGCTTTGTGCTCCCATGAATGCCTTCAAAGTAGTAATTATTTTCTCCATTTTAAATTTGAGGAGCCAAGTCTTATAAGTCACTGATAAATAGAGGAGCTAAAATTCTTTGCCTCCCCCTCTGTATGTGTGTAAAGCTTAAAATCTATTTTATAACCTATGCCCCTTTTGTTCAAATCAATAAGTCAATAAGCGAAATAAAAACCCTTTATTCTCCTGCTAAGTCACAGTTTTCTTGATATGTTGCTCCATGGCATGGCTACTAATCTTTCCTATGGTAGTATAGTTTTCTATTTAGATGGCTATAAAGTAGCACTAAGACCTAACTATAAACAAAGAGTCTCTAAACAGATCAATAAAGGTTTTATAAGAGTGAGATGACTGCTAAGAGAAAACCTATTGTTTCAGTAGAGCTGAAGATATAATTGGTATTGTTCAAAACAGTAAGCTACTGTGATGACTGTCTCACCCACCAGGATGAACTGGTGAGAGAAACATCCACAGGAGAAGAGCAGTAGTGCATTTGGGTGGCATGTCAGAGATCAGCCAGGTTGACATCATAAGCATGGACTCTAAAACAGCCAGCCTGGTATTGAAAGCTGCCTCTGCTTATTCCTAGATTTGTGATTATTTGCAAACTATTTACCTCTTTCTTGCCTCCATTTGTGTTTGGGAGAAACACCAGGGTCCATAAAGATATCACTAAGCCTGGTTGCCTGTGCTGGATCCCTGGGATCATACAGTCGAAGGGGAGAATTGCCTCCTGAAAGCTCTGAGTTCCACATATGCACCATGACATACAGGTGCCTGCACTGATGTGTACATAAAAAATAAACATATAATGAACTTCTTTTCAAAAAGAAAAAATAGGGACGGAGTTGGTAAAAACTTCCTTTATAAGTCTGAGGATTCATAGAAATCTGAAACTCCAGCATCACATAAGAGAGCTGGGCACAGTGAAGCTGGGGACCTGGGGTTTGCTGGCTAGCCAGTACAGTATGAGCTCCATGCTGAGTGAGGGACCTTTTATCACTTAATAAGTAATAATGAAATATAAGCTGGAGGTTAACTAAGGAAAATACAAAATATAAACCATTGGTGACCACACACACACACACACACACACACACACACACACACACACGTGATCTTTCTACACACATGGACACATATTCAAAACATTAAGGTAGAGAGAAGTCTGTCTTACCTGCTTAGTTATATGTTGAAAATAGTAATGAAAAGGTAACATAAAGCATCATTGGGTGGAGAAGCCTTTCCAAAGCTCCTATTGTCGGAAGAAAGTTAATTATTTAGCCAAGATCGTGGAGCTGGTATGAATAAAGGTGGCTGTGATTCCAGAACCTGGTCTGGAAACTGTGTAGCTCTCCTGAACTGGAGAAGCAATTAGGTCTGACAGTGAGGCTGAAACAGAGGTCAGTAAAGATGATATTAGAATCCTAAGAATTAGAGAAAATGCAGAAACCTTTACAATATCTTGACACTGGATGCGATGCATGGATTCTCCAGAAGAAATTTACACTAATGAGCCTTGCAGCAAAAATACTGTAAGAGACAGGATTATTACATGATGGCTCCTTTGCTTCCAAGCATGCAAGCAAGGAATCATAGAGAGAACATTAGGGTTTCACACACATCAGATTCAATCCTTGTCTTCAAGGTACCACAAATAGCCCTGAAGAGCAGTACGGGCTTGTATGTTAAGCTGTACAGAAAAGGCAAGGACATTTATGATGGATGTTTTCACTTGAAAGGTATGACATCCCTTGTGAGTAATAAAACAGAATGAGATGCATTAATGTTGAAAGGAAAATAACTTTAAAAATCAGCAGATTCGACTGAGTCTCTTAATGATTGACACAAAATAAGCTTTCTTACCCACGGACATTGATTTTTTTCTGATACACTTCTTCATGTTACTGTTCAGTAAAAGTCAGAGTGTATCTATGTTGCTCTCTCCACTCGCACACAGCAGCGCCTCTCTCAGTTGTGTATAGCCATCTTCTTATACTCTACCTGCTACTGCAACAACATCTCACATCACACAACTTTTCAGGTTGAAATGTTGACTCTTAGGCTTGTTTGTCCATGTTACTGTGGGTGTGGGATCCAGCCAGAACAGGGATCAGATGGAGGCTATAGCCAGTGGTCACAGGTGAGCTGAGTGACTACACCTTTCCCAGGTGGGTTTCTAAAACTCTTGACTTTCTTCCAATGCAGCAATTTGGTCTCGTGCTTCAGTTGGTTAAAACCAGAAGCTTACATACAAGTTACATCACCTAGGCAGACCATGATTCATTGGCCTTATTGCATTGGGATCTGTGATGAGGCAGCACATTTCGCTGGCAGTGATGGTTGGTACATCAAGAACTTCTCTCTTGGTGAAGAAATTCACATCAGAAGGAAGGAGAGACCAGGTTCCCACAGTCCTCTCTGAAGGAACTTTTTTTATTGTATTTTTTATTGAATATTTTCTTTATTTATATTTCAAATGTTATCCACTTTCCCGACCCCCCCCCAAACATGCTATCTCATCTCCCCTCCCCCTGCTTCTATGAGGGTGTGCCCCCACCCACCCATCCACTCCCACCTCCCCACCCACAAATTCACCTATATTGGGGCATCAAGCCTTCATAGGACCAAAGGCCTCTCCTCCCATTGATGCCTGACAAAGCCATCCTCTGCTACATATGTGGCTGGAGCCATGGGTTCCTCCATGTGAATGCCTTGCTTGGTGGTGTAATCCCTGGGAGCTCTGGGGGATCTGGTTGGTTAATGTTGTTGTTCTTCCTATGGGGTTGCAAACTCCTTCAGCTCCTTCAGTACTTTCTCTACCTCCTCCTCTGGGGACCCCGTGCTCAGTCCAGTGGTTGGCTGCAAGCATCTGCCTCTGTGTTTGTAAGGCTCTGGCAGAGCCTGGGAGACAGCTATATCAGGCTCCTTTCAGCAAGCACTTCTTAGCATCCACAATAGTGTCTGGTTTTGGTGACTGTATACGGGATGGATCCCCAGGTGGGGCAGTCTCTGAATGGCCTTTCCTTCAGTCTCTGCTCTACACTTTGTCTCTGTATTTGCTTCCATGAGTATTTTGTTCCCCTTTCTAAGAAGGACCAAATCACCCACACTTTGGTCTTTCTCCATCTTGAGCTTCTTGATCTGTGAATTGTAGCTTGGGTATTCCAAGCTGTTGGGCTAATATCCACTTGTCAGTGAGTGCATTCCATGTGTGTTCTTTAGTGATTGGGTTACCTCACTCAGGATCATATTTTCAAGTTCCATCCATTTGCCCGCAAATTTCATGAAGTCATTGTTTTTAAAAGCTGAGTAGTACTCCATTGTGTAAATGTACCACATTTTCTGTATCCATTCCTCTGTTGAAGGACATCTGAGTTCTTTCCTGATTCTTGCTATTATAAATAAGGCTGTTTTGAACATAGTGGAGCACCTTTTGGGTATATGCCCAGGAGTGGTATAGCTGGATCCTCAGGTAATACTATTTCCAATTTTCTGAGAAACCACCAGACTGATTGCTAGAGTGGTTGTACCAGCTTGTGATCTTACCAACAGTGGAAAAGTGTTCCTCTTTCTCCACATCCTCACCAGCATCTACTGTCACCTGAGTTTTTGATCTTAGCCATTCTGACTGGTATGAGGTGGAATCTCAGGGTTGTTTTGATTTGCATTTTCCTGATGACTAAGGATGTTGAAAGAACTTTTAAATGATCAAAACCCCTCCAGGTAATCCAAAACTCTAAAGGCACCCAGTGCCTCCTATCAGCACATAGGTGGACACCAAGCCTTTAATAACATCAGCCCACACTGTGGTATCAAGGTCCTAATAGCAGCTTAACAGATCTGTGCAGTCTGCCTCCTCACACACATCATCTCACACATCACAACCACACAGTCTTGTGCTGAAAACCCAGCAAGAGGCTTGAAACTGTTTTCCAGCCAATAAGTGGCTATCATTTTTTTTCCCTCCAGTATGCTCAGAAGCACATTCCAAGAGCCCTGGAGTCATTTTAGGATTCCCAGTGGAAAGCATTCTTCACCAGTTAGTTTTGTGAAGAGTAACTACAAGCATTCTGTGCACTGGAGTTTGTATGAGAATACAAGGACACTGCCTAGGGTCATTCCAGGGAAGATAGATGGCCAGTGACTTACAAAGACCTGACTCTGAAGGCTCCTCCCACTAGTACAGATGCCAAGGTCATCTACAACAGGCAGGGAGAAAAGAGGTCCTTTGCTCCTTGAACTGACCCAAGGTGAGTAGCATGCACAATATAGAAATAAAACTCTCTTCCTATGTGATGACCAGATAAGCTGGAGGTCTCACAGGACCCTAGTCAGCTCTGGTTACCCAGAGCTTTATAAACATAACAAGATAGTTGCTTTGCTCAAAGCGTTCCCTCGACAGATGTAGTATGTGTTTCTCTTCTTTACTGAGACATTTTGTATATGTACCATAAAACTAATTGTATACATTCCCTTATAGCTAACACACAACATACAATATGAATTTATTTCTCCATACCATCCTACTAGGACAATGTAGTATACATTACTCAAACATTATTTGTAGTTTTTCATGTGAAAAATTAAATTTATAAAAGGAAGATCCATATGTAATTTTCTCTTGTGCATTCAAAATAAAATAATGCTGAATAATTGGAAATAGCTATGTTGTTTAGTCATGTTTATATGTTGTTATATATATATTTATATAAAACATATAACATACACATTCAAATATATATATGTATATATGTGTATGAATTTGTATATGTACATGTATACATAAACATATACATATATACACTGTATATATGCATATACCAGTGGTTCTCAACCTTCCTTCTTGTGTGAACCTTTAATTCAGTTCCTCTTGTTGCGGCAACTTCCAACCATAAAATTATTTTTGTTACTTCTTCATAACTATAATTTTCTACTGTTATTAATTGTAATGTAAATATCTGTGCTTTCCAAAGGTCTTGGACAAACCACAGGTTGAGAAATGTTATACACTGTAAATAGTGACTCAGATACAGAACAATTTTTATAAATTAGTGGAAGCCAATCAGTGTGTAACTGCATTAAATTTTGATTATCATGATCTCACCTGGAATATGGTGAAACCTCTGTGAACAGAATTTTAACAAAATTTGCTTGCTGACAAAACGAAACAAACACGTTGCCTTGTGGTAGCTCAGGGCCATTCAAGCTTCCACACATGTCAGGCTTGTTAATATTCTAACATACTTATACAGATGATTTTAGTAGCTTCTCAATTTTTAATAAAGTATCTCAAGCTCATTTTTTCTCACTAAACAAACAAATATACAAATGTTACTGTTTTGGAGTGTGTTTTGAGTAAACTCAAGTATAGTGATGAGCCATTCACAAGCTCTGTGTATGTGCAGACACATATGTATGCATACAGAGAGACATATAATTTCACCTTGTGAGTCCCTGGGCCATCCCTTGAGATTCACTACTCTACTGTACACAGTGAAGATTATTGTTACTGCAATGAGGCACTTAGAGTGGTAGCCGTTACTCGTTGGAGTGGTAGCTCCTAGAGCATGGAAGAATTTGGAAAGTACCTGTCCCTAGAAGGACCTCAATGTTTGAGAGGAGTGAGCCAGCTTGAGGTGCAACAGTGAAGAGCAATTTAGCAAGTTGCAGTAACAGGCAGGAGATCATGAAACAAAAACAGAGGACAGAGCAGCAGTACAGGCTTTAGAGAGAGTAAAAATCATCTCTAAGTCTTGCCTTAACACATATCTGCAGTCTATTTACACAGGATATGAAGTTTTAGATAACAAATGACAAAGTGCAGAATGGAAGCTGGCAATATTTTAAACTTGAACAAAGAGACTTGGAATGATTGATTCAGCTACTTACTCTCATCCACAGAACGGTAGAAATGCATGATGGGAATACTGGTGCACACTCATAATCTAAGAACTGGAGGGGTTGGGGGGGATGACAATGAGTTCATGGTTAGCTTTGTCTACACAGAGTGTGAAATTAAGCCTAAGATACATGAGATTCTGTATCAGGAAAAGGAGGGGATAAGAAAATAGGGAAGAGGAGGGAGAAGAAGTGAAGTTGGGAGAGGAGGGGATGGGCGGGAATGGAAAAAGGAAGGCCCTAGGCAAATGCTATAACTCTTCCCTTCTGAGCAACACGTTGAATTGTTTGGAGACTAAAACAAATGAATGATTTTGTGCTCAGTACAAAATAAGCAGTAATCTTTCTTGCTTCTTCTTCTTCTTCTTCTTCTTCTTCTTCTCCTCCTCCTCCTCCTCCTCCTCCTCCTCCTCCTCCTCCTTCTCCTCCTCCTTCTCCTGCTGTTTACAATGAATCTGGTGTTTTATTTGCTGTCTGTGTGCAGAGAGGAGTTGAATAAAAGTGCAGAACAAAACTCTCCAAAGCAACCCATGACGATTATAATCACCCTTCCCGTTACTCTACCATCATCTGTAGAGCTAGCTCCACACTCTTGCATAAATATCATCCGTGGCCTTTTACAGTCTTTATGGTCATTATCAAAGTCCCTGCCAGTGACAAGTTCCCTCTTGCCATCATGTTTTCTGTAGGTTCTCCACTGCTGTTGGTGGCCTGTGAACTCATGTCTCCATTTATAATGACCTCCCTACAACCTGCCACTTTGCTTTCTCCTACTTCCTTGTTTTAGCCATCCCCTTTGACCTTCAGGGATACAAGAACATCAAGGCCCACCCATAACAGAAAACCTTGCCTGTTGGATTAGCCTTCCCAAGTTTTATTATTTTTTGTTTTATGTCTCTGTCTCTATCATCCTAGGCACAGCTCTATACCATAACTCTAACCACATAGTTGTATTGAAATATGTTTTGATGATTTTTGTTTTATTGATTAGAAAAGGAGTACTCTAGAACCTGGAGAGGTGGCTCAGTAGTAACAGGCATTGTCTGCTCTTCCAAAAGACCAAGACTCAATTCTCAGCATCCACATAGTAGCTCACAGTCATCTGTAACTCCTGTTCCAAGCAATCTTACCATTTTTATTCTGGCCTCTACAGATGTCAGTCATACACATGGGACATGGACAGAGAGACAGACAAAACACTGATACACACAAAATAATAATGATGCATTCAAAAGATAAGCACTACAAAGCTAAGAGGGTTGCCTTGTAAGAAGGAGCCAAAGCAAAGCTATTCTGTATAAAACTTCCATTTTGAATAGGGGTCAAAATTTAAGTGCTGGATACCTCCCTGCATAACTGACATCATGCTTAGCAGAGATGTATGTGGGCAACTGACATCTTGATTGGTAAGTTGAGACATGAGTGCTAGGCAAGACACCCAGCCATAGTTGATTAAAGCAGATAATTGTACCACAAAGACATGTTCCTAGGTAAGTCGCCTAACCCTAAATCCTAATAATGGAAAAATATAACTGTAACTTGGGAGTGATGATGGTTTTCTTGCTTAAGAACACAAAAACATCTGGTTCAGGGTCACAGTTCAGCTGCCTAGTTTGCTCTGTGACCCTGAGAGATCAGTATTGGCTTGATTATAATAAATTTTTGTCAATTTGTAATTGATTACAATAAATGTTGGTGTTTTAGTGGTGTTTGATGTAAGTCGACCACATAACATCCTCACACTACACTAAGGGAATGTGCATCTTATATTTTACATAATGATAAACTTGTTCATGTAAGAATGGAGCCGAGCTTGGTCAGGGTATAAAAACCAGGCTTAAGGGTAAGATGAAACAAATGAGAATAAATGAGTGGCAGAACCCAAAGCTAGCTCAGACTTAAAGCCAGGGGCCCCTGCTCAAGGAATCAAAGAGAATGAGGCAAGAAAGTGGAAGATAGGTTGGTAATGTAGAAATAGGAGAGTCAGGTGTCTCCAAAAGTCAGCTTGGATCAGCAATAGGAAGGAAACAATAGCTTCAGATCCTGAGATTGAATTAACTAGAGCAGATTACAAAGAGAAGACATACTCTGAAGATTAGTAAACAGCATTAGCACACTGGCAATCATATAAAGTGCATCCTGGCTCACCCATTAAAAACCATAGGAGTCTACCTCAGAAGCTATTGATTGTAGCTACTGCTGCTATCATCCACGCTAGTACACAACCATGTTTAAGCAGGAGGCAAAGTAATTGAAAACTGGAAAAATTAACAAAATGTATAGAAAGTGAAGGTAAAAGAAATGTATAGTTTTGCCTGTTAGTGATAGGTAGTTGGCTTGAAATGTTGGTTTAGAATCAGATAAACAGTGAAACAGTATAATCTTCAGAAGCAATTAAGCATTGAGGGGGGAAAATGTAAAATTCTGTGATTAAAATATGGGCTGGAGAATTTGGTTAAGCAAATAAGCCTAGAAGTAGAAGCAGAGTTATTGTTTCTAAGAAGCAGACTGAAAAGACTAAAATAAGGGGGTTATTGGCCCTAAAGTATAAATTTTCAAGTGAATGAAGGAACATGTAAGTGGGTAAGAGCACTTGCAGGTTTTGCAGAGGACCAGAGTTTAATTCTTAGCACCCACAGAGTAGCTCACAACGACTTCTAATTCCAGTTCAAGGGAATCTAACACTCTCTTCTGGATCCTACTGGATCCTGCATGCACAAGGTGCATACAAACTCAAGCAAAAATGCATCAATAATATTTTATAAAAGAATGAATTTCCAGCCAGTAGAGGGAGAGATAAACACTGATCAACTCACAGCATGGCAGAGGTAAAGGACAGACATCTTATAAGATATATTCCAGTATGATCCTTTAAGTCCCACTATAGTAAATATAATTGAATTCTTTCAATAGACAGTAAATGTAAAATTTAGAGATATTAAATACATTTCTCAATGACCAAAGAAAGAAAAAAGTCTTTATCAAAAGAAAATCTTTGAGCAGAGGCTAAAAAATAATTTACATTGTACAAAACATCTATACTCAGGGATGAGTTGTAGGCAATTACTCATAAAGTCTGTCAGGCTTAAGATTTCAGTTTCTGAGATAATACAAGCTTGATCCCCAGAGACTGAAAATTGAAGGTCTAAACGTTTAAATAATAGATGTCTGATAACAGAGAATTAAGGACACTTACAGCTTGCTACAGCAGAAAGCCCACACACTCAAAAAACTGGAGTTGCTGGTATTTTGTTTTTTTGGCAGCTGGTATCTTTATCTTTAAAAACCAAGACTTGTACAAATAACTGTAGAAAAGTTGCCATGATAAAAGTGAAGAAAAAATTTACATGGACACTGCAGAGAGGAGACATCAATCCAAGTAGCCAAAGGCTAATGCAGCCTCCCAAGGGGCTGGGAAGGGAGAGAATAAAGATTATCCCCAAGCCTTTATAGCTAATGAAATTTGCTGTTGTGGTTGTTTGTTTTTGTTTAAGTTTTATTTTTTTCTTACTTAGCCCCATCATACATGATTTCTCACTCTTGGAATGAAAATGTCTCTACTAAGCCTTATGAACCACTGTACTCTGCAAACACATAGCATGTAGTCAAGCATGGAGATTACAGAAATTGTCTACTATCTATTGAAGTTTCTATAAACTCAAAGTGTTCTAACCTATAAAGATATCTTTATAAAATGGGTTAAGCCTATTTTTATGCATATGAGTGTTTTGCATGCATGTTTACATGTGTACCAAGAGCATGCAGAGTCCATAGAGACCAGAAGGAGGCAACAGATCTTAGTAACTAGAGTTAGGGATGACTGTAATCACCATATGGGTGCTGGGAACTGAATGAAGGTCCTCAAAATTGCAAATGCTCTTAATCATTGAGCCATCTCACCTGCTCAAAGAACATTTTCAAAAGCATTATTTGAGTCAAAAAATCTAGACACAATAAAATATATGCCACACGATGTGTTAAGCAGATAAAAATTAATCTTTGATTATAGAAATAAGAATAGCGAGTTGTCAGTTTGAGGTAGAGGTGAATGGAAAGAAGCAAGAAGGGAAATCTGAGTCATAAGATACAGGGTCTGTGGTATAAATTTGATGATGAGGCTGACTCAAATGTTGTTTAACTTCTATCACCTTTAGATCTAAACCTCACATAAGCTTAGGTTCTACATATGGGCAAAGAGGTTTGGGAAATATAGGTGACCCTTCTCTTTCAGTTTATGAGTGAGCAGAACTTTCAACCAAACAAGCCCCTGCTTCCACGTAGGAGTTCTTCCTCTGATGCTACCATGTCATAAAAAAACTCAAGCCTGACTTGTTCTTCTTGCAAACCACTTCAGACCTCCTTGAGAGGGTTGCCTTTTTCACTCCCACAAAAATTAAAATTAAATTAAAAATTAAAGTGAGTAAACAACCATTATTTCCCATCATCCTGATGTATGATGGTCAACCTCCAAGCCAAGTTACTGTTTTGTGATAATATCCAGGTCAGTCCTAAATTCATGTGTTCTCTCTCCAGTGTCTGGAATTGGAGCTGTGCATTACCCACAGCTTCCCATTTGTTTCTTATTGATCTTTCTAACTCTGGTACTTCTCATCCATGGCATTGCAGAGAAGAAACTCCTACCCACCATCACTCCAAAGGCTGTATTTGTAAGTCAAATGATCATGCTCAGCACTTGCCTCATACAAAAGAGCTGTTCTTTTGTGGATGCCCATGGCAAAATCTAGAGACAGCTGTTCATTTTCTTATAATAAATGAGTAGATGCATCTAAGTGATCAATGGTGTAATGGTTCTCTTAACCCCCAGTGGTCTAGAACATACATTTTTGCTTGCTATTTGTGTACTCAGTGTTATTGATGAATCTTTGTTTACTCAATTTCTTTTGCTAATTTGAAATACTTCTGTATAAATTGAGTTGGTACTGAAGCTATTCCAACCCTATTTATAATACTAATTGCTTCATATTTGTTTGCATTTTTAACAAATGTGAGACTCTAAATAATTAGTATGAACATCCTCAAGTAGCATTAATTTTAACACAGTACTCAGTTACATTCTGTTATTATGCCTGTTCTCAAAGTGGCTATGTGCTGGTTTGTTGAATGGGCAAACATATTTACTGGGAATATAATTTTATCAAAAGCCAGATGGCCAGATTTTTCATTAAAAAGAAGTTTCTGTCCCAAACAACTGGAGTGGGGGCTATCCCAAAAGCTGTTGTCTGTGGGATCTGTTCTAGCTGGGCTGCCTCCTTGTCTGGCCTCAGTGGGAAATGATGCACCTAACCTTGCGAGACTTGAGATGTCAGGGTGGAGTAGATACCCAGCTCAGAGGAGAAGAGGAGGGGGGATGGAGGGAAGGATTGTGGGAGGGGGTAACCAGGAGGGGGAAGTGAGTGGGATGTAAAGCAAATAAGCAAAAATAATAATAATAAAATAGAAGTTTTGTGCTTTTAAAGTGTGGACATTTTTAAGCATTCCTTATTAGAATATATTAACTATATATAATGATGAAATTCATTATTGTGTTTTCATATACTTACAAAATATATTTTGATTACATTTGCTGCATCCTATTCACTTTGTCTCCTCCTACTCCAGTCTGATTTGAATTTTTTTTAAACAATTTTTTTTTGTTTTGTTTTTTTGAGACAGGGTTTTTCTGTATAGCCCTGACTGTCCTGGAACTCACTCTGTAGACCAGGCTGGCCTCAAACTCAGAAATCCACCTGTCTCTGTCTCTTGAGTGCTGGAATTAAAGGCGTGCACCATCACTGCCTGGCTTGATTTCAATTTTTGTAGAATATTTTTTATAATTTGAAGTTTGGGGATCCTGGAATTCTTGTGCTTGAAGAACAGCAATTATAAACATATTGTTCAAAATACATTTTATTTGTTGCATTAAAAATACTGCCTGTGCAGGTAGAATATGACGCTTGTGTTGTGAAAAAGGTAATTCCACTTAGGATTTGATAATCTGAATGTAGATTATTAAAATCTGACAAAGGCAGAGATAATAGTTGCAATAAAAGATAATTAAAGTCACATTTTTGAAGTCTTTCACTTCCAATCAAATGACAAAGTAAGAGAATCAGTGGGAGGATATTGTTTATTTCAGTTACCAGTCTAGAGTCAGGCTCAACACAAGTCAATATCTTTTACATTGCCAGCTATTTCTCACTTGCAAATGCTGATTGTCACACAGCTCCCTTCACATTCCAGGGCCTTTCTATTGTCTGAAGTGTGCTTTCTTCTTTTGAATAGGACGTGACACATCCAAATGAGAAGTCATATGATGATGAAAATGCAGCCCAATGATCATCTCTCTTGGGGTCTGTTTATTTAAAATCCAACATGCCCTATTTAATCATTTTAAATTTATTCTTGTTAGGAAAGGTCATTTCTCCAAGTGTTTCAAATTAGGCTAAATAATGACAGAATGATTAAAACAGTATCAGAAATTTAGTTTCTGGCCAACAAATAATCACAATCAATAAAATCTAATGACTTCTTTTTTCATGTTTCTTGAGACTCTTTTTCACACACACACACACCCCAAAAATGCATGTTTTGCCACTTTTTTCTTGTTCAGTATTTCTTGTGTGTATGAAATTCATGTGTGTGAGGGGGGCATACAGAAGCCACAGGTTAACATCAGGTATCTTTGTCAATTGTTCTCTACCTTTCTTGTTGAGACAGGGTCTCTTACTGAGATTAGATGTGATTCTATGACTGTTCAGAGAGCCCCAGTAGTCATGTCTTAGTCACCCAAGCACTGGAGGTAAAGGTATGCTCCACTGTGCCCTGCCTTTTAAAGGTAAAGAATAGGGATCTTGACTTAGGTTCTTAAACACTTCACCAACTGGGCAAACTCTCTAACTCTAGTTCATTGTGGAGGATCGCCATATCTGGCATCAATGGGAGAGGAGGCCCTTAGTCCTGTGGAGCCTAGATGTCCCAGCCTAGGGGAATGCTATGGCAGTGAGGGGGAAGTGAGTGGGTGGGTGGGAGATACCCTCATAGAAGCACAGGGAGGGGAGATGGGATAGGGGGAATTGTGGAGAAGAAACCTGGAAGGGGGGTAACATTAGAAATATAAATAAAAAACCAATAAAATGTATACAACAGAACTTTAGCTTACTTTGTCCTTCTCTGAACACATTACTTAGACCTGGCCCTCTATCTCTTCCTGTGGACTTTCAAGCATTGTCTAGTTTTCTCCTGTAGAATGATTCTCTTCAGTATCTGTTTTGAAGCAATTTTGCTAAGAAGACTCATCCTAGATTTTATTCACATTAAAATGTCTTTGTTTTTCTTTACTTTTTGGAGAATGAGTTTGCTGGATCTGGAAAGGTTGAATCTTCTAGGCTATGAGCTCATGCCATGCCACTGCCTCTGCCCATTGTGGTTCTGACTTCAAGACATAAATGTTGATCTCCTGGAAGCACCTTTAAGATGGCTGCTGATTTTTATCTTCTTTCTTCTAGGATGCTCTTTGCTTCTCATTAACTTGATTTTGAGGACTCTTATCTTGCTTGCATTTTCTTCTTTTTTCACCGTTGTTTAAATGATGGGTTTTTCATTAAGTTTGAACCTTTTCCACCACTTTCCCCATTTCCCCAACTTTTTGTCTATAGCCATCTTTACTATTTTGTAGGTTCTTCTTTCTTCTACCCTTTTCCACCCTATCAACCCTGAACACTGGATAGGAGAGGGAAAAAGTGTTTAGGGGAAAGGGTGTGACCAGTCCAGATTATTAGACTACTTCCTGACGATTAGGGGCATCGAGTTCCTTGGTGCAAGTTTGATCTTAGCTCTCTGGATATCTAATTTCTTCTAGTTGTTATTTCCTTTTTGCTAATGACTACTTAACAAACTGCAACCAACAGCAAACAAGAATCAACAACCCACCCCCTCTCTTAGAGCCTTAGCATTTATATACCCCCTGAAGAGTTCTCAGAATTCCAAAAGTCACACAACCTTAGAAACTATCTGCAGCTGACAAAATCACACTCCTGCTAGAGCACAAGGCAAATCACAGTCAGCTGCTGTGGATAATCTAAAGCAGCCCTATATCCCACAAGCATAAATTAGAGACTAAGACAAAGTCACAAACCATGAGAAAGTAGATGTGCATAAAATGGGATTAAATGAAATCATATTCCCATATTATTTCTGGTTTTCAAAGAAATCAAAATTATAACTACATTTTTTTGTGATACCTATTATAGAATATGACCATGTTATACCAGACACTCTCAAGTGACCTATCTTTAAACTTCTGTCCCATCAACTCTTCAGTTGAACACCCCTACTAAATGTTTTCACTTCAATTACTATGCTAATTAAACTAGAGAATTGTTGTATACATGCCTTTACTGTTATATGTTGTTTTTAAACAAAATCTCAATGGTTTTATTTTACCAATGAAGACTCAGGAGCCAGATCTTGGGTGAAAGCCTACTAGTTCAGAGAGGCAGAGAAAGCATCCCGCTGACCTTCCTCCTCAACTGACATCGCAGAAGGCATCTCCCCACCCCCCATGCTGTCTCAAAAAGCCTCCTTTAAGCTGACTGTCCCTCTATTCTTTCCTATGTCTCTCTGTCTATCCTCCTGACTTCTTCTTACTCTTTGCAGTATTTAAATAATCCTATACTCACTTCTTGTCAACTGGTTGCTTGTTCTGTCTCTTGACTTTATTTAGTCCTTGGCTTTATTTAGTCCTGTTTAGAATATTCAAGCAGAAAGCTCTTGGATTAATAGTGTGTGCTAAGACTGAGCCATACTATAACAGTTCTTTACCAGTAAATAACAAAATTCCAGAGTTCACAGTGCGTTCAAATATCCTGCAACCGTTATTCTCATATGTTCTAGTCATTCTTGAGCTTGTTCATTCTCCTTAGCTCTTTTACCATAGTGACATTCACTAGATTTCATCTTTAATTAGAATATTCTAGAACTGAGCTTTATTGTACTCTGGTCCATCACAATATTAAAGTCAATGCTTTGTTCAGTAGTCCCATCTCCCAGAGTTCATCACTATTTGCTGTTTCTGCCATTGATTTGATTATACACTTTACTGAACTAATTAAACACATCTGTAGTCTTGGTTGCCAGAGACTCCTGAAGTCTCTGCTCATTTAACTTAGAAATCAGCTAGTAATTAGACAGAGACTTCCCTAAACACCTTAACCTAATAAGTCTCATACTTTATTAAAGACTGAGCTGGTGTGTGTCCAGGTACACCTTCTACTTTCTCATTGTTTATGACTTTTGTATTAGTCTCTAATTTCTGCTTGCATGGTGGCTCAACAAAGGTTTCTTGTGCCCTTTCTGAGCACACCCCAAGCTTGTATATGCAGTGGCCTATTAAATTCCTAGAAAGGGTTAGAACGTTTCAAATCACATATGAAACGCTCATTTGATTTTTTTTTTCCTTTTGGTCATTCTCTTGCTTTTCTGCACAGTGTTGCTGTCTCAGGCAGCTGTGATAGTAAACTGTAGACAATGATTCTTTTCAACCAAAGCACCAGGGTTAATTCAATGATGACTGAATAGACTGAGGCTAGTCTAAGGAAGAAGAGGGTAGTGAGCGGGGCATTTCCAGGAAGCTACAAGGCAAGTCAATGATGACAACACTCCAAAGATGAAGATATTGGAAACCTCAAGTCCATTCTGACATACCAGCTGCTGCTGAGTGGCTGGATTTCATGGCTGCAGTGATTCTAAGTAATTGTTTCAAGGTTTCCACAGAGCTTGAGATTGGAAACAGAGAACACAGCAAGTGGAAACATAACAAAGGTGGTGCCTGTAGTTTGCTGTTCTTACAAAGAGACAGTCATCTCTCCTGAATCACCCTCCTAAGATGCAGCAGACATTGCTTTAAATCTAGATTCAGGAAAATGTTGTATTTCATCCATATGTGGAGGGGTGATCTTTCAAAGACTCAGTTCAACCATTCTCCAAGTTTTTCTTTATGGGAGTCAGCCTTTGAAACAGCTAATTATTTGTTTTTATAAGATCTGCTTTTTGTCATTCTTTACTAGTAGAGTCATGCTGGTTTAAATAACTTCTAATTGGTTTTTTGATTATATCAGTATTTCTAATGTCCTGAAACTTTCCAAATAATAAGCCATATTAAAGAAAGCTTAAATATGCAAGATTTCAATGAAAACATATGAAGGCATGAGCTATGAAATGCTAGAGGTTTATATACTCAGATCTTTCAAAGTATTGTTAGCATGAATGATAATTCCTGGAAGAAGGCAGAATCTTCAAAGACTGATGGAGTGATTAGAGCTTCAGTAATGTGGAGAGATTTAAATGTTGAAGGTCCTGAGTTCAATTACAATTTTTCTTGGGTGATTCTTAGTCCTCTAAATAGCCACCAGTAGTGTTCCCACCAATGTAACTTAAAACTGTCTTGATTTATGATTTTGAAATATGGAATCTGAGGTAACCTACATCCATTTCCTCACACTGGTCGGTGTGTGGATCCAAAATAAACTATCTCTTATCTCCTTTGAGGTGAGAATTGGATTTTTACATCAACACTTAGTAACAGTCAACTCAGTCTTGCAACCCTAGGTAGGCCAAAATGAATTTGATAGAATGTATTATAGGAAGAGTGATAACAATTTACATTTCAGTAAGTAATAGAAATATCTGTATTTAGAAAACACTTAAGGCAGTAGTTACATCTAGATAAAAAATAGAACTGTTTGAATCAAGATAGTTTTTGGAATAACTAATGGACAGAAATGATGAATTTGGATTGCTAGTGTTTAGATGCAGAATCATTGATTAAAACCAGATGTCTTTCATTTATTTTATTTTGTTGATAGTATGGGAATGGAACCCAAGTTTTCATGTGGACTAGATGACTACTGTTCAGTTAAATTCCCCAACCTCCTAAAATTGTAACTGGCATGTGAGATTCAGATTATGATACATTCTCTGGAGTCTAGCCTCAATAACTCTTTTGTTTATGACCTACAATATTTTTAAAAAGCAGTTGAAGAGCCATAATGAAGATGAGGAAATGACTACTTGGGGCACAGCCAGCAGAGGTGAGGAACTTACTGTCCTCTGACTTCCACTGTCTAGCCCCATGGCTCTGCCTGCTCCCTTCCCAAGAGGTCTGCAGGGCTCCACAAAATCCAGGTTACACCCGATCCCCCATTCCTCTGCAAACTGGGTCCACTTGGACTAGAGTCAGCAGAGGTGAGCTTTGCAATGTCTCTTGAAGTGTATTGTCAGGCCCATGGCTTCGCCTGCCTCCCTGAAGAGGCCTTCTGGCATCAGAAACATCCAGTCAACACCAAGGACAAACATAAGACTAAAAGATAGCCTTAACTGACAGCAATGGGAGGGGAGGCCCTTGGTTCGAGGAGGTTTGATGCTTAAGGTAGGGGGATGCTAGAGCAGTAGGGCAGGAGAATATGAGTGGGGGAGTACCCTCATACAGGCAAAGGGGAGAGGGAAGGGCGGATGTGGGATGGCAATAGTGGAGGGGTAACAGAAAATGGGATATCTTTTGAGATGTAAACAAATGGAATAATTAATAAACACACACACACACACACACACACACACACACACACACACACACCAAACAAGAGCCAGGGCAATATGGCTCCACCAGAGTCCAGATATCCTACAATAGCAAACCCTGGATATCCTAACATAGCCAAAGGACAAGATGTCCTTAAATCCAATCTTATAAAGATGATAAAGGCCTTTAAAGAGGACATAAACAAATCCCTTAAATAAATACAGGAAAATGCAATAAAAAAGTGAAGGAAATAAATGAAACTGTTCAAGACTTGAAAATGGAACTAGAAGCAATAAATAAAATGCAAATGGAGGAAACCCTGGAGACAGAAAACCAAGGAAAGAGAATAGGTACTACAAACGCAAGGATCACCAACAGACTACAAGAGATGGAAGAATCTCAGACATGGAATATATAATTGAAGAAACCAATACTAATGTTAAATCTAAAAGCTTCCTGACATCTAAGAAATCTGTTACCAAGCCTAAAAATAATAAAAATAAAACAGGAGGAGATTCTCAGCTCAAAGACCCAGAAAACATTTTCAATAAAATTATAGAAGAAAATTTCCCCAACCTAAAGAAAGAGAAGCCTATAAACATACAAGAAGCTTACAGAATATTAAAAAGATTGGACAAGAAAAGAAAGTCCTCCCACTACATAATAATCAAAATACTAAATGCACAATACAAAGAAAGAATTTTGAAAGCTGCAAAGGGAAAATACCAAGTAGCATATAAAGGCAGACCTTTCAGAATTATACCTAACTACTCAACAGAGACATGAAAAGCGAGAAGGGCCTGGACAGATATCTTGCAGACTCTGGGAGACCACAGACATCAGCCTAGACATACCCAGCAAAACTTTTAATTACCATAGATGGAGAAAACAAGATAGTCCATAACAAACTCAAATTTAAGTCATATCTATATACAACTTCAGCCCCACATAAGATACTAGAAGGGACTTGTGCTGAGGAGGCAGTGGAAGGCAGGCTCCAGACACAGGGAATGAGGAAAAGCCGGGAGGTAAGAGCCTGCCTGCTTTCACCTGTGGCCAGAAACCCTGACTGGGCCAACAGGCCTCTCCATATACAAGTAGCTCAGGGAGAAAGCTACCTGCCCACTTGTGCTGAGGAGCCAGCAAAAGGAGGAGTCCAGACGCAGGGTCTGAAGAACAGCTGGAAGAAAGAACTGGTCTCCCAGGAATATTGACATCTGAGCTTGAAGGAAAGACAAGCCACAGTCAGAGAGAGAAAGACCAGCTAACTCCAGAAATAACCAGATGGCAAAAGGCAAGGGCAAGAACACAAGGAACAGAAACCAAGATTACTTGGCTTCAGCTGAACCCAGTTCTCCCACCACAGCCAACCTTGAATACCCCAACACACCAGAAAAGGAAGACTCAGACTTAAAATCACTTATCAAGAGGATGATAGAAGATTTTAAGAAGGAAATAAATAACTCCCTTAAAGAAATACAAGAGAACACAGGTAAACAACTGGAAGCCCTTAAAGAGGACACACAAAAATCCTTTGAAGAATTACAGGAAAACACAATCAAATGGGCAGAAATACAGGAAAACACAATCAATCAAATGAACAAAACCATTCTGGAATTAAAAACAGAAATAGAAACAATAAAGAAATCACAAAGGGAGACAACCCTGGAATTAGAGATCAAGGGAGAGAAATCAGGAGTCATAGATGCAAGCATCACAAACAGAATACAAGAGATGGAAGAGAGAATCTCAGGTGCAGAAGATACCATAGAAAACATGGACACAACAGTCAAAGTAAACACAAAATGCAAAAAGCTCCTAAACCAAAACATCCACGATATCTGGGATACAATGAGAAGACAGAACCTGAGGATAATAGGTATAGAAGGAATGAAGACTCCCAACTTAAAGAACCAGTAAATATCTTCAACAAAATTATAGAAGAAAACTTCCCTAACCTAAAGAAAGAGATGAACATAAATATACAAGAAGCCTACAGAACTCCAAATAGATTGGACCAGAAAAGAAATTCCACCTGTCACATTATAGTCAAAACACCAAATACAACAAATAAAAAAAGAATATTAAAAGCGGGAGGGAATAAAGTCAAGTAACATATGAAGGCAGACCTATTGAATTACACCAGACTTCTCACCAGAGACTAGAAGCTAGAAGATCCTGGGCAGATCTCATACAGACTCTAAGAGTACACAAATGCCAGCCCAGGCTGCTATACCCAGCAAAACTCTCAATAATCATAGATGGGGAAACCAAAATATTCTATGACAAATCCAAATTTGCACAGTATGTTTCCACAAACCCAGCCCTACAAAGAATAATACATGGAAAACGCCAACTCAAGGAGGAAAACTACACTCAAGAAAAAGAAAGAAAGTAATCTTTCAACAAACTCAAAAGAAGATAGCCACACAAACAATATTAACAACATCAAAAATAACAGGAAATAACAATCACTATTCTTTAATATCTCTTAACATCAATGGTCTCAACTCCCCAATAAAAAGACATAGACTGACAGACTGGATCCATAAACAGGACCAGCATTTTGCTGCATCCAGGAAATGCACCTCTCTGTTAAACACAAACACTACCTCAGAGTAAAGGGCTGGAAAACAATTTTCCAAGCAAACGGCCCCAAGAAATAGGCTGGAGAAGCCATTCTAATATCAGATAAAATTGACTATCAACCAAAATTCATCAAAAAGGATGAGGAAGGATACTTCTTATTCATCAAGGGAAAAATCTACCAAGAAAAACTCTCAATTCTGAACATCTATGCCCCGAATGCAAGAGCTCCCACTTTCATAAAAATAAACTCTACTAAAGCTGAAAGCACACATTGTACCTCACACAATAATAGTGGGAAACTTCAACACCCCACTATCAACAATGGACAGATCTTGGAAACATAAACTAAACAGAGACACAGTGAAACTAACAGATGCTATGAACCAAATGGGTTTAACAGATATCTATAGAACATTTCATCCTGCATCAAAAGAATATACCTTCTTCTCAGCACCTCATGGTACCTTCTCCAAAATTGATCATATAATTGGTCACAAAACAAACCTCAACAGATATAAAAAGATTGAAATAATCCCATGCCTCCTATCAGATCATCACGGATTAAGGTTGGTTTTCAATGGCAACAACAACAACAGAAAGCCCACATACACATGGAAGCTGAACAATGTACTGCTTAATGATAAGTTGGTCAAGGAAGAAATAAAGAAGGAAATTAAAGACTTCCTAGAATTTAATGAAAATGAAAGTACAACTTACCCAAACCTATGGGACACAATGAAAGCAGTGTTAAGAGGAAAACCCATAGCTCTGAATGCCTCCAAAAAGAAACTGGAGAGAGCATACACTAACAGCTTAACAGCACATCTGAAAGTTCCAGAACAAAAAGAAGCTTATACACCCAAGAGGAGTAGAAGGCAAGAAATAATCAAATTAAGGGCTGAAATCAACCAAGTGGAAACTAATAGAACTATACAAAGAATCAACAAAACCAAGAGCTGGTTCTTTGAGAAAATCAACAAGATAGATAAACCCTTAGCCAGACTAACCAGAGGGCACAGAGAAAGTATCCAAATTAACAAAATTAGAAATGAAAACGGAGATATAACAACAGACTCTGAGGAAATTAAAAAAATCATCAGATCCTACTACAAAAGGCTATATGCAACAAAATTGGAAAATCTGTAGGAAATGGACAAGTTTCTAGACAGATACCAATTACCAAAGTTAAATCAGGATCAGATAAACCATCTAAACAATCCCATAACTCCTAAAGAAATAGAAGCAGTCAGTAACAGTCTCCCAACCAAAAAAGCCCAGGACCAGATGGGTTCAGTGCAGAATTCTATCAGACCTTCAAAGAAGACCTAATACCAATACTCTTCAAGCTATTCCATAAAATAGAAACAGAAGGAACACTACCCAATTCATTCTATGAGGCCACAGGTACAGTGATAACAAAGCCCCACAAAGACCGAACAATAAAAGAAAACTTCAGACCAATTTCCCTTATAAATATCGATGCAAAAATACTCAATAAAATTCTTGCAAACCGAATCCAAGAACACATCAAGACAATCATTCACCATGACCAAGTAGGCTTCATCTCAGGGATGCAGGGATGGTTCAATATCTGGAAATCCATTAATGTAATCCACTACATAAACAAACCCAAAGAAAAAAACCACATGGTCCTCTCATTAGATGCTGAAAAAGCATTTGACAAAATTCAACATCCCTTCATGATAAAAGTCTTGGAAAGATCAGGAATTCAAGGAGCATACCTAAACTTAGTAAAAGCAATATACAGCAAACCAGTGGCCAACATCAAACTAAATGGAGAGAAACTTGAAGCAATCCCACTAAAATCAGGGACTAGACAAGGCTGCCCTCTCTCTCCCTATCTATTCAACATAGTACTTGAAGTTCTAGCTAGAGCAATCAGGCAACAAAAGGAAATCAAAGGGATACAAATTGGAAAGGAAGAAATCAAAATATCACTATTTGCAGATGATATGATGGTATACTTAAGTGACCTGAAAAACTCCACCAGAGATCTGCTACAGCTGATAAACAACTTCAGCAAAGTGGCTGGATACAAAATTAACACAAGCAAATCAGTAGCCTTCCTATACTTGAAAGATAAACAGGCTGAGAACGAAATTAGGGAAATAACACCCTTCACAATTGTCACAAACAATATAAAATATCTTGGTGTGACTCTAACCAAACAAGTGAAAGATCTGTATGACAAGAACTTCAAGTCTCTGAAGAGAGAAATCGAAGAAGACCTCAGAAGATGGAAAGATCTCCCATGCTCATGGATTGGCAGGATTAATATAGTTAAAATGGCCATCCTGCCGAAAGCAATATACAGATTCAATGCTATCCCCATCAAAATCCCAACTCAATTCTTTGTAGACCTAGAAAGAGCAATTCTCAAATTCATATGGAATAACAAAAAACCCAGGATAGCAAAAACTATCCTCAACAATAAAAGGTCTTCTGGGGGAATCAGCCTCCCTGACCTCAAGCTGTACTACAGAGCAGTAGTGATAAAAACTGCATGGTATTGGTACAGTGAGAGGCAGGTTGATCAATGGAATAGAATTGAAGACCCAGAAATGAATCCACACACATATGGTCACTTGATCTTCGACAAAGGAGCTAAAACCATACAGTGGAAAAATGACAGCATCTTCAACAAATGGTGCTGGTTCAACTGGCTGTCTACATGTAGAAGATTGCGAATTGATCCATTCCTATCTCCCTGTACAAAGCTCAAGTCCAAGTGGATCATGGATCTTCACATAAAACCAGATACACTGAATCTAATAGAAGAGAAAGTAGAGAAGAGTCTCGAACACTTGGGCACAGGGGAAATGTTCTTGAACAGAACACCAATGGCTTGTGCTATAAGGTCAAGTATTGACAGATGGGACCTCATAAAATTACAAAGCTTCTGTAAGGCAAAGGACACTGTAATTAGGGCAAAACGGCAACCTACAGATTGGGAAAAGATCTTTACCAATCCTACATCTGATAGAGGGCTAATATCCAATGTATACAAAGAACTCAAGAAGCTAGACTCCAGAGATCCAAATAACCCTATCAAAAAATGGGGAAGTGAGCTAAACAGAATTCTCAACTGAGGAAACTCGAATGGCCAAGAAGCACCTAAAGAAATGTTCAACATCCTTAGTCATCAGGGAAATGCAAATCGAAACAACCCTGAGATTCCACCTCACACCAGTCAGAATGGCTAAGGTCAAAAACTCAGGTGACAGCAGATGTTGGAGAGGATGTGGAGAAAGAGGAACACTCCTCCATTGCTGGTGGGAATACAAATTGATACAACCTCTCTGGAAATCAGTTTGGCGGACCCTCAGAAAATTGGACATAATACTACCTGAGGACCCAGGTATTCCACTCCTGGGCACATACCCAGAAGTTGCTCCAACATATAATAAAAACACATGTTCCACTATGTTCCTAGCAGCCATATTTATGACAGCCAGAAGCTGGAAACAACCCAGATGTCCCTCCACAGAGGAATGGATACAGAAAATGTGGTACATTTACACAATGGAATACTACTCAGCTATTAAAAACAATGACTTCATGAAATTCGTAGACAAATGGATGGATCTTGAAAACATCATTCTGAGCCAGGTAACGCAGTCACAAAAGAATGAACATGATATGTACTCACTGTTAAGTGGTTATTAGCTTAAAAGTTTGAAATACCCAAGAGTCACTTCGCAGGAACAGTAGTACTGAGTACGAGGTCCCAGATGGAGGGCTTGGAGAAAGTACTGAAGGAGCTGAGGGAGTGTTCAGCCCCAGGGAGGTAGCAACACTGGCAACTGGCCTGACCTCCCATATTTCTGGAGACTGATCCACCAACTAAAGAATACACATGGAGGGACCCATGGTGCTGGCCACAAAGACTGCAGAGGAGGTTCTTGTTACCCGTCAAGGGGAGGAGAGGCCCTTGGGCCTGAGGGTGTTATATTCCCCAGTATAGGAGAATGTCAAGGAGGGAAGACGAGAGTGGGTGGGGGGTGGGGTGGGGAGGTGGGTTGTAGAATATCCCCATAGAGGGAGGTGGAGGGTGGAGGGAATGGGGCGGTTCCAAAGGGGAGATTTGGAAAGGGGGAAACATTTGAAATGTAAATAAAATATGAAGATAAAAATAAAAAAAATACTAGAAGGACAATTCCAACCCAAGGAGGCTAACTACACCCAAGAAAAGACACCAAGAAACCCTACACCTGGAAAACAAAGGAATGGAAGTGTGTATACATCCTCATGCATGTGCCTACACAAATACACCACCAACATCAAAATAACACATGTTAACAATCATTGGTCATTAATATCTCTCAACATTAATGGACTCAATTCCCCAATAAAAAGACACAAGTTTACACAACGGGTGCAAAAACAGGATCCATCATTCTGGGGCATACAAGAAACACATTTCAGCAATAAAGATAGATATTGCCTCAGAGTACAGGACTGGAAAAATCTTTTCCAAGCAAACAGACTCAAGAAGCAAGCTGAAATAGCCATTCTAATATATAACAAAATAATCTTTTCACCAAAATTAGTCAAACAATATGGGGAAGCATACTTCACATTTATCCAAGGAAAAATCCATGAAAACAACAGCTCAATTCTCAACATATTTGCCCCAAGTGGAAGAGCACCTGTGTTTGTAAAAGAAACATCACTAAAGCTTAAATCACACATAGAACCCCACACATTAATAGTGGAAGACTATTAGACAGGTCATCAGCATAGAAACTAAATATAAAAATAAAGATACAAACAGATGTTATGAATCAAATGGACCTAAGTGATAACTACAGTATATCTAGAAACACAAAAGAATATATTTTTTTCACAGCACTTCATGGAACCTTCTCCAAAATTGACCATATAGTCTGTCACAAAGAAAGTCTCAACAGATACAACAAAATTAGAAGAACCCTTTGTATCTTATCAGACCACCATGCACTAAAGTTGAAACTCAACAACAGAAACAACAGAAAGTCTACAAACACATAGGAAATAGAAAAAAACTCTCAACTGAATGATCACTGCATCAGGGAAGAAATAAAGAAAGAAATTAAAGACTTTCTAGAGGTCAATGAAAATAAAGGCACAACATACTCAAACTTATGGGACACATTGAAATCAGTCCTAAGGAGAATATTTATAGTATAAGTGTCTTTATAAAGAAATTGGGGAAATCTCATACTAGCAATTTAACAGAATACTGGAAATCTCTAGAACAAAAAGAAATCACACAACTCCCTAGAGGAGTACAAAACAGGAAATATTCAAACCTAGGGCTGAAATCTATAAATTAGAAACAGAACAATAAAAAAAAAATCAAGAAACCGAAAGCTAGTTCTTTGGTAGAATCAACAAGTTAGACAAATCCTTAGCCAAACAAACTAAAAGGCAGATAGACAGTATCCAAATTAAGCAAATCAGAAATGAAAGGGTGCTATAACAGACACTGGGGAAATCCAAAAAAGTAAATAAATCATTAGGTCATACTTCAAAAGACTGTATGCACAAAACTGGAAAATCTAAATAAAATGGATGATTTTCTTGATAGATACCACTCCCAAAGTTAAATCAAGATCAGGTAAACAATTTAAATTATTTTATAACCTCTAAGGAAAGAAGCAGTCATTAAAGTCTCCCAATCAAAAAAAGCCCAGGCCTACATGGCTTTAGCCCAGAATTCTAACAGCCTTTTAAAGAAGAACAATTACCAATACTCCTTAAATTATTCTCAAAAATAGAAACAGAAAGAACATTGTCATATTAGTTCTATGAGGCTGCAGTCTGATACCTAAACCACAGAAAGACTCAACAAAGAAAGAGATTGTAGACCAATTTTCCTTATGAACATTGATGCAAAAATAGTTGATAAATACTTGCAAACAAAGCAAAGAACAGATCAAAAAAATCATCTACCATGATCATACAGGCTTTATCCAAGGTATACAGAGATGGTACAATATACAAAAATCCATCAACATAATCCACCATATAAAGAAACTGGAAGAAAAAACTACATGATCATCTCATTAGATGCTGAAAATGCCTTTGACAAAATCCAACACCCCTTCATGTTAAAAGTCTTGGAGAGATCAGGGGTACATGATGTATACCTAAACACAATAAAGGCAGTAAAAGCAAACCAATAGCCAACACCAAATTAAATCAAGAGAAACTTAAAGGAATTTTACTAAAATCAGGGACAAGACAAGGTTCCCTATCCTCTCCTCATTTCTTGATTATAGGACTTGAATTTTTACTTAGAGCAATAAGACAACTAAAGGACATCAAGTGAATACAAATTGGAAAAGAATAATTAAATGTATCCCTATTCACATACAATATGGTAGGTAGCATACATAAGTGATTCCAAAAATTCTATCAGAGAACTCCTACAGTTGACAAACACCTTGAGACAAATTGGCTAGATACAAAATTAAATTTAAAAAAATAAATATTTTTCTTTTATACAAATGATAAATGGGTCAAGAAAGAAATTAGGGGGAAAATCTATGCTTTACAAAAGACAAAAATATACAAAATAACTTGATGTAACTCTAACCAAGCAAAAGAAAGTCCTGCATGACAAAAACTTCAAGTCTCTGAAGAAAGAAATTGAAGAAGATATCAGAAGATAGAAAGATCTCCCATGTTCATGTGTTAGTAAGATTAACATAGTAAAAATGACCATCTTACCAAAAGCAATTTACAGATTCAATGCAATTCCCATCAAAATTCAAACTCAAATCTTTACAGACCTTTAAGGAGCAATTCTCAACTTCATTTGTAAAAATGAAAAACTCAGGATAGCTAAAACAATCCTGAATTTCTGAATTTCTGGAAGTATAATTCAACCATGATTTCAAGCTCTTTTACAGAGCAATCTTAATAAAAACTAGATCATAATGATATAGAAATATACAGGTTGATAAATGGAATCATATCCAAGACTCACAAATAAACCTACACACTATGGACACTTGAGTTTTGACAAAGAAGCCAAAACCATACAATGGAAAAAGAAAGCATCTTCAACAAATGGTGATGTTCTAACTGGATGTCTACATGTAGAACAATGCAAATAGATCCATATCTATCACTCTGCACAAAACTCAAGTCCAAGTGGATCAAAGATTTCAATAAAAAACCAGATACATTAAATCTAATAGAAAGTGAGAAATGGCCTTGAATGTAGTATAAGAGAAAACCTCCTGAGCAGAACACCAATAGCTCAGGCACAAAGATCAAAAATTAATAAATGGGATGTCATGAAACTGAAAAGCTTCTGTAAGGCAAATTACACTGTCAATAGGAAAAAATGGCAACCTACAGAATGGAAAAAGATCTTCACTAACCCTATATCTGATAGAGGTATAATCCCCAAATTATATACAGAACTGAAGAAATTAAACATCAGCAAATCAAATATCTAAACATATTACTCAACTGAAGAATTTCTAATATCCTTGAAACACTTACAGAAATGTTGGATGTCCTTAGTCGTAAGAGAAATGCAAATCAATACTACTCTAAGATTCCTTCTTTGTGGGTGGGTTGGTGTCTCTGCCCTCCACTGAAAGTCTTAGAATGGTTAAGATCAAAAATTCAAGTGATAGCACTTGCTGGCAAGGATATTTAGCAAGACAACATTCCTCCATTGCTGGTGGAAGTACAAACTTGTACAACCACTTTGGAAATCAATTTGTTGCTTTCTCAGAAAATGAGTAATAGTTCTACCTCAAGACCCAGCTATACCACTCCTGGACATATATAAAAAATGCTTTGCAATAACACAAAGACACTTTCTCACTTATATTTATAGTAGATTTATTCATAATAGCCAGAAACTGTAAACAACTTAGATGTCCTCTACTGAAGAATGAATAAAGAAAAAGTGGTACATCTGTACAGTAGAATACGATTTCTCTATTAAAAAGTAAGATATCATGAAATTTGCAGGCAAATGAAATGTATGGAACTAGAAAGTATCAACCTGAGTGAGGTAATCCAGATCCAGAATGTTATGCATGGTATGTCCTCACTTGTAAGTGGACATTAGCCATAAAATACAGGATAACCAAATCCACAGACCCAAAGAAACTAAGTCACCGGGGGCAGTCAAGGAAAGATGCTTGAATATCACTCAGAAGGGAAAATAAA
The DNA here is from genome assembly GCA_019843965.1 of Rhynchomys soricoides. Taxonomy (NCBI): domain Eukaryota; kingdom Metazoa; phylum Chordata; class Mammalia; order Rodentia; family Muridae; genus Rhynchomys; species Rhynchomys soricoides. The sequence continues at coordinate 3,546,091 of JADRCH010000120.1, forward strand.
ATAGACATCAGAGGAGCGGTGGAGGGAGGGAGGGAACTGGGTGAGAAAGAGGATGGAGTAGCATGGGGTTGGAATCAAGTATGGAGAGAGCAGGTGGGGGTAAATGGCTGGATGAGAGAAAATAAGTCAGCAGGTGGGCATATCTTGGACAAGCTGGAGACCTGGGATTCAGGAAGCTCCCAGGAGTCTATGGGAGTAACCCTGGCTGAGACTTCTAGCAGTGGGGCATATGGAGACTGAAGTGGCTACATCCTGTAGCCAGGTAGAACTTTCAATGGGGGAGGGGACACCAACCCACCCACAAAAATTTTGACCCCAAATTTTTCTTGCCTTCAAAATTTGCAGGGATAGAAGATGTAGCAGAGGTCGAGGTAATGGCCAATCAATGGCTGGCCCAACTTGAAATCCACCCCATGGGAGAGAGGCAAGCTGTGACACTATTAATGATACTGTTATGATTACAGATAGCTATCATCTGATAGTTCTGGATAGATAGAACTAACTTCATCTAGCAGACGATGGAAACAGATACAGATACCCACAGCCAAATATCAGGGGGAGCTCAGGGAGACTTTCCGAAGAGTGGAGGTAAGGATTGAGGAGCTAAAGGGGTCAAGAACATCACAAGAGACCGGCAGAGGTGGCGCACGCCTTTAATCCCAGCACTTGGGAGGCAGAGGCAGGCGGATTTCTGAGTTCGAGGCCAGCCTGGTGTACAGAGTGAGTTCCAGGACAGCCAGTACTTCTCGAAAAACCAAACCAAACAAACAAAAAACAAAAAACAGAACATCACAAGAAGACTTATAGAGCCAACTAACCAAGGTTCATGGGGGCTTACAGAGACTAAACCACTAACAAAAGAGCACGCATGGGCTAGACCTAGACTTCCTACACATTTGTAGCAGATGTGGAGCTTTGCCTTCATGAGGGTCCCCTTACAAGTGGAGCAAGGGTTGTCTCTGACTATTGCCAGCCTTGGGTGCCAGGCTGCTTAGAGAATTGCTTAGTTCTGCTGAGACTTAATTGACAGGGTGTTGATGCCCATAAGGGGACTTTCCTTTCTCTGAGGAAAAGAAGAGGGAGTGATGTGGAAGGGCTGTGTGAAGGTAGGACTGAGAGAAGAGGAAGGAGGAGACTGAGATCAGGATGCACAATAAATAAATAAATAAATAAATAAATAAGATGAAATGCATTTTGAACAATAAAAATGCCATCCAGGTTTTCAAAAGAAAGGATCCTGCTAATTAGCAATGCCAGAATTAATTAAATCAAATGTATAAAATGATCTAATGCCATTTGATTTGAATTGCATTCATTTATAATGTTAAATAAAGAATTTACTCCCTACATGTGCAGATAAAAAAAATGACTAGATGCTATTACATGATTTCCTTCTTTCCCTCAATAATAGGCTTTCCTAGATAAAATGCAAAACCTCTGAAATAGTTCACATATCAGACAAACAATAACCAATTCTTTTGTGCCATTATGACTCAAATCTTGCATGAACTACACTCATTCTGATGGGCTTTCAACTGTTTACTTGTATTTAAATTTAACTCTCTGGTTTGCTTGCTTATTCTCAAACTGTCAATTATAATGTGAGACATTCGGTTGAATCTATAGCTGTCTGTTTTTTCATTCTGAAATTCATGGTCTCAGCCTCTTCTCTGATCCCACTCAACATTCCCACCCCAAAACAGAGAAGAAAACATTTTGTTTTCTTTGGACAAAACAATAATGTCCACACATTGCATCCTCCAAAAAGATGGAGTTCTAACTGCCTTTAGTAACCAAGCCCCTTGTCTTTAAAACCACAGATTCCAAAGGGGAGATCTGGAAAGGGGTCCTCAGATAAGAGAGAACACGTGTCATTTATCTTTCTGGATCTGAGTAACACCATTCAATGTGATATTTTTTAGTTCCATTTATTGGCAAAAATTCCCAATTTCATTTTTTTTTTTTGGGTTGAACAGTATTTCATAGCATATATGCACCATGTTTTCATCATCGTTTCTCAGCTGGTGGGCATTTAGATTGTTTCCATTTCCAAGCTATTGTGAATAAAGCAGCAATGCATATAGCTGAGCTGAGTATCTGTAATATCCTTTGGGCATATGCCAAGAAGCAGTATAGCTGAGCCATATGGTACATTTACTCTTTGCTTTTGAAAGTTCTCACTGATTTCCAGAGTGTCTGAACCAGTTTGCCTCCCGACCAACAGTCGGTGAGGCTATTTTCCCCAGCAACCACAGCAGCATTGGCTGTGTGTTGTTTTGCTGATCTTTGCCAGGGCTAGGAAGAGAGTTTTAATTTGCATTTCCTTAATTACCAAGGATGATGAACTCTTTTTGAAGTATTTGTTGGCCATTTTTATTTCTTCTATCTTTAACTCTCTGTTTAGATCCCATGCCCATTTTTTCATTGTTATTTATTCATTTTACATCCTGATTGCAGCACTTCTCCTCTGATCTCAGTCCAACACCCTTACCCTCCTTCCCCCTCTCCTCAGAGAAGGGTGTGTCCTACACGGGTACCAGCTGGCCCATGCATATCAAATTGCAGCAAAACTAGGTGCATCCTCTCCAACTGAGGCCTGACAAAGCAGTCAAGCTAGAGGAAAGGGATCCAAAGTCAGGCAACAGAGTCAAAGACAGCCCATGCTCAAATTGTTAGGGGACTCCTATGATGACCAAGTTGCACCTTTGCTACATTTATGTAGGGGGCCTAGGTCCAGTTCAGGAATGCTCTTTGGTTGGTGGTTAGTCTCTGAGCTCCCACAGGCCCAGGTTAGATGACTCTGTAGATCTCCTTATGGTGTCCTTGACCCCTCTGTTTTGATCAATCCTTCCTGAAAATCTTCCTATTTTTTAAATGGGGTGTTGAGATGACTTTTCATTTTCTGATTTCTTTGTATATTCTGAATATTAATTCTCTGTCAGTTGTACAGCTGAAAAAGAAGATCTCCCATTCTGTGTGTTCCTGCTCTTAATTGTTTCCAAAGCTATAGTGAAGGTTTTAGGTTTATGAGGTCTCCATTATCAACTTTTAACCTTAATTCCTTGGCAAATGACATCCTGTTTAAAAAGCCCTTTTCCATACTTATGCCTTGCAGGGAACTGCTTGTGTTTTCTTCTAGTAGTTTTAGTATTTTGGATTTCAAACTGGGGTCTTTCACAGAGAAATTAGACCCACAGTATCAAAGTCTATCAAAAACCACATCTTACCTCTTGAAACAAGTTTTCTATCTTTGTTCTACAAAACAAGTATCTAGGCATCAAGCCCAAGCTCAAGTCCAGGCTTTTTCTGTCAATTGACAAAACACTACTTCTTGAAAAAGTTTGTGTAATTGTATGTACTACCATGTCTGAACAAATACTATTTGAAGTGTAATGAACTTACACATTAATAAGAAATTAGACATAACTTCTTTGGTAGTTAGCTCCTTTCCCTATTTTCTGAACTCTTAGTGGGGCAGAAAGTGAGCTTATATTTTACTGGGCATTGGAAAGGGTTTAGGACTCTCTGAAGAATTCAATGCCACTTGGGAGTATTGCAGGAGGGGGGGAGGTGATAGACATCATGTTTCTTGTGCTTTGTTTCTATCTAGTCTTGACTTGTAAACAAAATGAGTTCCAAACTCAAGGTCACTGAAACTTCTGGGAGACTGAAAAAGACCAGGGAATCCACAGTGTTATTGATCATCTCTATCTTCAGTCAATTTCAACCAAACAAAAACTATCAATTAAACTGTAATAAAAAAAAAAAGCCGTATGCATACACACACACACACACACACACACACACACACACACACAGCAGTCTGCATAGATTATCTTGGTAACGATTTGTATTTCTAAGTCTATAATAATACATACTTTCAGGGGAGACCTCTGCCTGCGCCACCAGGGGTCCATAGCCAAATAGTGCTGGGAGAAAGATAGCCACCCAGGAGTGTGGGCAAGCCTGTCTGCTAAGAGGGACCCATCTGGAATACACAGGACACAGAGACTGAGGAGCAGGCTTCTGGTTTCTTTTGGTGGCTTGAGAGCAGATCCTGTGACACAGAGCTCCATACTCAAATACTGCCAGGAGAGAATTGGTATACCAGGAGTGCCTACAGACCTTTAAACATAGGCCATAACTTCTTTTCAAATTCACTGGACCAAGAGGGACCCTTGCAGAGCCATCAGGACACAGGGAACAAGGGATAGCTACAGATTAAATCCTTCTTGTTGCTGTCTGTACCCCAGAGCTGACCCTGCACCACAGCTCTCCAAACCCAAATTCCTCTCAGAGAGAACTGGTCTTCAAGGAGTATTGACACCTAGGCTTGCAGGAAACACAAGCCACAGTCAGAGAGAGTAAGACCAGCTAACACCAGAGATAACTAGATGGCAAAAAGCAAGGGCAAGAACATAAGGAACAGAAACCAAGGCTACATGGCATCATCAGAACCCAGCTCTCCCACCACAGCAAGCCCTGGATACCCCAACAAACCAGAAAAGCAAGACTCAGAGTTGAAATCACATCTCATAATGATGATAGAAGATTTTAAGAAGGAAATAAATAACTCTCTTAAAGAAATACAAAAGAACACAGGTAAACAACTTGAAGCCCTTAAAGAGGAAACACAAAAATCCCTTAAAGAATTACAAGAAAATACAATCAAACAGGCAGAATTAAAGGAAAACACAATCAAACAGACGAAAGAAATGAACAAAACCATCCAGGAACTAAAAACAGGAATAGAAACAATAAAGAAATCACACAGGGAGACAACACTGGAGATATAAAACATAGGAAAGAGATCAGAAGTCATAGATGCAAGCATCACCAACAGAATACAAGAGATGAAAGAGAGAATCTCAGGTGCAAAAGATACCATAAAAAACATTGACACAACAGTCAAAGAAAACTCAAAAAGCAAAAAGCTCCTAACCCAAAACATCCAGAATATCCAGGATACAATGAGGAGACAGAACCTGAGGATAATAGTTATAGAAGAGAGTGAAGACTCCCAACTTAAAGGACCAGTAAATATCTTCAACAAAATTATAGAAGAAAACTTCCCTAACCTAAAGGAAGAGATGAACATAATTATACAAGAAGCCTACAGAACTCCAAATAGATTGGACCAGAAAAGAAATTCCGCCTGTCACATTATAGTCAAAACACCAAGTACAACAAATAAGGAAAGAATATTAAAAGCAGTAAGGGAATAAAGTCAAGTAACATATGAAGGCAGACCTATCAGAATTACACCAGACTTCTAACCAGAGACTATGAAAGCTAGAAGATCCTGGGCAGATATCATACAGACTCTAAGAGAACACAAATGCCAGCCCAGGCTGCTATACCCAGCAAAACTCTCAATAATCATAGATGGGTAAACCAAAATATTCTATGACAAATCCAAATTTGCACAGTATGTTTCCACAAACCCAGCCCTACAAAGAATAATACATGGAAAAAGCCAACTCATGGAGGGAAACTTCGTTCAAGAAAAAGCAAGATAGTAATCTTTCAACAAACTCAAAAGAATATAGTCACACAAACATATAAACAACATCAAAAGTATCAGGAAGCAACAATCACTATTCTTTAATATCTCTTAATATCAATGGCCTCAATTCCCCAATAAAAAGACAGAGACTGACAGACTAGATCCATAAACAGGACCAGCATTTTGCTGCATCCAGGAAATGCATCTCCATGTTAAAGACAAACACTACCTCAGAGTAAAGGGCTGGAAAACAATTTTCCATGCAAATGGCCCCGAGAAACAGGCCGGAGTAGCCATTCTAATGTTGGATAAAATCAACTTTCAAGCAAAAGTCATCAAAAAAGATAAGGAAGGACACTTCATACTCATCAAAGGAAAAATCTACTAAGAACTCTCAATTCTGAACATCTATGCCCCGAATGCAAGAGCTCCCACATTTATAAAAGAAACTTTAGTAAAGCTCAAAGCACACATTGCACCTCTCACACAATAATAGTGGGAGACTTCAACACCCCGCTATCAACAATGGACAGATCTTGGAAACATAAACTAAACAGAGGCACAGTGAAACTAACAGATGCTATGAACCAAATGGGTTTAACATATATCTATAGAACATTTCATCCTAAACCAAAAGAATATACCTTCTTCTCAACACCTCATGTTACCTTCTCCAAATTGATCATATAATTGGTCATAAAAGAAACTTCAGCAGATATAAGAAGATTGAGATAATCCAATGCCTCCTATCAGATCACTACAGAATAATGTTGGTCTTCAATGGCAACAACAACAACAGAAAGCCCACATACATATGGAAGCTGAACAACTCTCTACTCAATGATAACTTGGTCAAGGAAGAAATAAAGAAAGAAATTAAAGACTTCCTAGAATTTAATGAAAATGAAAGTACAACATACCCAAACCTATGGAACACAATGAAAGCAGTGTTAAGAGGAAAACTCATAGCTCTGAATGCCTCCAAAAAGAAACTGGAGAGAGCATACACTAGCAGCTTAACAGCACACCTGAAAGCTCTAGAACAAAAAGAAGCTAATACAGCTAAGAGGACTAGAAGGCAAGAAATAATCAAATTAAGGGCTGAAATCAACCAAGTAGAAACTAAAAGAACTATACAAAGAATCAACAAAATCAGGAGCTGGTTCTTTGAAAAAATCATCAAGATAGATAAATCCTTAGCCAGACTAACCAGAGAACACAGAGACAGTATCCAAATTAACAAAATTAGAAATGAAAAGGGAGATATAAAAACAGATTGTGAGGAAATTAAAAAAATCATCAGGTTATACTACAAAAGCTTATACACAACAAAATTGGAAAATCTGGATGAAATGGACAAGTTTCTACACAGATACCAAATTCCAAAGTTAAGTCAGTATCAGATAAACCATCTAAACAATCCCATAATTGATAAAGAAATAGAAGCAGTCATTAAAAGTCTCCCAACCAAAAAAAGCCCAGGACCTGAAGGGTTCAGTGCAGAATTCTATCAGACATTTATAGAAGACCTAATACCAATACTCTTCAATCTATTCCACAAAATAGAAACAGAAGGAACACTACCCAATTCACTCTATGAGGCTACAATTACACTGATACCAAAACCTCACAAAGACACAACAAAAGAAAATTTCAGACCAATTTCCCTTATGAATATTGATGCAAAAATACTCAATAAAATTCTCACAAACTGAATCCAAGGACACATCAAAACGACCATTCAACATGATCAAGTATGCTTCATCCCAGGGATGCAGGGATGGTTCAATACCAGAAAATCCATCAATGTAATCCTTGACATAAACAAACTCAAAGAAAAAAACAACATGGTCATTTCATTAGATGCTGCAAAAGCATTTGAAAAAATTCAACATCCCTTCATGATAAAAGTCTTGGAAAGATCAGGAATTCAAGGACCATACCTAAACATAGTAAAAGCAATATGCAGCAAACCAGTGGCCAACATCAAACTAAATGGAGAGAAACTGGAAGCAATCCCACTAAATCAAGGACTAGGCAAGCATGCCCTCTCTCTATCTTTCTATTCAATATAGTACTTGAAGTTCTAGCTAGAGCAATTAGACAACAAAAGGATGTCAAAGGGATACAAATTGGAAAGGAAGAAATCAAAATATCACTATTTGTAGATGATATGATGGTGTACTTAAGTGACCTGAAAAACTCCACCAGAGATCTGCTACAGCTGATAAACACCTTCAGGAAAATGGCCAGATACAAAATTAACTCAATCAAATCAGTAGTCTTCCTATACTTGAAGGATAAACAGGCTGAGAAGTAATTAAGGAAATGACACCCTTCACAATTGTCACAATCAATATAAAGTATCTTTGTGTGAGTCTAACCTAACAAGTGAAAAATCTGTATGACAAGAACTTCAAGTGTCTGAAGAAAGAAATCAAAGAAGACATCAGAAGATTGAAAGATCTCCCATGTTCATGGATCGGCAGGATTAATATAGTTAAAATGGCCATCCTGCTGAAAGCAATCTACAGATTCAATGCAATCCCCATCAAAATTCCAACTCAATTCTTCATAGACTTGGAAACAGCAATTCTCAAATTCATTTGGAATAACAAAAAACCCAGGATAACAAAAACTATTCTCAACAATAAAAGAACTTCTGGGGAATCAGCATCCCTGACCTCAAGCTGTACTACAGAACAGTAGTGATAAAAACTGCATGGTATTGATACAGTGACAGGAAGATAGATCAATGGAATAGAATTGACGATCCAGAAATGAACCCACACACCTACAGACACTTGATCTTTGACAAAGGAGCTAAAACCATCCAGTGGAAAAAAAGACAGCATTTTCAACAAATGGTGCTGGCTCAACTGGTGGTCTACACTTAGAAGAATGCGAATTGATACATTCCTATTTCCCTGTACAAAGCTCAACTCCAAGTGGATCAAGTACCTCCACATAAAACCAGATACGCTGAATCTAAGAAAAGAGAAAATGGGGAAAAGTCTCAAACACATGGGCACAGGGGGAAAATTTCTAAACAAAAGACCAATGGCTTGTGCGCTAAGATCACCAATTGACAAATGGGACCTCTTGAAATTACAAAGCTTCTGTAAGGCAAAGGACACTGCAAATAGGACAAAACGGCAACCAACAGGTTGTGAAAAGATCTTTACCAATCCTACATCTGATAGAGGCTTAATATCCAATGTATACAAAAAACTCAAGAAGCTAGACTCCGGAGATCCAAATAACTATTAAAAAATGGGGAACAGAGCTAAACAGAAAATTCTCAACGGAGGAAACTCGAATGGCCGAGAAGCACCTAAAGAAATGTTCAACATCCTTAGTCATCAGGGAAATGCAAATCAAAACAACCCTGAGATTTCACCTCACACCAGTCAGAATGGTTAAGATCAAAATCTCAGGTGACAGCAGATGTTGGTGAGGATGTGGAGTAAGAGGAACACTCCTCCATTGCTGGTGGGAATGCAAGTTGATACAACCTCTCTGGAAATCAGTTTGGCAGACCCTCAGAAAAATGAACATGATACTACCTGAGGACCCAACTATTCCACTCCTGGGCATATACCCAGAAGATGCTCCAACATGTAATAAAGACACATGTTCCACTATGTTCATAGCAGCCATATTTATTATAGCCCGAAGCTGGAAACAACCCAGATGTCCCTCCACAGAGGAATGGATACAGAAAATGTGGTACATTTACACAATGAAATACTACTCAGCTATTAAAAATAATGACTTCATGAAATTCACAAGCAAATGGATGGATCTTGAAAATATCATCCTGAGAGAGGTAACTCAGTCACAAAAGAATGAACATGGTATGTACTCACTGATAAGTGGTTATTAGCCCAAAAGTTCAGAATACCCAAGAGTCACTTCACAGCAACCATTGGGCTGAGTGTGAGGTCCCAGATGGAGGACTTGGAGAAGGAACTGAAGGAGCTGAGGGAGGTGGCAGCCCCATGGGAGGGATCAACAGTGTCAACTACCCTGACCCCTTGAAGCTTCCTGAGACTGGATCACCAACCAAAGAATACACATGGAGGGACCCATGGTGCTGGCCACATATGTGGCAGAGGAGAGTCTTGTTACACATCAGGGGGAGGAGAGGCCCTTGGGCCAGAGTGTGTTATATGCCCAGTATAGAAGAATGTCAAGGAGGGAAGATAAGAGCGGGTGGGTGGGTGGGTGGGGGAATACCCCCACAGAGGAAGAGATGACGGAGGTGGAGGGAATAGGGAGGTTCCAAATGGAGATCTGTAAAGGAGGAAATATTACAAATGTAAATAAAGTATCAAAATAGATAAATAAACAATAATAAATAAATAAATAAAATACATGCTCTCTACAATTTTATCAAGTTAGAACAAAGCATTGTCTTTTGTTTTATCTCCAAATGTTTCCTTTCCAGGGCAGAGAGACCTGTAATTACTGTGACTTTAATTTATTCATCTATGTTCTGTGATCTTGGAACATAGCACAATGCCAGCTAGAGTCAGTAATTCCCAAGTAAAGAGGCATGTCTGGATAATTAAATGGCATATAGCTTAATCTCTGCTTTATCAAGAGTGAGATGATATTTAGATCTAGTTTGAAATAAATATGCATTAGCCCAGCTTGCCAAATCTACCATGCATATCATGGCTGATTCTGAGCACCATTTACCTCACCAACAGAAAGTGCTTTTCCTGATCTCCAGAAAGCTAATTAATAAACACTCCAGTGTAAATCTTGATTAAGCAATTGAAAACAAATTTGCGAATATAGAGCTACGATTAAGGCAATCAAATCCATGTTCCGCTGTCATTCATATCTTGCTTATGAACTACTGTGCTATTGACTGAAATTAACTGTTCACATATATTGCATCATTTGCCATAGATGCTTTAAATAATAATTCTCAAACACTTCCATATAAGCAGTACAACTGACCCCTGTGTTCAGAGAGAATGCAGGCACAGATATTTAGATATAAATAAATGAGAAACTTGTGTTCCTGCTTAGCCTGAAAAGTTGACCATCATCTAAGTGCAATTACACAGCTATGGCTTTCTGTGCTAGATTTCAGATCAAGTATTTGATATTTCTTGTGTTGACTAATTGTTACATGTCTATTAAATGCTCTTATATTCAATGGCACAATGCCATTACTTAAGATGATTTTATTTACACACTTTAAAGACTTTTTCTATTTATAAATTCATCTTTTGTTAAGGTAGGGTCCTATCATTCCATCCTATCACAAGGACACTTACTCAACTATGTTCACAGCACCTTTATTCATAATAGCCAGAAACTGGAAATAACATAGATATCTCTCAATGGAAAGAAAACTTGGTACATTTACACAATGGAGTATTACTCAGCTCTTAAAAACAATGACATCATGAAAATTGCAAGTAAATGGATAAAATTAGGAAAAAATCATCCTGAGTGAGGTAACCCAGACCCAGAAAGACAAACATGATACTCATTTTGTAGACCATGCTCACAAAGATCTGCCTGCCTCTGCCTCCTGTGTGCTAGAATTCAAGGCATGTGTCACCAGGCTTGGATTAATTAATTAATTAACTTCTTTTTAAAAATTCCACCAGAACGTGTGAAATGTTGTGCTTTCTCTGCTCCCCCATTGTTGTTTTGTTTTATGAAACATAGTAGTCAACACACTGAGCTCCTCATACCTACCTTGCCCGGATATTTACTTATCATTCATACTGATGGATGACTTTGGCTCAACACTTCTTTGACCACTTTGCCCTCTCTTCTACTATATGACCTATGTTTCTTTTCCTTACCAACATAGTAGGTCTCATAGATATCAAATAAAAATAAAAAATATGATACAAACAAAGGGAAGTGAAAGAGATAAACAGGAAGTGATTTTGTTCAGTGAAGAGTTCTCCAGTACAGCGTTATAAATTGCATTACAAAGACACAATTTATAACCAGTACAGAGCTTTCTCTCATCAGGATTAATATTAGAGAAGAACTGGATCTAATTGATACCTGCACAAAACACACTATTAATATTTCCATGTCTTGGATGCTACATGACCCTGTTTCATGACATTATCTTTTTATGACTATCAAAAGTCACTTGCAGTGTAAAGAACCAGTTTCATATGTTCTATCTGGGCTTGCATCCATCTCCCCAACTCTGAAGACATTTTTCTGTGTCACCAAAGTTATGTGGTTTAACACTGAGTTCAAGGGGAATTCAGAATTGCTAAAGATGATGTGTTATACAGCAGAAAGGACTGGTTCTCTGGGGCCTGCTGTCAGCCTTGCCTTCATTTCCTGTTATCGCTCTAACACACACTGAAGGGCTCATAACACTACAGGATCTGACATATGTCATTCCGGACTACAACCCGTATGTTTGCGTTTCTTGTGGAGACAATGCAGAAAGACCAATCTTAGAATTTTCCAGCTTTTGGAGGTTTTTCTCATGGGTCTACTTTCTGAGTCCTCTAAGTTGGTAATTTTCTATCTCTCTGGCCATTCTAATCATCACATATCTTCTGGCCTTGACCTCAGCAGGGGAATTGTCTTTTAAGGCTCATCTAATTAGTGTGCTCATGTAGATAATCCAGGGCATCCCACCTGCAAAGCTTCCCTCCCCAGACAAGGCAACTGTCACAGGTTCTAAGAATATGGTATATGCAACTCCACTGACCAAATGCTTCTGGGTCACAAAGCTCTGGCACTGGTAACTCATTTCTACTTCTCTAATTCTTAATGATAATAAATCACTGACTCCTTGGATAGCTTTTGTACTTTTAATTCCCTTCATTCCTTGTTGTTATGACTCTTAAAGCATCTAAATATAGTAAAGAGTGATAAGTTCTTTCTATAATAAGAGTGAAAGTTACAATAGTCTCAGATTTGTACATCAATTTTGTTATTCATTAGTCCACTAAATATCACTAAATACTGAGAGAGATACTATTTTATAGACACATGGTCGATAAATGGACAAGGTACCAACTGTTATAGAGATTCAAGGACAAGCTAGAAAAGTCATATAACTGGATGAAAACTGAGTGGTCAATGAAGCTGAGGTGGACAAAGACCACCATACCTAAAGATGGAAGCTATTTTTTTATGGCTCATCTAATTAGAAGCCAAGTTACAAGATCAGACACAAATGTAAATCAGCCTGGTTAGCTATGAGGAGGCTAGATCAATCTCCTCTTCTCATTCTAAAGAAAGAATAGGACCTAAGGCCAACTGCAGTTTGGTCTATATCTTAGTTTGGATTTTACATCTGTGAAGAGACACCATGATCATAGCAACACTTATAAAGAAAAACATTTAATTGGGGCTACCTTATAGTTTCAGAGGTTTAATCCATTATCATCATGACAGGAAGCATGGCAGTGTTCAGGGAGACACGGTGCTGGAGAAGAAGCTGAGAGTTCTACATCTTGATCTGCCCATGGCCAGGATAGTATGTGCTTCTTTAGCATAGAAGACCTCAAGTACCCCCAATAGTGACACATTTCCTCCAACAATGCCATACCTACTCCAATAAGTGTTCTTCCCTATGGGCCAAGCATTCAAACACATGAATGTATGAGGGCCATTTCTATTCAAACCACCAGAGTCAGAGTCTGTTTCTGGAAACTCTCAGATCAGTTTATTAGCTTCTTTATATAGAAAGTAGCAACTAGTCAAAGTTCAGAGAATATATACCTACAAAGAAATCAGCCCAAATGAGACTCCTATTTTGAACCTCCTTCCCCAAATACTCAGAAAACTTTACAGAAGAGGGGATTAAAAAGACCATACAAACCAGAAACAGGAGGGTATGGTCACAAGAGTGCTTTGGGGACATGCCAATGCCATCGTACTCATGAAGTCACAATACCTATGGTTTCCTATGCAAGACCTGCACATGATTAAGTCTGTTAAGCTTCTAGTTGAGGGAGATAGGGACTCACAGAACTTCTACCTCTTGCTGAGGAGCTACTGCCAGATGATGGATGCTAAGGGAGAAAGAAATAGCTTTCTTTAGTGTGTGGACCTGGTAGGTTGACCATGCTTCAGTGGATGACACACACTCATGAGAATAGATGGTCCACAGCAGTAAGACTCACTGAGCTATAAGGAAAGAAAGGAAGAAAGAAAGAAAGAAAGAAAGAAAGAAAGAAAGAAAGAAAGAAAGAGAGGACACAGAGCTGGGATGAGCATGTGAAGGTGGAGGAAGTCTGGAAGGAGCTAAAGAAGTGTGGAAAGTGGCCAAAATATTATCATAAACATGTATGAAATGATCAATAATAATCCAAAAATACAGTATTTTAGAAATCAATTGACATAGAAAAGCACTATAAAAGACAAAATAAATAATAATAATAATTTACATCGTAATGATAATAATTACTTTATTCATAGTTTTCTAAAGAATCTTGCCATTGCCCTATACTTAAGTTTCTGATACTTCATTTTATTTTATGCTTCATTCTTTTCTTCCTCTTTGGGATTAGGGTTCAGTGTGATTTTCCTGACCTTAACTATAAGTTCTCTTTATTTGACCATATTAGTTTATTTTTTCATTGTACCCCCTTTAAATTAGCACCTTCCTAGACATATCACAGTTATATACCTTTTCTACCTCAAAGGCCTAATATTTCATGAGCAAAATAAACATGATTCAAAATTTCTAATTATAATTGATAAGTTGTGAATATTTTGCTTTAATAGAGGAAAAGTTAAATTAAAATACCTCTCTATCCCCAAATTACTTCAACTCAGTTTTGCCTTCACACATATATGCCAGAAGAAAAGGTGATTATAAAAACTAGCTAGAGTCAAGAACTGGGTCTTGTCTACAACCACATAAAGAAAATTAATGAAACTAATAAACTTTCAGAGCAAAGACCCAGTAAGTAGGATTCAGGCTCCCAAGACTGAGTGACAAGATTGTTAAACAACATCTGGACACCCTTTAAAACTCTACACTCTGGGTTTAGATGCTCATTAATTATGGAGGGATAGCTATCTCCCCTTTCATAAATATAAGCAGGAATAAACATCTTGATGAGCTTCAGAGCGCTCTGGGAGAGGCCAACCAAGTAAAACAACTGGCAAGGCCTGTACACACATGGGCAGGTGACGGGACCTCATCCCAGGATGCAAATGTCCCCATGAGTCAGATAGACTGTTGCCTAAGCTTTTGTTTGGCTTATAGATAAACAAAACAAAGGTTTTCTAGAATTTTTCATTTTTCCCCTCTGTGCTACTTCCTTATATTCTCTTTATCACATAACTATAGTTGAGCTTTTTCTGTTGATTCACATAAAGATTAAATTGCCAAGATTTACAATCTTGGTCTGTTGGTACAGGGCAGCTTCTTGGGAATCTGCAGTAGTAGGATGATAAGCTCCAAGTCTTTCTTTATGTGACAACTCAAGGAGACTACCTCAAATCTGTACCAGCATAGACAAGGCTCTGGGTCCGATTCCTAAGGCCACAATAAAAGGAAAAGATTTACAGATTTGTCCACATCTGTGTGTATAAGCACATAATCACAGGTACAAAGAGAAAAAGGCATGCAGTGTTTCAGCTATACTTCTTAGAAAAAGAAAGAAAGAAGATGCTAATCCTGGGAATAGTTCTTTAAGTCCAGCGGATGTGCAGTCTATGGGAGCACTCACTGAAGCAGGACTTAAGGACCATAAGTAGCCATGAAAGTCTTTTAAAAGTTGCCTTTTTCAGAAATAATTTGAGAATTTTAATGAAAATATATAACAAATGAAGCACAAAACACACAAAATGACAGCATGGGGCAAAGAGGGTTAACCAAGTAAGTGAGCACAACATTAAGAACTTCATGGTACACAGATGAAATTGTGAATTTCTGCAAATGTTCTATGGAATGACTTGACTTCAGTAAAAATATGGAGTATTTTTTTCATTGACTCTCTTATTTTAAGTTGGGTATATTTATACTCTTCACCAAATTTGGATGAAGCCAAGATAAGTCTCCATGGTTAATACCTAATTTCAATGAAAACATGTGAAAAATAGCAATTGCGACAGTGGTCTGGAGGATTTCGTCTCCTGAAAGTACACAAGGAGAATCACAAAAGAAACCAGAGCAAAAAATACACTGCAAACATCTGGACTGAAACACTGGCACACAATAGAAAATCACTACTGAAAATACAGTTCATTTAGAACAAGTCCTCTGAGCATTCAGAGCACCTCCGCCCACAGTACAGGCAATTCCTGTGAAAATATGACTGACAGGGTCAATGAAGGGGGTCAGCATTTGCAGATTAGCTGGGAGGCTGTAGGCGGCTTTAAGAAAATTCTCAGATAAAACTATATCAAGCTTTCCCCTTCAGAAAACTGTCAACAACCCAGTATTACAGACAGCCATAACCAAGAAATCAATTGCATAAAAGTATATTAAGAGTAATTATGATGCCTACATTATATTTAATGATCAATAAACATAATCAAGGACTAGACACTACTTGAAATCTTGCTTTCATGTTCAAAAATGTGACATAGTTTCCAATATATTTACTGCTTTCCTCTGTTTCCTGAATATTGATTGGCAACTTTCAAAGTTCTCTTTTTATTGGGCAGCTAACAGTTCCACTGGTATTTATGAAACAGACCTTTTGTTACTCTATTAAATCTCATTAGTGTCTTTATCAAAATAATTATTTCTCTTTTATACCAAAACAGAGAGGGCAATTACTTTGCTAAACAGCCATTATGCAATGGAGCACAAAAATTCCTTATGGGAACCAGAGAGGATCTGAGGGCAACCAGGGACACAGCTTTTACATTAGCTTTGCTTCGCTGATCATTCCTACATAAGTGTTTCTCATTCACTCCAGCTGTGGGGAGCACTAAGCAACAATTTCATTCATGGCTCCTTTCCTCAAAATAGTTTTGTCCAGTTACCTGGTTGTGGATGACCTTGGCATGAAGAGCTCTCCAGCTCATTCCTGGAACAGCATGGACCCTCAACAACAAATAATATGTGTTCAAAATGTTCTTAGTTGATAAAATATAATGGTAGTACATAATCCTGAATTGGCCCATCAGGTGACCTTGGTCATGGCACGTATTGCGCTCACACACACACACACACACACACACACAGAGAGAGAGAGAGAGAGAGAGAGAGAGAGAGAGAGAAAGAGAGAGAGAGAACCCATTCTTATTGTCTTCATCTATCAAATGCTGGTGTTAGGTGGTTGATCTTAAAACCCCTGGACCCTAACATTATGGACTCAATGAAGAAGCTGGGAGGGCTGACATGATTAACAGTCAGGGCTCCATCATTCATTTCTGTCTTTGATAGAGGGGGAAAGAGAAAAGCTATTTCTCACCCTTTTTATTCAACAACCAAATCCAGTTAATTTCAATTAAAATTTGTAGTTTTAATTACTTAGTCTGATGGATTTTTTACAGAACCCTTTACATGTAAATCTTTGCCCTCCCCTTTCAGTGTGGCAGCTGCCTAGAGCTTTATAATTTCTGCTCATCAAGCCCATGGAGAGCACTGCCTCTAATTCATTATTCTTTGTTCCTATGTATTGATTAAGCCCATTTCCCCTCTTCTCTCCTGATAGTGATAACACTTTGCTTAAACAGAATTTTAAAGAGTGTTATAAAGATCTTAAATTATCTTGATGCTCTTTCATTCACAGTCGTATTAAATCTTGTTAAAGAGGCTCCCCAGCCCCTTTGAAATAGGTCAGCATCCCAGTGTTCTGTTTTTCTTCCTGCCATTTTCTTCTAGCCACTCTGTCTGAGGCCTTCTAACCCCTAAGTCATATGGTATGAAGAGTAGAAGAACCCCCTTACACCCAAATATACTCTTCATAGTACTGCATGGTCATCGGTATTGTGTGCCCTTGATTTTTGTTTTGCTGTACCTCAAATTCAGTAAGACTCTGGGTTTAGTGAGGACAGAGACTCCCCCCTGTGTTTTCCAATTCCAATATTTGTAACACCCAAAATGATACGAGGAAATACTACTTAAATCCTTGTTAGGTGTATTCACCAGTTATAAGTTTTTAAAGAATGAATTAACTAATCATAATTAATTTTAGCCCACTTAGTATACTTGGAGACTACCATCCTCAATTATTTATGGCTTGACCTTGTAATTTCTTCACCAGTGACTTTGTCCAAGCAGCCCCTGTGCTAAGAGGCTTAGGCTGTGTTCCTCCCTCTACTGCACCAAACAAAGGCATGAAAGAAATGCCATTGTTCTTTTTCATTCTTTAATTATTAAGCTTGAAGTTAAAAAAAGACAATTTACTAAGGTTTCAGAATCCACAAGTGACTCATCCAGAATTATGACTCAATTAAAAATAGAAAAATTTAAACATTGAAACATAGAGTAACATAAACCACTATCATTCTAATTTTTCCTTCCATGACAACCAGTTTTAGCTAATGGTGTCAATGTTTTTAAAGTGTACTGTAATCTTTATATGGTGTAGTAGTTACTCTTCTCTTTTCTGTGATTAAAATGCCTGATGAACAGCAAGTCAAAGGAAGACACATTTATTTTACCTTCCAGTTGGAGTGTATACAGTCCACCACAGCAGGGAAGGCATTGCAGAGCTGTGATGAGACCACTCAGCTCTTCAGTCAGTAAACAAAGCACAAACCAGAAATGGGGCTAGGCTATAATTTTGGAAGGCCCGCCCCTAAGGGCTCACTTCCTCTACAAAGGCTCTACCTCCTAATGGTTTCACAGTCTTCCGAAAATAACTGCCACCATCTGAGCATCCAAAGCGCATACAGGTATGTGTCCAGGGATGTTCATGTTCAAGCCACAGCATACCAGGTGAGAGTCTGCTTGTATGTTGTAACTAGTATTTTAATGTTTGCATGCTGACTAACCTACAGAGTCTCATGAAATGAACACCCTCATTATTGACCCTACTCTCAAAGTCAGTAACAATGATTGTACTGGCTGGTTTTGTGTGTCAACTTGCCACAAGCTGGAGTTATCACAGAGAAAGGAGCCTCCCTTGAGGAAATGCCTCCATGAGATCCAGCAGTAAGGCATTTTCTCAGTTAGTGATCAAGGGGGAGGGCCCCTTGTGAGTGGTACCATCTGTGGGCTGGTAGTCTTGGGCTGTAAGAAAGCTAGCTGAGCAAGCCAGGAGAAGCAAGCAAGCCAGTAAGCAGCATTCCTCCATGGCCTCTGCATCAGCTCAGGCTCCTGACCTGCTTGAGTTCCAGTCCTGATTTCTTTTGCTGTGATGAACAACAGTGTGGAAGAGTAAGGTCAATAAACCCTTTCCTCCCCAACTTGCTTCTTGGTCATAATGTTTGTGCAGGAATAGAAACCCTGACTAAGACAAGAGGTTACAATGAAATATCCTTGAATTAGGTACTTTCTTTATGGATCACACAAACACACACCACCAAAGTTAAGAGAGAATGCCTTTCTTTCAGTTTCTTGTTCAAGTGGAAGACCAGGACTGTGGAGGAAGTGCAGTAGTAGGTGCAGCATGCTGCTAGTAACACTGTATCTGTGCTAGGTCTAAATTCACTTCCTCCTTCTTATTAGTCCACCTTGCCAGCTCATAGACAATGTCCACAGCCATGATGAGTCTTCTTACCTCACCTAACTAATTCTAGCTAATCCCTTATAGACATGCCCAGAGGCTTGTGTACTTGGTGATTCTAAATACTGTCAGGTTGGCAGTATTCGCAGACACAAACCTGTCTATATCCACTTTCGGAGAGAGATGATCAAGTTTCAGTGGCAGATAAGTAACTACCCTATGTCCATATTTCTGTCCTCCTACACAGGTTCTGGCCTCATCCCACCCCAGCCTATGCCCTTCTAGCAAGCAGACCTTGTTCCCAGCATTCCCCTGTCTCCCCTGTGGATTCAATGCAACTAACAGACTCCAGCCCTGAGATATGCCCCAACAGTGTTGAGGAACTTCCTCATTGTTCACAAAGCTGCTCCAAACACCTTACCTTGTATTAAAGGGAAGCCCATGGCCATTTTTAAATTCCTATATCATAGAAAAATATATATAATATTATAATCTTTCAATGTGTTATTTATTCTGCATCTTCTCTTCCGTGTACAAATAACAATCCATATGCTTTAAGGATTTTTTATACTTTATTTACATTTCAAATGTTTCCCCCTTTTCAGACCTCCCCTTTGAGGATATTATGCTTTAAGTTTTGACACGTACTCTTGCAGACTTTAGTCTCCGTGGAGTCATAAACAGTCTCCAGACGATGCTGTTTATCCCTCACATCACATCCTCATGACTTCCTGTTCCTCAAATTCCCAGCTGTGGTTCAGGGAAGAGGATGGTCCCACAGCATATCAGCAGCCGCAGAGAGCATCGGCGGATGCTCTGCTCAACAGAGCTTTCTTATTTTTTAACTCTTTGTAAAGATTTATTTACTAGATATGTGGGGGTGGGGCTTCTGTGAGTATATATGTACCATGTGTGTGCAGTTCTATCAGAGACCAGTAGAGGATGTTGGATCCCCAGAATCTGGAATTACAAGCAGTGTGAGCTGTCTGATGTGGGCTCTAGGATCCAAACTCAGTTCCTCTGCAAAAGCAGTAAGTGTTCTCTTGACCACTGAGCCACCTCTCTAGCTTTCTTGTTTTTAATTCTTTTTTTTTTTTAAGTTAGCATATAAAGTAGTGGGCTTTATTCTGGCATTCTCAGAGATACTGTATCCTCGCTGGTTCTCTTGCTTCCTTCTCCTTCCTTGTCTTACCTCTTGTGACCGGCTGCCTGTCTCCTCACCTCAACCAATATCTTCTGCTCTCAATCATTTGTATTCTATTACATTCTCCCCTCCCCTGAAGACTTTTTCTCCCTCCCACAGTCATCTTTCTCCCTTCATGTGACACAGTGACACACAAACACACATAGAATGAACACAACACTACATGTGTGTGTGTTTATGTGCGTGTTAAAATCTAGGATACACATATGAAAGAAAACAAGTGTCTCACTTATTTCACCTAACAATGTTTTCCATCCACTTCCCTGAAGATATCGTGTTGTCATTCATTCTTTTATGGCTGCACAAAGCTCAACTGTGGATATATGGTATATACTTCTTCATTCATCTGTGGACAGACATGAAGACTGTCTCCATTTCTAAGCTGCTGTGACTAGAATACATGTGGAAGTGCAGGTGTCTCTAACGTAAGACTTTGAGTCCTTTGAGTACATTCCCAGGAGTGATGTGGCTGGAAAGAGGCAGTGGATAGGTCTATTTTTAGTTTCTTTGAGGAACCTTCATACTGATTTCCACAGTGGCTGCACTAGTGGACACTTTCATCAGCAATGCTAAGAGTTCCTTTTGTCCAAGATCCTCACCAACACTGTTGCCCTTGGTTTTATTGGCCTTGGCAATTCTGGGGTGGAGATGCAATCTCAAAGTAATTCAGTTTGTTCTCCCCTGATATGAGACACCTTTATAAATGTTTCCTGACCGTCTGTGTTTCTTCTTTTGAGAACCGTATATTCACTACCTGCCCATTGGCTGCATGGACTAGTTATTTTGTTGTTCTTCTTCTGTGCCTTTTAAAGATGTATTCTCAATATCATCCCTGTCTGAGAGAGAGCCAGCTATTCTCTTTGAGTTCAGTTCGCTTTGCTGTGCTGACATTGTTTAATTCTTTTGACCCCAGTTGAACCAGTTTTCTGATGAGCATTTCTGGAGTGCTGAGGAGCAGCAAGGGACCTCAAGGGGAGACCAGCACCTCCCTCCTTCTACTGCCTACATTTTCAACTGCCCCTGAGCACTAAAGAGGCAAAGCCTATTCCTATTTCCTATTCTTGGGCATATTCGAACTTTAGAATACATTTATCTCAGTGTGTCATACCTTTTTCCCAGTGTGCTTTGCACACTCTGCCGTTTCCCAGAGCGTTTGCTTAACTGCCCTTCCTCCCTCATAGAACGTGTAGCTCTCATGTTTTGTGAATGTGCCATTTCCGTGTCTTGCCACACCCTTGCTAACACCAAGAGATACTCAGCTCACTGATCATAATATAAAGCCCCAAATGCTTCAGTCTCCACACCCTTTGCTAAACACCAATATAACAATTCAGGCCTCTTTGCCTATATATTCTCATTTCCTTTCAAAGCAATTTTGCAAATCAATTAGAGTATCATGGTTAGCCCAACATGGAGCATCTGCTGGGCATATGTACCATAACCAATTAGCCACAAAACGCATTCCTTGGGGACATTCCCATCTGCACAGCTCCAAGCTCCTTTCCCATAGCCTTTTCTGGACTCTAATGAATTTTTTTCAAGGTAACCATTAGTTCCTCAGACTAAGAGTCACTCTCCCTCTCCAGACACTGCACCATGGCTGCACTATTGTGATAAATGATCCCACCTATCCTGGTTTTATATTATCAGCGATTCAATTTCATTTTTATAAAGAAGATAGTTAAAATTTACTTGAAAAATCAACAGGTCCCTGTTCTTCAGTGTGCTCATTCTGATTTCTTGTCTGCTCTTTGTTTTTGTCAAGGTGGGTTTCTCTGGTTCTGTTTTAATCCTTTTATACTTTGGATCATGGTAGTGCTGGAACCCACAAGAACCAAATTCTAGCACTGAGTGCTGCCCCTGATTTTCTTTAAGGCACCTGGAGAGGAAGTCCAGCTAATATATATTATAAAGCAACACCGTGGGGAGGACTGGAGCAAACCCCAGTGTCTTCAGAAATGACAGGATACTGCACTCTAGAACCCACAGCAATGTGGGTGCCTCTGCAAGACCAATATTAGATCAAGACAGTTAACATTCCACCATGGAGTAGGAAGGAGTTCCTGAACCCCACCTCCAAATGAGGAGCAATTAATGGCTTCTAAAAGAGAGTCTGTTTTCTTTAAATTTGTGGCTCCTGTGTGATTGCCCTCCAGTAGATCTACAAGTGATAAGTAGCACTCAATGAGTTTTTAGCTATCTAAAAAGAGGACATGAGGTTGAGAGAGGTGAAAAGGAGGATGGGTCTAGGGGTTAAAGCGAACTTTGGGGGTAAAGATGATCAAGATACCTATGAAATTCTCAAAGAGTCATACAACTATTTCAAAGCAACACCTGTAGATGGATGTAGAGCTTGTTCCTCTTCATTTTCCCTTCAGTGTGTGAACCTGTGTTTGTACGTGAGTCACTACATCCAGCCAGTCAAGGAAACTCATTGCTCTTCTAAGCTAGCCATGATTCATTCATCTGTGCTCTATATACTTCCTATATCCACCGTTATTGATAGGTTTTTTCATTGTGTTGCACACAATAGCATGTGAAGAAGTTTAATTCTACAGCATAGATTCAAGAAAGATATAAGTAATGAAAATATAAAAAGCAAAGAGAAGAGATCTGCATTCTGTCTGCAGATTTTCTGCCAACTTGCTCAACTAGCAATTAACATTTCATTTGCAAATCAGATGCAGTGGCTTGCCCACCATGGTGAATAATTAAGGAGTGGACAAATCAAACGTACTGAGTTGCACTGAGCATTGGAAGTTTTGTAATTATCACTGGGCACTGAAGTCAATGTTATCAGGCATTGTCTAAGGCAGTAGCTTTCAACTGGTAGGTTTGACCCCTGTAGGGGTTGGAAAATCATTTCACTGGGATCACTTAAGATCATCTGCATACCAGATATTTACATTGCAATTCATAACAGTAGCAAAATTACAGTTATGAAGTGGCAACAAAAGTGATTTATTGTTGGGGGTCACCAAAACAGTAAGTGTTAAGTGGTCACAGCATTTGGAAGGTTGAGAACCATTGGCTAAGTGATGGAGAAATGGCTCACTGAATAAAGCACTCACCACACAAGCATGAGAACAAGAGTTTAAATCCACAGAACATGAATAACTGCCAGACAGTCACAGAAACACATCTATAATCCCAGCATGTGAAAGGCAGGGATCGGGATTCCCAGAACAAGCTCATTAGTCAAATCAGCCCATACAGGCAAGTTCTAGGTTCAGCAGAAAGACCACCTCAGTGAAGAAGGTGGAGAGCAATCATAGAAGGCTCTGAATGTCAGCTCAGGGCCTCAACATGTGTGTGCACACATACACCAAATCATTGTCACACACAGATGCACCTACACATATGTGAGCAAGTATACAGACACTATACATATAATAGATGTGCAAAAGAAAAAAATGTCTAATCTAGATGTAAAAAGGAGGTTACAGACACAGAAATCCAATGAAAATGGCTCACTGGTAGAATGCATAGCTCCTGGGAGAGAGAAAAGGATGATCTCAGGCTCCGTCTTCTCCAGTCAACCTAATCTCAGCTCAGCAGTACATGCTTCCCAGGTCAGGAAGCATCACTCACAGTCTTTTCTTGTTTTCCAAGGCTGTATTTCCCATGAATGAATGAAGTCCTTTTGCTCTTGGTAACTATTAATTATAGGGGTGTTACAATGCCTTGTGAGTAGATAAAGAAAACCTGGAAAGGAGCATTCATCTCAGCTCAATCAAAAGACTTATTCATTAGTAAATAAAGCTATCTTGTTAAAGTAGTTTCATTAATCATTGAGAAAATGTGTACACTTAGTCATGGGGGCAGGTATTCTGAAAACTTGAGAGATGCTGAGTGTCTGATCACACTTCCAGAGAGAAGGAAAAAAAAACAAAAACAAAAACAAAACCTCAATAGGAATCATGATTGGGAATGTTACCATTTCAAATCCACTAAGGGAAAAAAAAACAAAACAAAAAAACTAATCTCCTTGGTCTCCCAGAAAACCATCTCTCCAGCATCCACCATTTCATTTGTTTCTTAACCCTAGCTTCAAAAACATAAATTTTAAAAAAAGTCCTCAATCACAGTCTGTTCATCTGTTGGGGTAGTCTTCAGAAAGTGACAGACTCAGGTTGTTTTAAATTGCATCTGTGCCCTGTAGAGATATGGCTGATCTCTCTCAAGACTAAGCCTTTACTTGATTAATATTAATATTTTTAAAAATGTGTGTGTGTGTGTGTGTGTGTGTGTGTGTGTGAAGTGTGTATATAAAATTTTATCCTTTGGGAGGAAATATGTGCCTGGAGACTCTTAATTTTACAAGAAATAAATTCCTATGTTCAGAGAAAGAGGAATTGCCTCGCTTGTTTACTCCATATATTTGGGGTCTACCTTCGCTGACAGACACCAGCTCTGTAATTGGGACCAAAAGCAGAAGAATTCCTGCCACTAGGAAGCCTGCCATCTACCAGTAGTCACATATACAAAATCTGAAAGTCTCTCACTCAGAGCCCTGCAAATCATTTTCCCTTTACTTGGGTAGAAGTGAAAAGGACCTCATTCTCAATCAGATTGACACCCCATTCCTGCAAGACTTGTAGCTATGTATAGGCATATCATATATACCTAGCAGTAAAAACATATTAATTACTTTACAATGTGATGCTAGGTTATCAGAATTGATAATGCAAGTGACTTGTTAATTCTCATATGTTAGGAGTGGCAATATTTCACAGAATTGTTTTACTGTTAAAGCTGAATTCTTATATTTAATGCTAAGTTTGCTATGTATTCCTCTCAGTGAGTCTACCTGTGGTCTTCTTGATATATTTAGAAGGTTTGATGCCTTCAAAATTTAGTGCAGAATTATCAACATTTTCATTTAAAAATCAAATGATTTCCTCCTCTTCCTATTCTCCGTGCATTTGAGTGGAGAATGACCCTGAACCCGGCTTAGGTCATTCCTAGAGCTTCCAGGAAAACAAGGAGACAGACAAGCTGTGGACATGAGTGTGCTTGTCTGAGTGCCAAGTGGCTAGATCCAAGTCTGGTGGAAAAGTCTACTTATAGGCTTCAGGCACAGAAATAAGGATTTGGAGCCTGACTCTCTTCTTGTATGATAAAGGCTAGACAACTCTACAGAGATTTCTCTTGGCCTTATTGCTTCCTGCTTTCTACACTTTGCTTAGCTGGGAAAAGTTAGGCGTGATACCTCCTATGTTGCTGTCCATGTATGCCTGAGGGTTCTCAATCAGTTGGCTCTTCTTGCAGTCCTGAACTTTCCTTGTGCCCTCTGGCAAAAACCTCTTCGCTCATCAAAGGTTTTGGAGATTTTTAAAAACATATTTTTCTTTAATCTTGACTTTTTACAGTCCAGTTATTTTCCACCTCCCAGTCCACCCTCTGACAGTTCCTCATCCCATTTCCCCTTCCTCTGTCTCCAACAGAATGTCCCCACCCACCCCCACCCCACCAAGCCTTCCCACTCCTTGGGGCCTCAAACCTTTTCAGGGTTAGGTGTGTCTTCTCTCACTGAGGCCAGACCAGGCATATCTGCTGTATATGTGTCAGGGGCCTTGGACCAGCTCTTGTATGATGCATGGTTGGTGACTCAGTTTCTGAGAGATCTTGAGGGGTCCAGGTTAGTTGAGACTGCTGGTCTTCCTATGGGATCTCCCTCCTCAACTTCTTCCAGCCTTTCCCTAATTCAACTACAGGGGTCCCCAACTTCAGTCCACTAGTTGGGTATAAGTATAGACAAGATTTAAAGATTTTGACCCTGCAAGTTTAACATGTGGCATAGCCTGTCTGTCTTCCTGGCAGCTGTCTTCCTTTAATCCCATTACAAATAGTCATGTTGGCTAGCAGATGACATTCAACAGGTGTACAGAAATAAAGATTTGGAGCCTGATTCTCTTCTTGTATGATAAAGGCTAGACAACTCTACAGAGATCTACAACTCATACAAGGTCAGTGGCTACCAGAGGTGACATCACTAGAAAGGATCTTATACCCTAGCTGATTTGCATGCATCTGTCATGGTCTGGAAACCTTGGCCATGGGCAATATTCCAAAAATAAAGCAAGAGGGCATTTTGCCATTTTAGCAGATGGACATGTAGAGCCCAGAGCTCCTGTAATAAGCACCATGATGTTGATGGAGGACAAGATGTGTGGCCAATAGCATTTAATTGGCTATTTATTTGTTGCTTAGAAACCTCAGATTCAGGACCAATGTCCTTGCTAATTACAACTTGAGCTTAGGACATCCCCATCATAAGAACCAGGGACTATGACTGCCATAGTAAATGTCGGGCTACAGCCAGCCAGCTGGATCTTTGAGGCTGCCAATAAGGCCAGCCATAAAATCTGTACTTCGAATGAGACTTATTTATCCTGAGCTAAGTCAGCAAATGCAGTCTGGTGTTCTGAGGACTAGAGACGAATCATTGCCTACATGTACCCTTTCCCCTGCTTCTACAGCAAGTGAACAGAAAAATAGGGTGACATACAAAATGGCAGAGAATAAATCCTTCCTGAACTGGAAAGACTGATGAGGCTATGCTGAACCCAGGCAAGAGAAAAAGAACAAAAACAAATGAGAGATCTGGACCCTGACTCAATACATCATCAGACCTGCAGAGTCAGAATAGAAGGTCTCAGAAGTCACCCCCAGTTCTAATTCTGGTGCTTAGTTAATAAAATTCTATTATTCCAATCTCTTGTGTGGTTATGATAATAAATTTCCTCTGTATAGTTTCCATAATCCAATGTTGATGTGTTTATATATAACAAAGGATTTCCTATGTGAACTCAGTCCATGAAAACCAAAGAAATTAGAAAGAACCCTGATCAATTACGCATCAATCTTCAGAGCATTGCTTGGCTGCCCCTTGTCTTGTTATGCAAACCATTTTGGTGCCCAATTCATCCATCTCTATAGCTTCAGCTGCTTCCTAGAGAGGAAATACAAATCAGTTCTCAGGGCTATCATGTTTATCTGTTTGATGTTTCTGCCATCTATCTTCTATGTCCCACAAGCTCTGCAGATCTTGTGTATACAAGCGAATTTTCATATCTACTCCAATTTCTCAACACTACAAAGCTTCTCTTCCCCTATATTCCTCACCTGCCCATGTATCCAAGTGTACCAAGTTGAGGGATAAATTCTATGATGTTCTATGTGGCTTATATACCAACTTCACAAGGTAGAGTTTCTTTGCTCTAGTGTCACAAATATAACCTGTCCCTAACCAGGACAATGGTGCCATCTCGTATCTGACTTATTCATCT
Source organism: Rhynchomys soricoides (assembly GCA_019843965.1). NCBI lineage: Eukaryota > Metazoa > Chordata > Mammalia > Rodentia > Muridae > Rhynchomys > Rhynchomys soricoides. The sequence continues at coordinate 3,573,685 of JADRCH010000120.1, forward strand.
TCATCCACATTACATTGCTCTTCATTATTTAATTTGCCTGCTGGGTAACTTTATTTGTTTATTAATTACAGTGTGTGTGCCTGTGCAAGAGGGCAACATGCTACGGCCATGTGTGGAGGCCAGAGTTAACCTATGGAAGTTGGATCCTACCACCCTCATGTGGTCCTAGGACTTGAATTTAGGATGTGAGGTTTGGCGACAAGCACTTTTACCATTGAGCCCTTTCTCTCATCGCTTTGATAATAATTTCCATAAATGATATTTCCATGTTCAGTTCTGTTATAAATATGTTATTCTCAAGATTACCATAATATCTTTTTAAATACAACCATGTCTCTCATATATAAAAGAAAAACATAACCTCTGCCCCATAAAAAAATTCAAAAATATTACCTGTAAACTAATGAATTCCAATGTTAAAGCCCCAGTGCCGTTCTCACTGCCAAATGGCAGCCTTGAAAGTCCATCTGGCCTATTCCAGATCTTTCCTTGCACATTTTCAGCCATGGTTTTCACATTTCAGCTCATAATCTTACCTGAATACATATTTTCCTCTTGAAGGGCAGTCCTTTACCTATGGCTTTGTCCCTAGAGCCTGGGAACACCACTGACTCCCCCAGCACTTGCTATACTTATCAGTTGTGTTCACAGGTACTTCTTGGGTCTGCTTTGATATAAAACCACACTGAATCAATCTCTCTCTCTCTCTCTCTCTCCCTCTCTTTCTCTCTGTCTATGTGTGTGTGTGTGTGTATGTGTGTGTGTGTGTGAGAGAGAGAGAGAGAGAATTAATTTATCTCTTAAACCATTAGAATAGTCTCTGATTTTTGCCTTTGAAAACTGAGTTTTGGGGGCTGGAGAAGTAACTTGGTTGTCAAGAGCACTGACTGCTCCTCTATAGGAAACAGGTTCAAATCCAGAACCCACATGGTGGCTCACAACTATCAGTAACTTCAGTTTCAGGGGACCCAACATCCTCTTCTGGCCTCTGCAATCATATGGTGCCCAGACATGCAGGCAAAACACTTATACATGTAGAATAGAAATTTTAAATTTTTAAAATTGAATTTAGTAATTATTGATTCCATGTTATTTTATTGGCTTGTTGTCTATTGTGTTTTATATTTTGACTCAATCATTAAGCTAGTTAATACATCACATTTTCAGGTATGCTTATAGCTCTTCATGTATAAGCTAAGAACCATATAATATCTCCATTTGCTTTCTCATCTCCCATGGTATATATGCATCTGCAGAGCAGATCTCCAGATGTCTCTAAGGATCCTCTGTGGTGGAGTCTTCAGCATTCAGGAAAAAGGTAGCACCCAGTATGTAAAGTTGATGCAGTAGATATGATGCTTGGTCTTCTTTATTTGTATGACAGGATTGGGAGTCACCCAGAAGACAAACCTCCAAGTGTGTCTATGATATTCCCAGCAAGGTTTAATACAGGCCAGAAGACAGACTATTGGTGTTGGTGTCACTATTCCAAAGGTTGGAGTCCCAGGCTGAACAAGGAGAAGGCAAGGCGGGCACCAGAATCAAATGTTCTCTGTTTCCAAACCATGAAATGAAAGAAACAGTTCTTTGCATCAGTTGAATGTTTTTTACTTTTGTAATAATGTGAAAAACTCACTAGCACAGTAGACATAACTGTTTGCAAGCCCCAAATAAAGAAAAGTGGGGAGAGAAATTTAGAGATAGAAAATGAATAACTCTGTCCTAGGGGCATTCTTGCTCATACATATTTTTTTATGAAGTGGGGGAAAATGACACCAAAAATCAGCCTCTATATATTAGAGAGGAGGAACATACCATGTTTAAGAGCTCAGACTCACAGTATGTGACTCTAAGCAAGTCTCTCCAGCTCTCTAAGGATCAGTTGTTGCCCCTTGGAAGTGTGGATAAGAACAAGCTGCAAGACTTAGAGCTATGGCCAGAAGTAAATGCAGGCATCACTCTAAATCACACAGCAAATGCTTAGTAGGGATTGTCTCATGATTATCTTGTACAACAGAAATAAAAGATACGGAAGGAAGACAAACCTATGGTTTCAGAGCAAAAATTCAGTTTTATTAGCAAAGGAAGACTTGCATAGAGAAAGCACACAGCTTAGAGAAGTCTGTCTTTGTTTTATTGTCTCATCCATTATATCCTGACAGCAGTTTCCCATCCTTATTTCCTCCCAGTCCCTCCCTTCCCCATGTCCCTTTTCCCAAGATTCACTTCTCTCCATTTCCTTTCATCAAAGAACAGTCTTTCCAGGGATATCTACCCTGACAAGCTATCATAAAACTGGGCACAAACCCTCATATCAGGGGTATACAAGGCAATCTAGTAGAAAGAAAGGGTCCCCAAAGCGGACAAGAGTCAAAGTCGTACCTACTCCCACTGTTAGGAGCCTCACAAGAGTACCAAGCTACATAACTATCGCATATATAGAGAGAGCCTAGTTCCAACCAATGCATGCTCTCTAATTGTTGCTTTGGTCTTTGCAAGCTCATATGAAGCTCTGCTTAGTCGGTAATGTGAGATGTGTTCTTCTAGTGTCCTTGACTCTACTGGATGCTACAATCCTTCCTCCTTGCCTTCTGTAAAAATTCCCAAGCTCTGCCTAATGTTTGGCTGTAGGTCTCTGCATCTGTTCCTATTCATAGCTGGATGAAACCTCTCTCTGATGACAGTTATGCTAAGGTCTAGTCTGAGTATTGCAGAATACCATTAGGGATATAGACCAAGGGGAACACTCCTTTATTTCTGGAAGGAGTACGAACTTTAACAGCCACTTTGGAAATCAATATGGTAATTTCTCAGAAGTTTGGGAATCTATCTACTTCAAGACTCAGCTATACCATTCTTGGGCAAATACCCAAAGGATGCTCCATCCTACCACAAGGACACTTGCTCAACTATATTCATAGTAGCTTTATTCAACTTAGATGTCCCTCAATTGACAAATGGATTAAAAAATAAACATAATGGAGTTTTACTCAGCAGATTTTTAAAATGGCATCATCCTGGGAAAAGGGATGCCCTTGGCGAGAGGGAGCACCCTCTCAGAAGCAAAGGGAAAGAGGAAGGAGTGAAGAAATCTGGGAGGGAGGACTAGGAGGGAGCAACATTTGGAATGTAAATAAATAAAATAATTAATTAAAAATGGTATCATGAAATGTGTTTGCATATGGATGGAACTAGAAAAAAATCATCCTGAGTGAGGTAACCCAGACCCAGAAAGACAAACAAGGTATGTACTTACTTTTAAGTGGGTATTAGCTGTAAAGTAACAAATCCAGAAAGGCTAAGAAATGAGGAGGGATCAGGAGGAGGTACATGGATCTCTCTGAAAAGGACAACTAGAATAGATTTCACAGGTAGACTTGAGGTGGGGATGGGAATAGGAGGGAGCAGGTAGGGGGTGGAGGGAGAGTATCCTGGGAAAAGCAAATGTGGTTGGGGCATTTCGGGGAAAAATAGAAACTAGGTCAATAGAAACTACCTGGAATTTATGAGGGTGACCCTGCAAAGACTCCTATTAATGGGGGATATGGAGCCTGAAACAATCATCCTCCACAGGCAGGCAAGGCTTCCGTTGGAGGGGATTGGGACACCAACCCAGCCATGCAATCTTTTACCTACACTTGTCTGGACTGAAAACTGTGTTGAGGTAAAGGTGGCACAGAACTTTCAGGAATGGCCAACCAATGACTGGTCCAACATTAAACCCACATCATGAGTGGGATCCTACCCCTAACACTGCCGGGAAGGCCATGAACCAGAGGCTGGAAAACACAGAGATCTAGGATAGAACCAAACACAACTGGAAAAAAGTCTATCTTAGAGAACAGAGACATAAGTTTAGATTTTTATTTTACCATGTTCACACAGGGCTTCTAATGAAGTCGTCTTTCTCTACTAGATCTCATCTTCTTCTGCTTAATATTGGAATGAAAATATTCTCTTGGCTAGGGTGATAGAAAGATCGCATGCTAGTACCAGGTGTGTGCATTGTGTAAGAATTAAGAACTGCTTCTGTTACCAGTGGAAGCGTTACAATCTTTATGCTTAGCATGAAAAGCAAATTGTAGAGTAGCCACTATGAGGACCATCATATTCATATACATACATACATACATACATACATACATACATTCATACATACAGAAAGCAAGGGGGGGACAGTTCAGTTTGTGATTAAGGGCACTTGCTGAGGATGCGGGTTCAGTTCCCAAAATCCATGTCAAGCAACCCATAACTGCCAGTAAGTCTAGTTCCAGGAGATCTAGTGTCTTCTTCTGGCCTCCACCAGTACTGTATTCCTGTGGTATGGATAAGTTCACTCGGGCATACTGACAAATGCATAAATAAAGATCAAACAAATAAAAAGTAGAATGATGGCTAAGTAGTTAAGAGTGCTGACTGCTCTTGTAAATGACCTGAATTCAGTTCCCAGCACCCATATCAGGCAGCTCACAACTGTATCTAACTCCAGCTCCAAGAGATCCAACACCTTCCCCTGGTCCCTATGGGCACCTTCACGCATATCTATGTACTCACACACAAACTGACATGTATACACACAATTAAAATTGTTCAGACTTTTAAATAAAAGGTAACAAAATGATACAGAAAGATCGACTAGTGGCTACAGAACTCCAGGGATGTAATAAAAGCATCAGGACCAGAAAGTTTCAGATTAGGGGCTGTGTACTCAATTTGTTCTTTCTATACAGGCTCAGAATTGTAAAGACCATTCTAAATAACACTCAGTGATGGCAATTTACATTCTAGTCATGGGAAAACCCCCTTCCTACTTGTTTGCCACTAGCTGAGAAGCTCAGAGCAATACTGTGTATAAACTACATGTCTCCCTCGGGGTCAATGATATTGACATTTTTTACCTCATCTGGAGATGCTTCATCTACCAGCCATAGTAAATCTGACTCAGTCTCATTCTCCCCATTGTTGATAATTCTGGCTTTGGCAGAAGCATCTGTCATGCCCCAGAAACAAAGCAAGGAAGAGAACCTCCGCCCTGAGATGTATGATGAAGGGTCCTGCGGTTCAGTTCCTGTGTTTTACACCTGGGCTCCAGTTAGCTCTAAAGAGACTTGGAAATAATTCTGTGAACACACTGGATCAATTCCCACTCAAACAGATATTTGTCATCATCTCATCTGGCTGGCTGAGTACGTTGTGGAACCAGGCATGGATTTTTGACACAAATAAATGGTATAGGTTAGAGCTGGCCTAAATAGAGAAAGGGTAAACAGAGAAACATCAAAATATGTTTAATGTTAAAAATACACATGTGTGTTTATGAAAATCAAGGTTAGAATCTCCTGGGAGAAGTTAAATCAGCCTCTCTATGTCTTTTCTCACAAATACTTATAAATTAGATTATTTAAGTCTTAATTCATGGTCCAAAGTCAATGTGAATAAAATCTTAAATCGAGATTTTAAAAATACATACAGAATATGTCTCAGTCTCTGAAAACATCCTCCTTTTATAGTGGATATCTGTTTGTTTGTCTGTTGTCTGTTTTTATGTTCATTTCTACGTCCCTAGTAATAGCACAGAGGTTTTCTATTAGAAATTAATGTTCTATTCCATAACTGTCAACTACAGTGATTCTTCTTCAGCCACAGTCTTGAGCATGTGATCCTGGGCAGCATCAAGACTCTACTTTGTCCTAGACTGCAATTATTGATCTGAGAATGGACACATGGGTGGCTAAGGTTTTCCAGTGACTCTCTTTTCAGAGAAACATCACCTTGGACATTCATCACTTAAGTGCCTGCACCAGATACAATGCAGCCAGAAAATAGATTATAGTATCTGGCTTCAAAGAAATAAGAAAAATACATTGGATATGTCAGGGAGGTAAGAACTGGCCACACCAGCAGCTACCAGATTCTAAGCAATAGAGTAGGGAAGACAGTGTCTACCTAGAAGATAGAAAGGATATTGAAACCTTGCTTTGGTCATCAAAAACATTAAGAGCCTCAACACACTTGGCCACAGCACTAGGTGAAGCACCATGACTGTTAGCCACAGGCTGTTTCCACTATAGCAGGCCTCTGCACCTGCATTAGCTAGACAGTTAAGTGACTGGCTCACAACCTTAGGAAACATAGCCCAAAACAAGTCTTCACCCCTGTCAGTGTAAGACAGAAAAACAAGTCCAGGGCTCTTTCTTAGCACCCACCACTGCAGGAAAACCTGGAATCACATTGAAATTGCAGCTCCTTTCCTGAGCTCAGTACTTGCCTGTGAGGTTGTTAATCTCACCCCAGCACACAGCAGAGATCTATGCCCTGGGCAGACATGGTAGTGAAACATTTATAGTTCAGCCTTCATTACCCCCAGCCCCTGGGTCTGAGACACATTCTTGAGTCTATCCAAGCCCCTGAAGCTGGGACAGGAGGGAGCCAGCTTAGTAGCAACCTCAATAGCTAATGGACCATCTCCACCAACCTTGACCAAACCTCTGGCAACATAACACTACGAAAATCTATGCAATCGGTGAAGAGGGAGACACTGAAGTAAACAAATGACTTTACCTTGAAAGTTGATGCCAGACTTGTGAAATCCAAGCTAGAAAGATTTCTTTGACTGCTTTCCTTAGGCCAGTGAACTCAGTAGAGACTTTGGACTGTCACTTGAACCAGGAAGACACTGAAGACCCCAGACATATCGACATATATTCTAAAAAGCATCATTTATGATGGGTTCTATAATGCTAAGTCAGGAACACTGAGTGGTATTAGGTAGACCATAGCAGCATTGGCCTTAACTGTATACCTATCCTTGTGTTGACAAGAGTCTTTGGGAGTTGTGGATATAAGGTTATGGTTCTAGCAGAAGTAACTGTGAGGCTGTCAATCGAATCTCTTCCCTAAACATTCGCAGTATAGTAAGACATTCCTAGTCTGCTTGAGGGCAAAAAAGAAATATTGTCTAAGACCCTAAGACTGGTCTCGATGTAGAAGCCAGCTCTACGCAGAATCACACAGCATTTTACTGTAGGCTGCTGACTGAGGACATGGCTCTGTCTCTAAGTACAGGGAGTTAAAGATGCTCTACCCTTTCTAATATTAGCATTGCAAAGTAACAGGATTTCTTCATATTCCCATACATTTTTGTTTTGTTTAATTTTCCTCCTAGTTCTCTGCTCCCTTCTAATTTGTAGCTTTCTATCCCAGGACTCTCCTTTCCACTGTCATGTCATATACATTCTACTGTGATCTAATTCTCTTCCCACAGTCCTGATAAGCTTCTTCTCAAAGGCTGGATAGATAATTCTGTGATTAAGAGCATCTATTGTAGTGGCAGAGGACTAGAGTTGAGTTCTTAAGATGCACACCAGATAGTTCACAACCACCTGTAACTCAAGTTCCAAAGAATCCAGTCCCCCCTCTTCTGGACTCTCTAGGCATAGACATATGCTTTCTCTCTCTCTCTCTCTCTCTCTCTCTCTCTCTCTCTCTCTCTCTCTCACACACACACACACACACACACACACATACTGTACACATAACTTACAATAAAATAGAATAATTTTAAAGTTTCTTACTCTTCCATAATGCATGTACACATATGCATACATGTATATGTATATATGTAGATATATTAAGAGAGAGAAGAAACAGTTGTGATCAGCATGTGATAGAGAAGAAATGTTATTTCCTTTTCTGAAAAAAAACAAACAAACATGTTTTAGATCTATTATGTTTTTCTGCGAATTTCATGATTTTATTTTTCTTATGGCTAAGTGAAATGTCATTGTGTTTCTATGCCATGTTTTCATTGCCTTCTTGTCTGTGGACGGAAATCCAGGCTGATCCAGTTTCTCAGTTCGTTTTTTTTTTTTTCAAGACAGGGTTTCTCTGTGTAGCCTGCACTCTGTAGACCAGGCTGGCCTCGAACTCAGAAATCCGCCTGCCTTTGCCTCCCGAGTGCTGGGATTAAAGGCGTGTGCCACCACTGCCCGGCCAGTTTCTCAGTTCTTATGAATACTATGGCAATAAACATCGATGTGCAGGTGTTATCAAGGGAAGATGTAGAATCCTTGGGGTACACGCCCAGGAGTGGCAGAGCTAGGTCTTGTCTTAGTTCTGGTCTTTGTTTTCTGAGAAATCCCCACACCTGGTTTATATTTTCACCACCAGTGAGCAAGGATTCCTCCTTCTGTACCTCCATGTTAGCATGTGATATCATTTGTTTGTTTGATCATTGCCATTCTTACTAGGTTAAGATGGAATTTCAAAGGCCCAGGAGTGGACAGATTCACTGATGAATTTTACCATAATTTTAAGGAAACTCTAATCCCCATGTGTTTTTTTTTAGAGTTACTATTGCTGTGATGAAACACTTTGACCAAAAGCAACTTGGGAAGAAAAGTATTTGTTTTCACTCACAGTTCCACATAACAATTCATCATCAAAAGCAGTGAGGGCAGGAATCTCGAGGCAGGAGCTGATGCAGAAGCTATGGAGGGGTGCTGCTCACTGGTTTTCTGCACATGGCTTCCTCGGCCTGCTTTCCTATAAAATTCAAGCCCATCAGTCCAGGGATGGACATCAACAAAGGGCTTGGCTTCCCCCATCAATCACTAATAAAGAAAATTTTCTACAGACCTTTCTATAGCGTGCTTCTATGGAGGCATTTTCTCAATTGAGGCTCTTTCCTTTCAGATGACTCTAGCTGTTGTCAAGTTGACATAAAACTATTCAGCACTCCTCAAGCTGTTCCACAAAATCAAAGGAAAAGAACACTAGCAAAACCCTATCACAAAATTAGTATTCCCTGATACCAAAACCAGATAAAGACACAACAAAAGTAGAAAACTAAAACCAGTATTGCTGATGTACATAGATGCTGAGCTTCTCCAAAAGAAAAAAGAAAAAAGAAAAGAAAAAAAAAGAAAAGAACAAAAACAAAACACTTGCAAACTGAATTTGATAATACATTAAGAAGATTGTACATCGTAATCAAGCTGATTTCATACCCAGGATACATGTTTGGTTCAAAATATGCAAATCAGTATATGTAATACACTATTTTAGCAATCTAGGACAGACATCACATCGCACAATCCTCTTGAAAGATGCAGGCACTAGACTAATTCAACATACTTTTCACAGTAAAAGTCCTGAAGAAACTAAAGATAAGAATAAACACTGTACAACCTTGTACTAAATCTGGAAAAACTGAGAGCATTTCTTCTAAAATCTGGCTACTATTTTGGTTTTTGTACACTCCTACCCAGTCCATCTTGATGACACCAATGGTGGGTATAGACAAACTTGGGCCTAGGGTGCCCTCTAGTGCTTAAACAATGACAATACAGGAAATACAGAGTTGAGTTTAAGACTCCAAGTACTTAATAGTAGTGAAATTACAACCAGAAGGTGACCAGAGGCTCAGAAAAATCGTAGCCTTTTAAAAATTTTCATAAGGATATGAGCAAACAAAAAGAAAAATAAAACCATATGAAGTGCTAATCTTTCAATGTATAGATGCCATCATAGACCAACAAGAATCAGTAATTTTGCAAAACTGTAACCTCAATGATCAACCAAATAAGGTGCCAGTAGCCAGTCAAAAAGTAGTACGCATATGAGGACTCACCAACTGAGATATTGAAATTGATGTTTTAAGGAACCTGAGGAACTTCAAAAATTCACCAGCAATAATTCAGTAACTCATCAGATTTCCAAAAAACATCAGATTTACAAAAAAAGAAAACAGAAAATTTACACCCAAGTACTCTCTAGATAAAATTTAAAATATGAAGCATCAACAGCTAAATATATCAAATGGAAGAAGGAATTGGTGAACTTGAACATATGCCATTTGAAAACACGTGAAGGAGAAAACGATGAAGAGCATTTATCTGAAATTTGAAACAGCATTCAAAGGGCAAATTTTGGGTTGCAGAAGCACAAGACAGGCATGAAAGCCAAAGAGAAGGAGACAATCACAGTGAACCCCCAAGCTTATATCTAATACAACAGTGAATCCCCAAGCTCATACCTAATACAACAGTGAACCCCCCAAGCTCATATCTAATACAACAGTGAACCTCCCCAAGCTTATATCTAATACAGGGAAGCCAAATGTGACCATTGTTGTTTTCTTTAAGTCAGCCAAGTCAACCCCAAGACATTTATTATCAAGCTCTCAAAGAAGAAAGACAAAGATGGGCTAATTAAAAAGCCAAGTACCAGGTGAGTGTGTTCTAACTCGCTTAACAGAAGTGTCAACGGGGACCTTACTGTCCGGTCAGGGACAAGTTGAGGTAGCCACAGTGCTGAATCAAAAAGAGCAACTAGCAAAGCAGAAAATTTCAACATAGGAATCTTTAAAGAAGAAAACTTCATCCATACAAGCTATTCTTTATAAATGATGGGAATGTATGGTAGTTTTCAGAAAGGAAAAAAAAAAGAAACAAGAGATAATTCACCAGTACCATACCTCCCTCATGATAGACACTAAAAATGGTGAGAGTAACGATACAGTTAGCCTCCAAATGCAGGAGCAGTGTAATCACAGTGCATAAAATGGGTATGGGGTTAGTATGAAGACTAAAGCCACAAAACTTAATTGTATTTATAAGTCGATGAGCAGATACTATGATGTGATATAAAGCAGGATATCAAAAATTCAAATTATGGGGGGAAATACAACATGAGTGTAGAAGTTTTTATTAATATTTTCTTGTATTTCCTTTCTCACATTTACTCTCCTCTGATGTTGATTTCATTTCAAAATAGTTTTATATATTCAGCAGACGTCATTTTTATGAATTGTATTAATTATCATAAATAATAAGCAATCGGTCAAACACCATAACATACAAAATCACTTACCTAGGAAACAAGTCAACAAGAGAGGTAGAAAGAAGCCAATTAACTAGCAAGCAGGTCCATGCATTCGATTTATGGGGGGTTCCCAGCTGTAAAGGATCAAATCATGTCATTGGCAAGAAAAATGAACACGACGAACGATCCCAATGTTGTCTTCCAAATTCAGTTCTGTATGACAGGTACCACATGTTATCTCTCATATGTAAAAGCTATGATAAGGACATGAAAGTAAAAAGCTATCACACAGTGATTTAGAAAAGGTGGGAGGTAAGTGGGAAGGAATAAGAAACAGCAATAGAGGAAGTCACTGTTTGGGGATAGTCAACTTTTTCCTCTATACCTGCAGCCAACTAGATTAAAGTTCATAAAACATACTGCTTCAGAGCCTGCATCTATTTTATGTGCAGGTGGTAATTGTGTCAAACTCATTTTATCATAGAAGTAACCCAGTAGGAGTATTTTGTGTTTAACCAGAGTTTCTCCAAGTTGTTTCTGGTTTTCCAGTTACCTCTGATCCCAGCAATGGGATCTTGTCTTTACAGCTGCAGGGATGGGGTTTCCCAGACAGTCAGATGCTGCTTGTAGGTTTTGACCTGGAAGTGTTGAGGTAGAAGAGTCAGCCACAAGTTATCTAAGAAGTAGGCAGGCCCCCTGAGGACTGGTCCTTAGAAACACTAGGGCAGGAATGGCCCTGTGGTACATACCTGATGCAGTCTCCCAGTGCCTGCCCATTTCCCAGTGCTTTGAAGTGAGCAGGGAGATTAGTTTTTGGGTTCTTGAACTCCTAGTAGGTGTTTGTAAGACAATACAGAGGGTGGGCCTGGGGCTCAGAATTGCACATCAGCAATCTGTGGGGACCAGTGGCACAGGACCAGACCTGATAAGCCATAGAGGATGTACTGTGATGCCCAGGAGTATGCCCATTGCTGTTTCCTGCTGCACAGGCTAAGGAATTTAGCTGCAATGGTAGGTTAGTAGAACATCTTGGATTTACTGACATTTTAGTTCAAGTGATCAGAGGGATGAAGTCTTAAAACTTAATTCTATTGAATAATAGAAAACAAAGTTTAACGAAGCTTATTTTCATTATCCATTCATCAGTTGATGACTACATTTCCACAATGGAATATTATCCAGCTGTTAAAAAACCTGAAGTTCACAGGTAAATGGGTCTAGCTGGGAACACTCATCCTGAAGGAGGTAAACCCAGACCAAGAAAGACAAAAAAATAAAAAGGCTTGTTTTCTCTTATATGTGAATGTTATCTTTTCAGTTTCAGATATGTGTGTTTTATTCTGAATATCCATCGAGATTAGGTATTTAGTAAGGAGCCAAGGGGTGGGGGAGGGGAGGCTTGAAAAATGAGGAAATATAATATATTTGTGTGTGTGTAGTGTGTGTGTGTGTGTGTGTGTGTGTGTGTGTAGTTGTTTTTTAAGACCAGCTTTCTCTATGGAGACCTGGCTGTCCCGGAGCTTACCCAGTAGAACCAGCTAACCTAGAACCCAGAGACCTACCTGTGTTTGCCTGGGATGAACACAAAGTTATAAGGGGATAAGGTGGGAACTAAAGTCAGAGGATTAAATAGAGGAGAGGCGAGAACAGAAACTGATGGAAAATAAGGAGACCTTTTGAAAACAATACAGAACCTACTACTGTAGAAGCTCCCTAAAAGACAGACACACATGGAAAGAATCCAAATGGAATCAGCCAAAACTAGGAGAGACGGTGCCCCAGCTTACACCATAGTCTACCAAATAGAACCCTCACTATTTGGACTGGCTTACATCTGGCTTAGTCATTTATCAAAGGGCTCTCATAGACCCTGCCAATCATTACAGACAGTTGACAATGTTATTGGTTACCTCTATAACCTGAAGGTGAGGTGTTATTACTGAAGATATCACATGCTTATGTAATAGAACATGGAGAAATTGTCCTGGTGTTCAAATAGAGGTTGTGGACTGGTGTTAGTTTATACTGCTGGAAGGTACTAAACACACTACTGGAAGAGAAAAATAAACCTCTGTCTCATCTATCAACACCCTATAGGCTACAATCGTGACCAGCTTACAAGATACACTCATGCAACAGTTGCAAAAATACTATGGGAGTAGCCAACCGCTTTTTGATTGGACCCTCTCCATGATATGAAACTCATTGCTGACACTATCAATGACACCAAAAACCTGAGACTAGATAGGCCATAGGCCATAGAGATCCTGCTACTACTATTCTGCTAAATCAGAGGTTCTCAACATTCCAAGTGCTGCAAGCTGTTAATACAGTTTCTCATGTTGTGGTGTACCCAACCATAAAATTATTTTCATTGCAGCTTCACAGGTGTAATTTTGCTACTGCTATTAATCATGATGTAAACATCTTGATATGCAAGATATCTGATATGCAACCCACAGGTTGAGAACCGCTGTGCTAAATGAACAGAGCAATAAAACTACTCTTAATCTATACCCATAGATCAATACTGCTGAACATTTTCTTTTAATAATCTTTAAAATGAAATGATACTGAACACAACTATAAATCAGGAGACTGCCTCTTCTTTAATATATGCTGTTCATTTAATTCTCATGAGAGCACAGGCTGGTAAACAAGAGGGGAACAAAGGTGAGAGGTGATTGGTGACTAGCCAAAGGTGACACCGCTGAACTGAGAAAAATGAGAACTAATGTAAAACTAGAACTGGTCTGGAGATTGTATTTCAGAATTACCACAGCCCTCCCCTGAAGGCACTGCATTGAAAAGCCCATCATGGTTAGTGCTTTGGATTTCATTTTTGAGGTAGGTTATCATGGTTTAATTAGGCTGACATACAAGCTGCTCGGTCAGAACTCTTGAACCTCCTGCCTCAGCCTCCTAGGTGCCAAGGATGCAGGCATGCACCACCACAGCACCAGACTGTCCCTTTGGTGTTAAGTATAAAAGCATTAAGTGTTGCTGTCACAAGAATCAATTCCTTTAATCAACAATCTGCATCTAGGGATAAGTGACTATGGGGTGCTCAGCACCAATGAGTGCATCTACAACACAGCCTCTATACCTAAGGAGCATCACAGGAGAGAGGATGGAAGGATAGTAAGAGCCAGAGGACCAGTATGCCTCCTGCTAAATTCATCTGCTAGAAATGACAGAAAAGCTGCACCCATGAAATCTACAATGTGGTCACCTAAACAAGACCCACATGAAGACAATAGTTGGCATGCTAATGTGCACATGGGAAATTTCACAAGGTCCCAGCTCCAGATGATGAGCTATAACCAATTAATTACTTCGGGGGGGGAGGTGAGAATGAATCTTATCCAGTAACAAGCTCTCTGATATGTTAGCCAATACCCCTAAGCAACATATAGAATGAAAGGAACACTAAATGAATGCAGAAGACAATCTATCTTCTGTCTGTCTCCTACTTGTTCATATAAAGAGGTTTTCTATCTCTGATCTAGGCTGGAATATTACCTCCTAAGAAAGGATGAACTTGAGGATTTTATAGAAAGTAGAAACGTGATCTAACATATCACTGCTGCTATTCCTTCTGTTTCTGCATCCTGAGAATCTCTCCATCTCCCTCTCCTTCTACTTCTCTCTCCTGTGTTATATCATCTCCAACTGGAAGTGTGTGTGTGTGTGTGTGTGTGTGTGTGTGTGTGTGTGTATGTGTGTGTGTATAATTTAGTTTTATTCATTATCACTTTGATGGCACAATAATCAAATTTTCGCAGTTGCCCATGTCAGGTTTCTTAAAACAGCAATTTTAATTTCAGTCAGTGAGTCCCCAGTCTTCTACCTTACAGTAAGATACCAAGTCCTGACTTTGTATGGGCCTTGGCTGCCCCTTCTATTCTCCTTTGGCAGACATTATTCCTGGATCAGGAGAAGCACTTGGGTCCTGGCAGCTCATCTGCCTACAAAAGTACAGCACCCACAAACCCCCAACTCTACCCTCCATTCACCCCACCCCCATGCACCTTAACTTTGCTTTCTTTTTTTCCTCTAGTGCCTACAGTCTTTGCTCTTTAAGCCTACTTGTATCAATAAAAAAGAGAAATATAGCAAATGTTTTTGTGCATTGTTGAGACTCATTATTTGACTGTACCAAGCTTCAAGACCACACAGTTTTAAAGGAGTAAAAATGCACTCAGCACACAATTTCATGGAGGAAAGGCAGATCCCATCTGCCCTTTGTTGGACAAAGATTAAGTGACCACATTGACTTTTCTTTTCCACCACAGTGTTTTGTATTCAGTGGATTTTACAAGTATACGATGTTTTTCTGAGTGTGTTTCTGTGTATAGGACGGCGAGGGTGCAAAAACTAAACAAGATCCAACTCCTCTCCCTGACGACCTCAGAGTCTAGTCAAGAGTATTTCTGAAAACAGGAGTTCCTCTGGCACACAGCGTCACTGGTTCTACGGGAAGCTCTTCAATAGCCACTGAAGATGTACATTCTCAAAGCTAAAAGAAGAAAATGGAACATTCTGAATGCCAAATGCCAAGATAACAAAAGGCATGCTGTGTGGTGGTAGGTTTTGGGGTTCACGCCAAGCAGCATGCCTGGTTTTATATTTGTGTTCCATCTGTACATAGAAAGCTGTTGTCAGCACTTTCCACACTGGCCTTTAGTTCAGTTCAGGTATCCCAGCCTGTGATGATGTAACTTATACCTTCAGTGAAATCAAGGTGACAAAAGAGAAGAAAAAGAGACAGATTTGGAATTTATTGTTTGTGATTCTATGTAATGAATAACTCCTGCATATCCCTAGGCCTGCTCTATTCCAATGATGCCTTCTGGAGATGAGGAACTAAGAGGTAGTAAAAGAGATAATGTCCTTAAAAGATTTTACCCTATGGACAGTCTATAAATGATGAAAGCATTGCTTTGCTTACTTTCTGTGTGGTATTGTGCTTTAAAATTATCTCATAAATATGACATTATATGTAGATGATGTTTATGGGCATAGACACTGTGCTTGTTTGTGTGAATTAATTTCAGGTTGCACCCAAAGGACAGTTAGCGCTTAAAGTACTGCACTTGAGAATCCATATTCTATAGTCTTGTTCTCCTTGAATATGCATACTATTTATCTGCCAATTTAATAAGAAAGGAGAAGAGCACATTCCAAAGTGTCTGCGGCAGCAAACATTTATTCTAAATCTATTCTAATCAAGGAAGGTCATAATTTGCAAGAAGAATGATAACTTATCCCCGGTGGTGAAAGTATGTGGTGCTCAGACCTTCCTGTGGGTAAGAAAATAGTTCATAAATTCTAAAGTCTGGCCGGGCAGTGGTGGCACAAGCCTTTAATCCCAGCACTCGGGAGGCAGAGACAGGCAGATTTCTGAGTTCGAGGCCAGCCTGGTCTACAGAGTGAGTTCCAGGACAGCCAGGGCTACACAGAGAAACCCTGTCTCGAAAAAAACAAAAACACAAAACAAAACAAAAACAAAAAATCTAAAGTCTGTTAAGAACTAGAAATTGAGAGTCGGCTCAATGCAGCTTCATTGGGACTTCACTTCAGGACAAGATTTTTTCACCCTCTCATCCTAACAAATGCTTCTGTCACTTGGTCCAGCTGGAAGGTAGCCTACAGTCCATCTAAAAAAAGAGCTACTCAAGCATGGAAAATGAGCATTGCCTGAGGTCACAGAGCCTCAGATAACATCTCAAGAAGGGCAGTTTCCAGGCCTGCTCAGTAACAAACACAGGGAAATGAAAGAATATAATAGGTGTATTTGTTACTCTTCCATCGCAGTGATAAAGTGCTCAGCCGAAAGCATCTTACAGAAGGGAGACTTTACCCCATACGGTAACAGAGGGATAATAGTCCATCGTGGTGGGGCGGTAGCACGGCAGCAAGCTGCAGACATGTTGGCAGGAGCAGAAAACTTGAAGATCATACCTTTAACTATAAACAGGAAGCAGAGAGAGAACTGGAAGGGGCTGCTATAAACTTGCAAAGCCATCCCCCAGTGATGTGCTTCTTTAGAGAGACTCAGTTCTCTGAAAGCTCTCCAAACATCACCATCAACTGGAGACCAAGTGTTCAAAAGTCTGAGCCTGTAGGTGCTGGTAGACCTTTCTTATTCCATCTTACTTGTAAGTCTGAGAGCAAGAAAGCTTCCTGTGTTTGTTGCTTCTGACTTCCCATCGTGACCACTGACTTAGGGTCCTTTCCAAAACAAAGTTCCTTTTAGGACCATTACTTTTTTTAAAAAAATATGTATTGAATAACTCAGGGACCATGAGATACAACAGACACTTTCTCCATTTACAAAGTGTGTTATAGCTATACAAATTATTTGTAATGCCTCCACACACTGGAATAAGTGCTATAAAGAAGCATAAGCTTCCTGAAACAAATCAAAGGAAGCCATTGTGCTTCAGCAGAATGTAAAGTGCAAGTAATGTAGAGCCGGGGAGATAGCATTTGTCTTTTAAGCATGAGGACATGATTTTGGAGCCTCAGAACCCACATAAAGAGCTAGGTGTGGCAGAAGCATGCACCTCTAGTTCCAGCAAAGGTTGGATGAGTGATGGAGGCAGGCAGATTCCAGGAGGCCTACTTACCTGGCAAGGCTCTGGGCCAATAAGAAATCCTATATCGAAGAAAAGGTAGACAGTATCTGAGGAATGATAATCAAAGTTGTCCTCTGACCTAATTGTACACAGACAGAGACATGTACAGCCCTCTTCACATGAAATTACACACACACACACACACACACACACACACACACACTCACACTCAGTTTTTTAGGAAAAAGAGAGGTCAAAACATGTAGATTTATTTTATCCTATGTAATAAAAATCTATCACAAAGAGCTAGGGATGTAGCTCAGTGACAGAGGTTTTACCAAACATGCACAAGGCTAGATAGATTCTGTCCGGGAGATGTAAACAACAAAAGACTAACATAAAATTGTCATAATCAATACCATACGAAAAAGCATATTAAAATACCTGTTTAGAGAAGTTGACCTTGACTACAATGAGAAAGGAATTCTTACCAATACCTAGATTCTTACAAGGACCAAACAAAATGAGGGATTACTTAAGGTAATGTTTTCTTCTTAACAGCAGGAATGTCTTGTGACTCTTTAGCCCTTCAACCTTCATCCTCTCACACTGTATACAGCAGACACCCGACAAGGTATATTACATTGAACTATGCTAACCTATTAGGCACAAAGCCCTGATTTGAATCCCTAGCACTGCATACATTGGCGCAGTGGTGCATTCCTACAATGCCAGCACTTTTGAAAGGGAGGCAGGAAGATGAGAAATTCAAGATCATCTTTGGTTACCAAATATGAGGCTAGATTAGACTACAAAGACATTCTCTCTATTTTAAAAATATATCGTGTTGATCTTTAAGCAAGTCAGTCTGCATTGCTTGAACCTCTTTAAGGAATGTGAGTTAACTGTCCTTTGGCCCAACATACCAAATCAAGCTGCACTGCTCTGATGAAGTACATTGTCTTCCTCAGATGCAAGAATTGGTGATTCCATTACATCCTTTGGCTTTCTTTGCCCCTCCCCCCATTCATTAGTATCCACATGATGTCATTTGTCCTATGAGGGGATTTGCCATTGGGGATGGTAAGGTCTGTTCTGTATTAGTTAACAAGTATCCACAGGGGGCAGCTTAGTACACTGCTCAGCAGGAAATCACTGATTTGTTTAATTTTAGTCCTGGGTAGCCCTGCTTTGTGTAACACCTCTGACTGTAAGCAGTCAGAATCAAGTCATCTTCTTGCCCTTCATCACACTTGGAACGTTTTCTTTCCAGACACATGCAGTGGATATTGTGCAGACATTCTCCACCTAATTTCAGGAAGACTGAAGTTTTTAGAAGGCCACTCTTCATATTTAGGGGTAAGAAATCTGAGGCATAGATACAGGAGCAAATCATCTTAGGCCCCTCAGCAAGGACCAAGGCAGTGGACCGCCCACTCTGAACCTGCATCTGTTTCAAACCCAGACCTCTAACTGTTACCCTGAACTGCCCCAGACTTGTTTCCTGTTCAGTCTCTATCTGCCTTTATCTACTTTCTCCTTTGTCTTGCCCCCACTACACACACACACACACACACACACACACACACACACACACTTTATCCACAAAATGCTCTCCAAATCCAGTTCCAATGTGTAGTAAATATTAGTGGAATGAGAAGGCGCTGGGCAGTCAACAACAGTGACCTGATCACTTGACCCCGTTTAATTCAGCTTCTAAGAACTGTAGTAGTGATCATGGCCTTTTCGCTAAATCACACATTAGCAGTGGTCTTGAATAAACCATTTCATAATTAACAATTTAAAAAAGAAGACCCTTTTATTGGCTGGCCAAAATAAGTTGAAGCTGACACATTTATTTTCCATGTGTATTCTCGGGAATGTACATTTTTGGTTTAGATTTTCTATAGAATAAAATACCACATACCAAAACTAACCAGACCCCATATCTCTACGACTCACTGAAGTTTTTCTATATAGTTGGAGTTGGCATTTGGAATGAACATTGTGAGGTTTCACATTAAATGTGTCACTTTAACCATCAAATATATTTTATCCAGCAATCCACCACCAAAACTAAAACAATGACAACAAAAACTCCCTGCAAACAGATAAAGATAAGCTTTGCACCACCATTCATGAAACATCATGAATTGTGATGTTTGAAAGCTATCTACAAGCTTTTCAAAATAATAAATTTTGTAATTTATTAGGACATTTAATAGGATGAATGTTATCTACTTATTATCCAAAGTTCCTAGGCTCTACCAGTGAATATTAACAGGAAAAAAAGAGGATGATTTTGTAGCACCTTAAATCTTCATAAAACCCATCTGCTTCCAAATGACAGGACTGGAGAGCTCTGGGCAGGCAGAAGAAGTAGATGACTCCTTGAAAGAGTAATTTGTGTATAATTATTACTTAGCAGAGAATTTGTGCATTGCATGCTTCATTTATTGTTCTCTGCTGCCACTTATATCTAACATCAAAATAGTGGAGTTGAACACATCCAAAATTAAACAATAAAATTCTAAAATAAATGTTATTTTAAAGAGGGTAAACGTTTTCCCTTTTTTTTAATCAGTCAAATAGTTTTAAGGTTTAAAGGTGAATTGCGTTAAGTACTAGCTCTATTGTAAGATTTAATTTGTATTGAGTGCATAGACACCTTACAAACATCTCAAACAAAGCACACTGTATCCAAGAAAGGCACAATAACCAATTAGGCTGTTGGCAAGGCCAGTGAAGAATGGCTCCCAGAACTGTATTCTAGGGATTGAATTGTTTTATCGATATACTGATGCTCTAACCAACTATGTGATCTTTAAATCTTGACTAGGAAAGAGGGAGAAGCATAAATTGGAAACAATTGTCCAAATAAATTAAATTTGAGAAACAAAGATGAACACACTTTAATGCTAAATATTCTGAATAGAGTTTTTGTTTCTTCTGGGTGTTTCTCAAGTAGTGATGGTGCTGTTTGTGAATGTCATAGAACCTTTAGGGGGTAGAGTTGTACTGCAGGAATTATGTCACTGAGGCCTTGCTTTGAGGGTTTATAGCCTGGCTTCACTCCTGTTCTGTCTCTCTCTCTCTCTCTCTCTCTCTCTCTCTCTCTCTCTCTCTCTCTCCTCCTTCTCCTCCTCCTCCTCCTCCTCCTCCTCCTCCTCCTCCTCACTCCCTCCCTCTCTCCTTCTCTCCCTCTCAATCTGCTTCCTATGTGCAAGTGAAACATGAACAGCTACATTCTATGTCAGCTAGTTTTATATCAACTTAGTGGAAGCTAGAGCTACTTGAAAAGAAGGAACCCCAAGTGAGAAAATAGCCCCCAGCAGAGTGGCCTGTGGGGTATTTTCTTGACTGATGATTGATGTGCAAGAACCCAGGTGATTGTGGGTAGTGGCACCCCCAGGCAGGTGGTCCTGAGGTATTTTAAAAATAAAGCAGATTGATGAAGCGGTAAGGAAACAGCCAGTAAGGAACATTCCTTCACACTCTCTACTTCAGTTCATGCTTCCAACCTCCTGCCTTGAATTTCTGCCTGGATGAGTCCCTTCAATAATAGATTATGATATGGAACTGTAATCTGAAATAAATCCACAAATATATTGTCATTATCCATGTTTACTCATAAAAAAGTGAAGATTTACAAAATGCCCCCAAACCCTTTAGTTTTCTGCACAGGTAGAATCTGAACCCAGATCAATCTGTGTTCAATTGTTTATAACTTGTGATCGATTAATGAAGAATCATGAGTTTTTCCTCCAGATCTTCCATAGATGATAGGACCAAAAAGGTAAGAGCTGAAGGATTGGTAAGAGCGCTGTGAGTCTCTGTCTCCTGGAAGTGGCATGGCTATTGAACTCATGAATTTACAGCAGCAGCTGTGGTCATCTACACAAGCTCGGGGGGGGGGGGTGGAGTAACATCCTAGCCCAGGTGAGGTGAACAATCTCTAAGCTTCTTCCCTTGCCGAGGAGGTTTAGGTAATGAGTAGTCCCTGGAGGAGAGAATCACTCCTTTTTGAGAATGTGGCAGCAGTAGTTTTCCCAGTTTTCAATGAATAACTCCAAATGCACCCATGGCCAACACTAACTGGATCTAGTGGGTTAGTTGGAAGGGGGCATGTTGGGTGGGATCTGCAGAGAGTTGAAGGTAAGGGGGAGGTAGATATGGTCATATTTCATTGTATATGTGTATAACATTCTCAGAGATAAGTATTTTTAAAATAGACAGATGTTCATTCAATGACTTTAGGTCTTTATAATCTAATAATTAATCTGAATTCATGTGCATAAATGAGTAGAAATTCCTACCCATAGATTCTGCCATTTGTAACCCAAAGACTGTGGTCCAAGTGTTTTGCCTTTTGTTGTATGTCCTAGTTAATTCCTAGTTAACGTCCCAGCTAAGCTGCTTCTGTGTAGTGTATGTGTATGTATATACAATTCCCAATATCCTTGTGCTTTTATCACTTGGCATGCTTTCTAAAGGGTATAACCGTAGGTAATTAGAAAGAAATCTTATGCTCCAAAGATAAATAGATGATATGTTGTTATGAACCTCTTGTACAAGGCGGTATACTGAGATTCTCTCAGCATTCTGCATTTGCAGAATGAGATAGTTGCCATAGTTACAGGACAAAGCAAAAGCTATACTACCACAAGCACAGCAGCTGTCATGGTTGCTTTATAAGCCCACCACAAACTTGGAGCCTTAAATCAACAGCCACCATATGTTTCAGTGTTTGGGGCCAGCGTCCCGACCTTAGTGCAGCAGGTAAGTTTTTCTTTTGAGCTTGTTCTGGGGGTCTCATGGCAAATCAGCTAAGGCAGGTGATCTAACAGGGCTCTCTTCTCATATCTGACCATAGATACTAGCTATCGTGAAGGTCACTCTGTGTGTTCTCATCCCGAAGAGAGGCATCCCTAAGTACTATCATTCAGTGTTTCTATTAGAGAGGTCTCTCTCTCTCTTCATGTGGTCCTCTGTGGGTAGCATCTATCATGGAGACTTCTCGCCATGCCGTCTCTCTCCTTATCCTGTAGCTTCACACAGTATTTACCAGGTTTACAGGTGAGAGAACTGGATGTGGGTTTCTCAGGGAGTTTTGATTTATGAGTTAGACATTATTTCCAGCATGTTCTCTAGTTCAGTGAACATTGTAAGGCCAGTTCAGATATAACCTCCTGTCTTGATAACAGAAGCAGAAACATCACATTGCAAAATAAATTTAGAGTAATTCATTAAATTTTATTTTTTATTTGATGAATTCCAGATTCACTACAGTACAGTGACTCTACAATACTGGACATTTGAGTCAGGTATGCCTTGCTGAACTAACACTACCTCTCAGTTATATGCTCACTTCATCCACAAGGATAAAACAAATGTCACTATATGAGAATTAAATGAATACTGGTAGTCTTTCAGATTCTCTAACAGAATATGACTCGTGGGATATTGAGTAGTTGTAACAACAATGAATCAGAGAAATTAACAGCAATGTGGAGAGATTGTTAAAGCACAGGGTTGACTTTCATACAAAATATGAAAATAAAATAAAATAAAAAGATTAAGGCACAAAAAAAATATATAAAGTACTGTCTGGTTTCCATGGTACCTACCCACTCTTGTTGAATGGGCATACATGTAAAACATTAGGGTAGGCATAGCAGAAAATGGGATGAGGCATAGGAAAGTGGGTGAAATATGAAAGAAAAAGTGAAAATGAGCCAGGACAGATGAATGATAATTATTCAGGACATAATGAGAAGTGTAATAAATTCATCTCAGCACAATGAATTGAAAAATACTAACACATCGCATGTAGTAAGATAGAGGTACAATAATTGATATAAAAACAAACATGAGTTACTCAATAAAAATAGCTATCTAGTACTCTGATGTAATTCCTATAAATATGCATATATAACATATACATACCCTTGAATATAGGTTAAGAAATCTCTGGCCACATGCAAAAAGCACTTTCAAAATATTTTTGTGTTTGGTGAATAAACAAACAAATACAAGTTTTATTTTACATGAATGATGTTTTGATGGTTTTATCGTGAAAACGTAATATAAACTTAATATAAATTAAGTGAAATAGTGAATTAGAAGTACTTAAAATCCGGAATAATTGAAATGATGCTGATGGTGACCTTTTCTATGTTGAAAACCTTGGAAACTCAGTTTCAGTGAACAATTGTCTCTGATCCACGGGACAATGTGGGCAGAAGTAATAACCCAAGCAAGTTGAAGTGATTTGTGTAGATAAGGAGGCTGAAGACAATACAGAAAATGATAGGCAATACAGTACAAAACTTCATGCCTAGGTTGAGGAATCCAAAGTGAGACTGGGAAATACTGTATGATTTTTCATAATCTTTGGATATTATTGTTGCTGGAAACCTCTCCCTCCAAACACTTGAAGAAATATCTCAACAAACAAAAGTCACAGTACATAGGAACATGTTACTTGCATGTGAAGCTATAATAGTTGCTCTTCACAGCCAATAAGATTCACTCATGAAATACATTTTTTTTTTTTTTTTTTTTGGTTTTTCAAGACAGGGTTTCTCTGTGTAGCCCTGGCTATCCTGGAACTCACTCTGTAGACCAGTCTGGCCTCAAACTCAGAAATCCTCCTGCCTCTGCCTCCCGAGTGCAGGGATTAAAGTTGTGCGCCACCACTGCCCGGCAAAATACATTTATAAAGCATGTCTGTGAGGGCCTTTCTGGAAAGATCTAAGGCAAGGAGATAGATCTGTCCTGGATACTGGTGGCATCAGCCTATAGAACAGAGCCTCGTGTGGAATGAGGGACAAATGGGAGAACTAGCTATGTTCTTTCTGTTTCTCAGATATGCCCAGATATGATCCAGTTACATTACACTCCTGCACAAGTGCAAGCCACCCCTGCCACTAAGGCTTTCCTGTTATTATTGACTATACCATCAGGCCATGAGTAGAGTTCTCACTTCTTCCTTTCCACTCATTTGCTATGCACTTGGTTACAGCAGTGAATGGAGTAACTAGCAGCCTTAGACAGCACATTTTAGGACAAAAGCCAGAAACATAACAGTACTCCAGCAAGGAAGATTCTGAAGGAAGTTGGGAGTCTATCATGACCACCAAGTGGCTCATTGACCATATCATTGGATACAGAATTTAAAAGTCGTTCTCTCCATTTTTAAAAGAGGAAAATATTCAAAGCACTTGAAACCATGCATACTATAGAAAAGAAAAGTGGACCACAAATTCAATTGCTGTGGTTAGTGTGTGTTTAACACCTGCTATGTGTCAGCCATTGCTTGATGTGCTATAGAAATAACTTGAAAAAAAAAAACAACATGCCATCTCAAATGTACATCTGAATAGGGAAACAGACCAAAATTAGCAGTACCAAAATATAAGAAACAGATAAAGCAATAGAGAGAGTTTTGTTAAGATGCGATTGCCATTGGAATGGTTAGGGAGGGAATGTTGGAACAATAACAATAAAGACATGCAGAGTCCTGCAGGTCCCTGCTTCCAGGGGTACTGCCTACAAGACCATTTAGCACATATATTTTGAGAACTTGCTAGTCTATGTCATTGTGTCCAGTCCTGTATACAAAATAAAGCTGCAAAACAATTTGGGGGACTCAGCATATGCAGGCATCACACTGAGAGTACAACCTGCAATATGTCACTTAACCGTTTTAAAAATGATCTCCTGGGTTACTGGAGGTATTAAGTATCTTGGCTGCTACCAGCAGCCACTGTAGGGTTTGAACTTAGGGTTGAAACACCAGTGCAATTCTCAGAGTCTAGTATTTACTGAGCACAATCCCTCGCCAGCAAGATCTTATGTTTTCCTTGACAGTACTGGGCATTGAATTTATGGTCCATTCACATGACTGGACCATTTTCTCACCACCTGATTCAGAATATACTGAACAGTAGATAACAACAACAAAACATTGGTAGAACTTCTCTCAGCACTGAATCTCAAGCATAACACATAGAATCAAAGTACTTGTGAAGTCCTCCATTTATGCCTTCTGAATTCAGCCATGATTCTGACATAAAGATTTATTTTTATTCTGAAGGTATGTAGGCACCTATGTGTAAGTATGTGCACAGACAGAAGTACAGGTGAAATGACCATGGATGGAACACAGAAAGGATATTACATCCCCTGGAGCTGAAGTCACAGGCTGTTGTGAGCTATCTGCCATATCACAAGTTTTGGAGCCAAACTTGGGTTGTCCACAAAAGCAGCAAGTGCTCTTACTTGAGCCAACTTCCCACCCCCAGGAGTCTGATTCTAAGCATCCATTTCATGTGTTGCAATGAGCACATTTCTTTTCCCAGTGTTCAAAGAAACATGTTATAAAGGAAATTTAGGGATAGCAATGTTTTTAATGTTCTGAGCCATATGACAAACATAGAATTTTGGAAAGCTTCCTTTAGTCTTCATGTTTCTGTTGCTTATGTCCATGATTTTACTAGTCCAGGACTCCCTAGGAAATCAGCACTGTGCTTTTTTTTTTTTTTTTTTTTTTTTTTTTTTAGAACACAATTGTTCACCTTGAGAGAGTTCACTTTGTATTTGGCACCAAGAACATCAAAGCAAGCATTTATTTCATGACTTCACAGTGTAATTGTGAAGTCCTGGTCCAATCCTCATCTTCTCCACGTCAAAAATTCTTACCTATTCATTTATTCAAGGTTGATCTGATTCTGGAGGAGTGACTGATGCTAATCAAACTCACAAGAGAGTGATCAGGAATCCTAAATCTAATTTCTTCATGTATAATGAGAAACATTGCTGCTTAATGGACCAAAATTCTCACATCAATCCGATAGTGCCTTCTTCTTCTGATAAGAAATTATTCTCAGGCACTGAATTAATATGTGAAACTTGCTGTGTAAGGAGAGAGATGAAGGAAGGGAAATGTAATTATCTTAATGAACTTGTAATTAATTGCTTTCTCTTCTCTTAGTTATAGCACATGATTTATTTGTCCAATCCACATGTCTTCAGCATCTTCTCGGTGCCCATATTATTGTTGAGGTTTGTAACAATGTGTGGAAGCAAATACAGAAGATAAATACAGAACCGCAGTGGTCAAGTTGTTCATGTGCACCCAGTGATTTATAACCATATAACACTAAATTTTCATAGGGAATTCTATGAGGAATTTATATTTTATTATGCCCATTTAGAGATGGCAATTGTTTTTAAGGAGATACAATTTAAAGATACTTGGATACAGTTAGGGTTTCATGACTATTTCTCTCAAAATTCATACTGTTTATGTCACATAACTCCATACATCTTTTAATTATATGGAAATATTTATAAATAAAATATTATTCCATAGGTCCCCAGTCTATAAGAATGGAAGGAGAATGTTACAGCATGTGCATTGTCCCAAGGCAACTGCAAGAAGCTCCCTTGAGAGCATCACATATGTTTATCTCTGAAGGGCATGCATATGCACTTGAGATTTTAAATAGGCTCTGATGCCTGATTATTTGATCAAACCCCGTTATAGACATTGCTCTGATGTTCTGATAGGAGTGCTCTTCGGGGTTGTTAGTGGGATAAGCAGACTCAGAGTAAGGCGGGTGACCCTGTGTAATGTCAGCCACTCTTTCCAGCAGCTGAAAGTCTCAGTGCATGGAGGTTTTTACTGAAGACTTTGACTGCTCAATTGCAAAAAAGAATCTCAATATTTTCAATTCTCAAAACTATGGTTGCATCTGACTTGAATCTCCAATGCTTTGCCCTGAAAACTCTCAAAATTTTCCTAGACTTGCAAGATAGATACAAGGATAATGCAGATCAATTTTTCAATCTCTCTTCCTTTCGCTCTACCTCACCCTTGTTCTCCCTCTCCTTTCCTTATTCTCCCTTCCTATGTATCTCTTTTACTCCTTTATTCTATTTCTCTAGTAAACTCTAACCAATAAAGATTTTGGTACTTGCCTTCATTCTATAAGAACAGAGAAATCTAATGCTCTTAGGATAACTGAGTTCTGAAATGTCAGGAACTAGATAGAAACATAGAATTGTGAAAGGCAAGATGAAAAGTCATAATGTAACCCATATCAGAGTAAAACCAGCAACAAGAATAATTTGCCTCATATAGATCTGCAGTACTAGGGTATTGATTCTACTGTCTTAGGAGGAAAATGCATGGTGATCCATTAAGTTCTTATTCAACCTCTGTGTGAAAGAGTTCTGGGTTCAAGAAACAATGTCAAAGTTTAATTGTTTAAAATATAAAAATAGATTTGATCACTTTTCATACTTGAGCCTAATCATAGTGAGTCTAGAGTACCCTCAATCAAAAGTGAATCAGGAACTCTTGAAGAGGATCCCTGCTGAGCCACTGCACACTGACACTTGATTTTTCTGCCACAACTGTAGAAAAGGACCTACATCTGTGAGCTTTGACCAGGGTACGTGTGCACTGAGGAATGAAAACACTCAACTTTTCCACAGCTTTTTGTGCCTGGATTTAGACTAGCACTAATTCTCAGAGATGCAAAAATATCTCAGCAACGCATTGTCATCATGAAACCTCATAGAATTCAAATGATCAATGAATTTAGTCTCAAACACACCTCACAGGAAGATCAACTGGTTTTCACAAAGACTGACGTTTGCCAAATTTGTTTGGGCAAAGAAACTTAGATGGCTTGTCAAATTACTCTGTGGGCGTGCATGTTAGGAATTGTCTTGACTGGTAATTTATGTACGAGGGCTCATTCCACTTTGGGTGGCTCCATTCCCTAGGAAAGAGATCCTGGGATGCAGTAACAAGTTTAACTAAGAATGAATATGTCAGCAAGCCAGAGAGAGCAATGATCCTTTATTGTTTCTGCTTCAATACCCTGATTGAGTTCCTGCCTTGACTTCCCTCAGTGACAGACTTTCAGTAATCTATTAGCTGAAAAAGAAAGGCCAACATTTCCTCCATCAAGTTGCTTCTACTCAGAAGGTTTGTCACAGGAACAGGATAAAAAGTAGAATAGTGATCTTTTTCATTTGTCTATATTGGTGGACCCTTCCTTCTACTATGTTTTACATATCTCCAATTATGGAGTAGATAAGGGAATCTTTATACTTGAGTAGTTGAAACCTAAGATTGCTGCAGAATTCCACATTCAAGACTGAGAATTCTAATAACTGATCCCACTCAGTTGATATTTCCCTTTTTACTCAAACCATGGAAAATAAATGCCCTTGATTAGGTGCTTAGAAAAACAGAGTGTGATAAAGCAGCCTGTTTTTAGAGATATTGCCTGTCTTAGTTCTCTTATATACAGGCACAGCTCATCAGCTCAATTGATGAGTCTCAGCACTGAGTTGCAGGTTGAAATGTCATGGTAGCATACAACTTCTTCCTTGATTGCTCAGAAAGCTTCCTGACTTAATTCACTTCAATTTCCCCTTTTCATCCCACTATTCTCTTCTGAAAAGACATTTCAGATTCTTGTGGCTACATTAGAGATGGAAATTATCAAGGTAACTTTTACAAAGCACTCAGGGAAAATATCAGGTGTTGAAATCTAAAACAGGCTGTCAGGATGACAGTATACTCACTGGTTTGATAGCTACTGGAATGAGCCTAAAAATATTCACCAGCATGTAGACCCAACTTTCTAGGCATGCATAGGACAGGAAGAAGGGTCAAGGGCCAGACATTTGCTATTTAAACCAAACATCAGTGTAATAGAAGGTATGTGCTTGTGTCAGCATAATACCAGCATAAATATTGCAGGCTTACATCTTTCCTTTAATAGCATTTGCTTGGGCACCATTAGGGGACCCAGCCACAATGTGTCAAGAATAGAAATGAATGTGTATACAAATCAAGATTTCCCAGTTCACATCCCCAGTTTAGAAAAGTAAACTGAAATGATAAAAGCCTCCAGCAGCAGATGTTTCACTATAAATAGATCAAGAATAACAGTCACATGCTTACCTTGGATATTGTCAGAGTTTTATTGCAGATCCCAGTGCCTGGCAAGGCCTTAGCTGCTTAATCAGAGCTGTCCCAGATCTCAGATTCTGGAAGACTCAGCAGTCATTCATTGTAGTAAGATGTAAGATTGTATATACCCAACCAAGCGTATATCTATGCAAAGTTCATAAGAAACCATTGTAGATCAACTGGTGTACACCTAAAGATACAGCAACCACCGATGTGCATAGCTGTACCACCACAGCCACCTATTCCTTTATCCCTTTAAAACTTAATACTAGTCTTATTTATGAGTTTGCACATGTGTGCATGTGACCACAGAGGCCAGAAGAGGGTATCAGATGCTCTGGATCTGTAGTTGCAGGTGATTGTGAGTGGCATGATGTGGGTGCTGGGCATTGAATTCCATCATCTGCAAGAGCAGTATATGTTCTTAGGCACTGAGCTCTCTCTCTCTCTCTCTCTCTCTCTCTCTCTCTCTCTCTTCTCTTTCTTTCTCAAATACTGTCACCTTCTTAATATATTAAATTAACATATTCTTCCTGTAGAAATTTTGAGAATTTATAATGGAAGAAATGGTTCACTGTAATTCCTCCAGATCTAAGCAAACCATTATTAATGCTTTGATGTATTTTCTCTGTATCTAGAATTATAAATGGAGATGTATGATACGCATGATGAATCACATAAGTGTATAGAGATTCATAGAGTTTACAACCTAATTGATATCAAGCACCTAGTAAATATATTATTCCCCCCTTTTACTTACATGGTATTTTAAATTATTTATATTGAAGATATACCAATATTAGGTTAGTATATTTGTTTCTTTCCTACCCATTTGCCTATTGTAAACACAAAACATGACTTTAAATCTTCATATGCATTTATCTTACTCTGGTCTCTATTACATATGTATTTCCAATTTTTAAAAAATTATGTTTATAGTGTTTTGTCTAAGTGCATGTATTGCCAAGACAAGCGCAGTATCCACCGAGGAGGCCTGAAGAGGGCAATGGCTATTAGAGATGGTTGTGAGCCACGCCAACGCCCTGAACTCTAGTCCTCTGGAAAGCAGCCAGTGCTGTCAACCTCTAAGCCATCCATCTCTCCAGCACCATTTCCAGTTTTTGACATCACAATTGATGTAATAAATACTTTTGTGGATAAATTATGGCTTACACCACTAGTTCTGTCTTCAGTTATAAGTTCTTTAAATATATCAAAATACACTTTTTTTTTAATTCTATAAACTCCAACTTTCGAGTCCAGAAATTAGGACCAGTTTTATTTAGATATATTTCCAAAGATCCTAAAACTCAGATATGTTTTGCTCCAACATATCTTAAATTGTTCAACACCAAGGGGAAAAGATAAATCAAAGGAAAAGCATGCAGTTTGTTAAAAATAAAATCTACTTGGAGCTGGAAAGATGGCACGGGAATTATGAACACTGGCTACTCTTCCAAAGGTCCTATATTCTATTCCTAACAGCTCCTAACCACATATAACTACATCCAGGGGATATGATGCCCTCTTCTGGCCTGTGTGGGCATTTCATGCATGTGGTGTGTGCATCCATATATGCATGTAAAAAACCTCATGATGTAAGTGCTATCATTTATTAATAACAGAAGAAAATCAAAACTCTTGGATATGAAATGTGGGTAGCTCACAAAATCTGCCAAACCAAAACAACAAAGGGACTAGCAGATATGCCTCTGATAATGCCCTCTAAGCTCAAAACCTGAAGACTAAATCACACAGACTGTTTCTCCCTTCTTCAAACACCCTGAATAAAATACCTAATCTGCAGGTCAGGGTGTTTAATATAATTGATTAGTTGTGCTTTAGTGTAAATAATCAGAACACATACTCATCAACAGTGCAGGCTGCTTGAAAGCAAATCATTTAGAAATGCTGAGAAATAGGAAAATCTGCTCAGCGGAACCCCATGAGTTTCCCCAGTCCCTGGAATATCCCCCGTAACAAAGCATGGCTTTGCCATGAAAATTCAGGTTTGTAGGTCAGAGAACAGCTACAGTATGTTGGTGATTAGAGTAAACACACACTAAAAGCTCTCTTTCAGCAACATGTCAGGAAAATCTCTATGAAATAGGCTTCAGAAATATAAAAATATACTCCGAAGTTTTATCAAAGGCAAGAACTTATGGATTAATGTTCCATAGTGAAGGTTTCTGGTTTTACTATTAAGGAATTCTCTCTGTCTTAAACTTTACCAAGTCCAAGAGGAGCCTAGAATGTGCTATTCTGGATTTAGGAAAGTCTGTCTTTGATAAACTCCACACTCAAAATAAATGCCATCCCTAAGGAGGAGTGTCTAAAATCTATCCTATGTACTATAAGTAATTAAAGATACAAACTTTAATAGTGACTTCACTTTAGAGACAAATCTCACATCATACTGGGATACACTTTCTTGTTAAGTACATGGACTGTAAGATTGCATCCAAGAATGATGTCACTTGTTAATTTTACAGAAGTGGTGCTCCCAAGACCTAGTGCTTGAGACAAAGGCTGTTCATGCCTCTTACATTTTCATAATGAAAAGATCACACACTTACAACAACAACAACAAAAATCATGTAGCCCAAAAGTCCATAGTGACTGAGAAACTGGCTCATAATGTTAAAGATGACGTAGAGTTGGTGAAATCTATTGACATCATTAAAGACCTGGTTTCTTCCCATAGTTGTCTCCCGTCCTTCTCAAAACACTTCATTTTAGTTCATTGTGGTTCATCAGTTGGGTCTGGAGCAAATTTTATTTCACTGAAGAAAAAATGATGAACATATAATACTAGGAATTGGCTGGGGACTATTGACCTAGGTTTATTATTGTATGAAACTGCAATTGCATTGTTGTATATATGGATATTTCCCTATTATTTAAGTTTTGCTTTAGACATACATCCAGAAAACAGCTCAGCCAGAACCTCATAATATCAACCATGTCTTATATTCCTATTTCATGAGGACAGAGCTAGGAAGAATATGGTCAATGTCCTTACAGAACAAGACATGTAGCATTTCCAGCATCAGCAGACACAGAGTGGGTGAATCAGAAGGTCACTCTCACTAGATATCAAATCTCTAGCATCTTGGTCTTCAGTTCCTCAGCCTGTAGAACTACAAGAATCTATTCTACATAAAAACACTCACTTTATGATATTTTATAACAGTGGCCAGAGTACTGACTTCAGGTGTCTTGACAGTGGACACTGAGGCCCAGACAAGGGCAAGGGGAGGTATTTCAAGAAAAATATAATCCTGTGTTCGCAAAAAGCAGTCTTATGTACAAATTTGTCTGGCAAACAAACCCTGGCTCTCTGTAATTGTAATACACAGTCTCCTAGCTTCTACAAACGAGCATGATAATTTCTAATGTCTTTGTACACGTAGTTGTTATAACAGGTACTTTTAAGTCTGTTTCTCTTCTTTTGAAGCAAGAGAACAGTGATGTAGCCTGTGCGTATTCTTTCCATGAGAGACATGCTCTTAAACGCTCTCCTTTAGGAGAAATTTGGAGGGCAGGTTGTTTAGAATGTTTTAATGTTATTAAGTTCCACTGTGAAGATGGGGCATAGTAAGCTGAGATACTCTGCATTGTCATTTCTCAGACTCTGTTTTACACACAATTATCTTGATGAGCCACCAAAGATTGACATTTCAGGCTACATTTCAGATGGTGAGGGTGGCCAAGGTCCTTTGAGGACCAAGGTTATCGCAATTGAATGTTCTGCATGGAGCACCATTCAGATTTTATCTCCCCCTGATTTCCTTTTCTTTCCTTAACTAAAAAAATATCTCAAGGTATAAGAGGGAGTTCAGAGCCTGGTGTATAAAGTGTTAAGTGTGAGTTGGCTGCAAAGCTCTGGCTGCGATATGTATTCCCAGTGCTGCCAGAGATGAACAGTGTAACCTCAGAAAGAAAGTCAATTATTTTTCCAAGTGTGTTAGCTTAGCTGAGTATTGATAAAAAGAACCCTATCAAGTGAATTTCTGTGATTTTTAAGGGATTTTATTAAAGAAGTTTAGAAGTAAAAAAATAATAATAATAACAGCAAAACTGTATCAGTTATTCCCAATCCTCCATGTCAATAATCCTCAGACAGTAAATCTAAGCAATATTGAGCTTCCATATAAACTCAATATACTGAATTTGTAAGGCAAAGGTGGATGGTGGCTCAGTAGAACTCAATGGACTCTTCTAAACGAGGCTCCAGGCTTCATTTCATGTGATTTGCTTGTTTGGTCTTTCTGTTGTAGTCTTGTACTTTGTGTGCTTTGTCAAATTCTCCTTCCCTGCATCATTGTTGTGCTGAATAAGATAAGAACCAAGTAATTATTGAGTTTCTGCTATGTATTAAGAAACCCTGTAAATGTTTTACAAGCACTGCTACAGTATTTGACATATTTTAAATGTTCAATAAATATGCACCAAACACCTTTGTGAGTGAGTTACAAATGTTTTCTCAGTAATTATTATGTCAGTTGACAGCACAAGTTGTTTTTATGTGTTCTGCTAGTTGATTTTTTTTTTAAACAATGAACCTGCTTTGTGGGGAGGGAAGGAGGGAGAGGGGGGGAGGGGAGGGGGAAAGGGAGGAGGGAGGAAGAGAGAGAGAGAGAGAGAGAGAGAGAGAGAGAGAGATTCTATCACATGGGTACGAGACCCCTAAAGGTCTTTAGATCCCTTGGAGCTAGAGTTATAGGCCATTGTCAGATTCCCAGTGTGCTGGAAAACAAACTGGAGTGCTCTGGAAGATTCTAAGTGCCGTTAACCACTAAGCCATCTGTACAGCACCAAAACCAGTTGTCTCTTAACTGTCTCTCATTTTCTTACCTTGTTTAAAAGGATGTTTGAAAGGACGAAGCCAAAATTTTAAAACTCAGATTTTGTGTTAATTGATATGAAATCTGTTTGGCTTCTATAGTGTTTCCATCTGAACATACAGACCGGCTCTATAAATTCTAAACATCATAAGAAGAGACAGCACAGAGATGGAAGCTGAGATGGGTAAGCTCTCTTACAGTCATTCATGTCCTACCAGTTTCATTACCTTCACTGTCATCACCACCACCACTGCCACCAAGGCCCAGAGTCATAACACGGAGTTTACAAAGACAAATGCTTACACGGTCTAAGCAGCTAAAAGAAGTGGAATGGAAAAGGTCACTGCTGTGCCAAACTCTCCAACCAGACAGATGTTCAACATCCTTCTCCAGAGTCTAGCCCAGTGATTCTCTCTAACTAGTCACCTCCAGGCAGTCTCACAAATCTGCAGTATCTCGCCTGCATTCTGAATCCAGTGTCCAGACATAGTGTGGTCACCCCTGCCTGTGTAGTAACCCACCTCTAGGATTCTGCCAGAACCCAGCCTATCTTCTACTACCTACAGATTCCTCCCACAGTGAATCTAACATATCCAGTCGACAAATCTACCATCTCACACACACATTCATGGGAAGGGGCATGGAGAAGGGAGAGAGAGATGGTGAGACACAGAAAGAGACAGAGAGAGAGACAGAGCGAGAGAATTATACAAAAATCTTTTGAAAAAGAAATAGCTATGAACTCAGTAGCTTATTAACAGAATAAATTCATGATCTGAGCACTGTGAATATGAGACCATAGTACCAGTGCAGTTCTGAGCATCGTGGACCTCCTTCTTCCTACTGTGTGTGAAGAGGTTACATGGCAAAAACAAAGATCACATGGCTTGCTCTTTCTCATGAGATAACTAG
The DNA here is from genome assembly GCA_019843965.1 of Rhynchomys soricoides. Taxonomy (NCBI): domain Eukaryota; kingdom Metazoa; phylum Chordata; class Mammalia; order Rodentia; family Muridae; genus Rhynchomys; species Rhynchomys soricoides. Next base: position 3,608,847 of record JADRCH010000120.1, read on the forward strand.
TCCACTTATGAGGGCTCCATCTCATAACTTCCTCCAAACCCTCTCTCTCTTAATACTGTCACAACAATCGGTAAGATCTTGGTGGGAACTACGAGAAAAAGCAAACATTCCAGGGAGAAAGTTCCTAGAAAATCAAGTCTTCAATTTCATTTCATATTTTCAAAGTAAAAAAAAAAAATTTAAATGACCAAACAGCCTAATTTATGTTTCAACAGAGCCAATGCGAAACACTAGGGGAAAACAAACAGAAAAACAAAAACAAACAAACAACAACAAACAAACAAAAGCTGGACGGGACTTGTCTCCGGTACAGCTTTTAATCCCTGTAGTCCTAATCACAATTTCCTCTGCACGGGAATAAATGTCAGTTTCTTTATATGGCATCACTAAGTAAAGGTTAGAAGGAAGGACTGATTAAGAGTTCTCCACAAAATGTAAGACAGTAATGCAGCAGTGTGCACGCACACGTGCGTGCGTGTGTGTGTGTGTGTGTGTGTGTGTGCATGTGTATGTACACACATATACATATAGGTTAGTTTCCACAACCTAAACATTTCTTAAAGGAATGAATCTGTACTACAAAAGTTCACCAGTAATACACATGAAGACATTGGTTACTCAGAACAAATAAGGTCTAATTACAACCAGACCTGTCACTCATTCATGTCTTTCTTTCAGCAATTGAGCTTCTTCCAACACAGAGATGAAAGTTGAGGAGAAGAGCTCTCCTTGAATATCTCTGACTGTGTGAACCCTGATTAGTGAGTGGGCCATGACAAATGCAAACAGGAGCTGATATACTGTGACAATTCAAGTTGCTGACCAGGGCACCAGAAGCTGGTCACTGCTCTTAAGAATTTTGTAATTTTATTCTTAAGGATAAACCTTGAAAGTCTTTTTCTATAATTTTAAGTCATAGAGTCTATGGTTCCCCCTGCTGGCTACATATGCTGAATATCAACTCTAGAGAGAAAATGAAGAACAAAAGAGAGACTGGGCCTGGAAACTTCTAGTCTCTAAAGGAAAATGTGAAGTTACGACTAAGCCTATTTAAGGTGAGAAGCAGTGAGACACAGCCCACTGGTCCTCATGTCATGTACTTAATGTTTGAAGATTGGCTATTAATACTTAATATTCCTGCTTTTATAGGAAAGGATGCTGAGAGTGAACAGCTATTGCCCTGTGGTATAGCAGTGCTTGTCTATCCTAGATGGAACTCACTCTCTGGAACTGACAGGTTGATCAGCACACCTGAAGCTCTGACACGCACTCATGGGATCCTGATTAGCCCTGGTCAGTGGGCTGATACAGGTGCCCCCTATTGTGTGCATGATTTTACCTCTGAATTCCAACATGTTTGAGTCTTTAATTTCTGCTTTGAAGTACCTCTCCAAAACCCACTATGGTTTATTCCATGTCTCACACTACAACTGGTTCCAAGTGCACTGTCTTTGTAATTTTGATGCAAAAAAGAAACTGTACCGGGGACATGGATACTGTAGAAACATTAGTCCAGAACTTAACTGCTTATAATGACATAATAATCCCATGTTGCTCATAATTCAAATGTGAAAGTACATATAGAAATTGTTCATAGTAAAGAGACTAACAAAGCACTTCGCAATGCTGGTTCACTTTTGAGTTTATTTCTGTAGTGTCAGCAGGAGAGAACAGAGATTAGTATCTCATAGAATTTATCAGGCAAAGAGTAGAAAAAACTGTCTTGGAATGGGATGGAAGGAATAGTTGAAGTCTTTTAAGTAAAGACCTCACAATCTCATTGAGACCTGCCTACTACAGGCTGGAGGGGATGAAAGCCTATCCTCCTTCCATGCCGCATTGTGGTAAAAAGCAAACCCTCGCTGAGTCTGCTATGAGCTCCTGAGAAACCTGAAGCTGCCATTTGGCTGCTTGACAATAGAGATCACAGGCACCAGAAAGCTCACAAAGCAGTAGCTAGGTTTATGCTGCTTGGATAGTTGACAGGAAGCTTATTTGGAGGAGTCAGGGTGGGCTAAAAAAGAGTTAAAATGTGTTTTCTGAAAATGTGTTTGTATAAATTTCCTTTCCAAGTTCAGGTTCCAGAAACTTCCTTTCCTACATCTTGTTGCCCTGGCCTTTCTTCTGTGACAAGACTGCAGACTGGCTCAGGGTAAAGACATCTACCTGGAAAGGGTTTCTGGGTCTGAACCATGACTCACACTAGGAGGTTGAGACAGGAGTATCAAGAATCCAAAGCTTGTCTCCACTACATAAGGAACTTCAGGTCATCCCACTACCCAACTATGCAGGTCAGGAAAAAAACAATAACAATGAAAATAAGTAAATAAACAACAAAAAAGCAAACTGTGACTCAGCGACTTAGCAGCTCCTGGGCTAGCTGTTAATGCTGGCAAAACATTATTTTGAAATACATGAAAATCTATTATTTTTCTTCAGTTACTACTATATCATAACATATCTACATATGTTCGTGGAAACACTTGTATGTATTTTCCAGCTATAATATTTTAAATGTCAATAAACATAAGCCACAGGAACCACAGCTGGTATATGAGTGTTAACAACTTGAACATGAACAAAGCATATACTCAAAGGATTTCCCTTGGGTGAGGATCCTGCATAAGGATTTCCTGCTTTGTGGTAAAACGCCAGTGAACTGACACCTAAAAGTCAAAACCATGCAATGAATAACAGCATGGAGAACTGACTGGTTTGAGCCAGTTTCACAGACACTGGGCAGCTGGTATCAGAAGGAAGCAGCTGTCAAGGTCAAAATTGCTTAAAAGATCATACAGATCCCCAGGGCCCAATATGCCAGGTGTGTGTCCCACAGGATGAACTCCAGGTGTGAAGGAATCAGGAGGATCTCTTTACATACAATATTCATATCCTAGTCCTTTCAAACAAGGCAGAATTTATATACAGATATTCTATAGGCTGTCACTTGGTGCTTTGAAGTTGAACAAAGGAGATCGGGATGGGTTCCTGTAGTTACTTGGAGTGTGTTGAATAAATCTAAAGTATTGTTAAAGGCATTCTTCCAAGGCTTTTGCTTTCTCAATGTGCGATGTACTTGTTAATTTACAGAAGATGACAGCTACACTAGTTCTCAGTGAGAATTAGTGCCATCTACTATTGGGGTAAGTTCTTGTACATTGTGTAGAGGTATGTCTCTGTCCTTCCTTACTTGCCTAAAGCATTCTCTGATTAACCTTAATAGAGAGCCAATAGCCTATAATTAGGCAGCAAAGGGAAGTCAGAACTTGGTAGCTGAGAGAGGGCCTCTGGGAGAAGAATCTGAGGTGAGAAGATTCACCAGTGTAAGACAGAGGAGGTCAGACTTACTGAGTGAGAGAGAGGTAATCAGCCATATGGCAGATGTAGACTAGAATAGACAGGTTAATTAAGTTGGTTGAGCTAGCTAGGGAGGTAGCCTCACTATAGTGCCTAAGCGTTCATAAATCATGGTAAGAAAGTTCAACAATGATCTACTAAGGTCATTCAGGAATGTATTAGGGCAATTTTGATTACTGTGATAGCTGAGAACTTTCCTTTTCATTTAAAGGTCAGGAACTATGGATAATAATTTCCTTCTTGTAGTTAGAACTGGCCTACATAGCAAGAATGTCTATCACTGCTAGTAGCCTCTCCTTGGCATTAGGGCAAACTGACATCTCCCAAATAGATATGACTAATGTGCCTTTGATTTAGAAAGTAAGCTTAGATCTGGAATTGCTCAGGATTATAAATGATGCTGGCCTTTCACAAGATCAGCGTTTGGCATGAACACACACACACACACACACACACACATACACACACACACACACACACACACACACACACACAAATATGAGAGATAAAAAGTAACAAATCCAAAAAGGCAAGCAGATTTATTCTGCATATCTAAAAGTGTAGGTTGTAGCACTAACCAATACTCCTCTATATACACATTTCTCTTTAATTGGAGTTTAGTGATGACAAAATTACTTCAATATCTGTATTCAAGGTGGGAAAGTGGAAGAAAATACATAGAAAAAGATAACAACTCTGCCTCAGACTCAGTCAGAAGACTGGCTTTACCTCTTTATAGCTTAGAGCCCATTCCTGAAATACTAAAATAAATCTGTAATCCAAGTCCTATCTCAAAGGGCAAAGTATTTTAGTGGCTTCTGTCTGCCTGCTGAGAAGGGAACCAGGATTCTGACCAAGGAAGGAAGATACAATTAAATACATATTGGAAAAACTCTGAGTCTTATACACAGCCATGCAAGCTAGGTGTGGCTTGCCATACCTGTCATCTCAGCTCTTTGGAGATAGAGGCAAAAGAACCAGTGGCTGCCTGTCACCTCTGGCTACATGATGATTTGAAAATCAGCCTGGGATCCAAGAGATCATTCCTCAAATTGTTTTCAATGTAAAAACATAGTTCAAAATATTAAAACTCAAATACCCATATAACTAGAGTTGCTATGATATCTACCTCTATTCAATAAATTCACTCTCTAAATTTTCACAGAGACTTTCTCAACCTGTTGATATCTCTGGCTTTTTCCCATCTTCATGCCTTGTATACATGTCATGAGCTGACTTCATCATTAAACACAGTAATAGGAGGAGAAGACAAGACATATGAAGGCCATATTCTCTTGCCCTCTTTCCCCAGTAAAAGCTGTTGAGTCCTTTACAAAGCTGACCAGCTGAGTCACCTTGGAAGAATCACAAGTACTGTTAGAATATCAGTTTCTTCTCTAAAATAGAATTGCTAAAAATATCTGCCTCACTGGCAAGATGTGATATGAAATACTCTACTGCCGGTCCTGGCATATTATTTCAAGCTCAGTGATGGTGGATACACCTCTGTGCCCATTATTAATAGTAACAAGGCAGAGATTTTGAGTATTAAACCAAGAATCTAGTTGGAAAACTCCATTAAACTAGCTGTACACTTAGATTCATAATGCAGGTACTGTGTCAGGGAGCAAATGGTTCTATATCAAAAATAAGCCCACAAAATAAATTAGAATAAAAACCAACAAACCAGATTTAGACTCAACTACTACTCTCTGAGAGGACAGTCTAAAAGAAAACTTGCCCAAGTAATCCCAGTGCTCTCCTTCACCTTGAAGTAGATGGTGAGGGGGGAGGAGGAGATTATCAGATTCCCTTGTGCACCTGCTCTCACACCTGAATCCATAGGCTTAAACATGTAAACATTGTTCCCTGATCACCTTAACACAGAGAGAACAGAGAAGGTCATCTTTTAGCCTTTATCCACTTAGATGCAGGGAGAAAAAGAATTCCACCTCTCCCCTGAATACACATACCGGCCAGCCCTTCTCTTGAGTATGGTTGCTTGACTTTGAGCATTTTCAGAAACCAATGGTTAGAGGCTAACGGCCCTAGGAGCTACACACCTCTTGTCTTTATGCTGAAGGAAGCCTACATTTGACTCCTACGGCCCATGTCCTCTCCACCTCTCTCTAGGAAATTTGCAGTCCTGCTTCCTGTTTTCCTTTATAGATTTGCCTGGTTTACCACACCCAAGGCTGAAGTTACTCTCCTCTGTGTGTCTTTGAGAGGGAGAGGATTTCATCTTCAACTCTTCCCAAAAATGTGGAGACATGCATTAAGATTCTAGTAGAGTATCAGAAAGCAGCAAGTCAAGGAAGTGCTTGTGCCAGATTACCATGTCTTCAGATGGTCTTGCTCTGCTATAAGTGCAAAACTGAAGAAGGTAATCTGGAAGGTTTTCCACCCAGACAAAATTCCTCATTGTTCAATCCAATTGTCAGGCTGAGGAAATCTGGAATCACCTGGGCCTCTGTGGAGGAAGATTATATTAATTAGGTGGAATGAGTTGGGAAGTCACATCCACTGTAGAGAGACCTTTCCCTGGGTGGTATCCTAGACTGTGTAAATAGGGAAAAAAGTGTCAAAAATCCAACATCTCTTAATGTTAAAAGTACAAGAGAGATCAGGGATATATGGCATATACCTGAACATAATCAAAGCAATATACAGCAAGCAAATAACCAACATCAAACTAAATATAGAGAAACTTAAAGCAATTCCACTAAAATCAGAGACAAAACAAAGCTGCCTACTCTCCCCATATCTATTAAATATAGTAATTGAAGTTCTAGCTAAAGAAATAAAATGACAAAGAGAGATCAAGGAGATACAAACTGGAAAGGAAGTAGTCAAGTATTTGCAGATGATACCATTGTATATTTAAGCTACCCCAAAAATTCTACCAGAGAACTCCTACAGCTGATAAACAGACTCAGCAAAGTGGCTGGATACAAAATTAACTCAAAGAAATCACTAGCCTTCCTTTATACAAATTATAAATGGATCCAGAAAAAAATTAGGGAAAAACACCATTTATAATAGCCATGAATAATATAAAATATCTTGGCGTAACTCTAATAGGAAAGTGAAAGATCTATATGGCAAGAGCTTCAAGCCCTTGAAAAGAAATTGAAGAACTTATCAGAAGATAGAAAGATCTCCCATGTTCATGGATAGGCATGATTAACAGAGTGAAATGCCCATCTTATCAAAACCATTCTACAGATTCAGTGCAATCCCCTTCAAAATTCCAAAACAATTTTTATAGACCTTGAAAGAGCAATTTTCAATATCACATGGGAAAACAGAAAACTCAGGATAGCCAAAACAATCCTGAACAATAAAAGAACTTTGGAAGGAATCAGCATCCCTCACCTACTACAAATCAATAGTGATATATATATTATTGGTACAGAAACAGACACACTGATCAACAGAATTGAGTAGAAGACTCAGAAATAAACCCACACACCTATGGTCACTGGATTTTTAATAAAGAAGCCAAAACCATAAAATGGAGGGGGAAAAGCATCTTCAACAAATGGTTCTGGTCTAACTCGATTTAGAAGAATAAAAATGGATCTATATTTATCACCCTGCACAAAATTCAAGTCAAAATGGATCAAGGACCTCAACATAAAACCAGATACACTAAATCTCATAGAATAAAAAGTGGTAAATACCCTTGAACACATTGGTAGAGGAGACAGTTTCCTGAACAAAACTCCAGTGATTCAGGCTCTAAGATCAACAAACTGATAAAAGGGACCTCATGAAACTGCAAAGCTTCTGTAATGAAAAGGACACTATCAATAAATCAAAAAGGCAGCCCACAGATTGGGAAAGGATTTTCATCAACCTTACATGTGACAGAAGGTTAACATCCAAAATCTATAAAGAACTCAAGAAGCTAAAAACCAACAAGCCAAATAATCCAAATTTAAAAATAGGGAACATCTGGATCATTTTCAGCTTCTGGCTGTCACAAAAAAGGCCACTATGAACATGCCCCTGTGGCATGGTGGGACATCTCATGGGTATATGCCAAAGAGTAGTATAGCTAGGTCTTCAGGTAGATCTATTTCCAATTTTCTGAGGAACCTCCAGACTGATTTCCTGAACAGTTGTACCAGTTTTCAATCCCACCAGCAATGGAGGACTGTTCCTCTTTCTCCACATCCTCACCAGCATGTGCTGTCACCTGAGTTTTTGATTTTAGCCATTCTGATTGGTATAAAGTGGAATCTCAGGGTCATTTTAATTTGCATTTCTCTGACCACTAAGGACTTTGAACATTTCTTTAAGTGCTTCTCTGCCATTTGAGATTCCACTATTGTGAATTCTCTGTTTACTTCCATACCCCGTTTTTTTGATTGGGTTGTTTGGGTTTTTTTGGTGGTTAGCCTCTTGAGTTGTTTATATATTTCAGAGACAGGACAGGGAGAGGAAGAGGAAAATATGATCAGGCATTTGGGGGGAGGGCAGGACTGAAGCCCTGAGGGCCAGCAGAGAGAATGGAAACAGGCAACCCCAAGAGGTAAGAGGTGAGGGTGGGGGACTCTAGAATGCTGGAGACATGGAAGGTGAGAGACTCTCAGGACTCAAAGGGAGTCCTTGAATGGTACTCTACAGTGGGAACGGGGAACTTGTAGAGTCCATCTTCAGTGGAGGACAGGACATCAAGCGGAGGAATGGGGTTGCTATCCCACAGTCAAAAGCTCTGAAATAGAATTGTTCCTGTCTGAAGGAACTGCAGGGACAAAAATGGAGAAGAGCACGAGAGAAAGGAGGTCCGGTGACAGGCCCAAGTTGGGATCTAGCTCAAGGAGAGACCTGGAGCCCTTACACTATTATTGATGCTGTGGTATGCTTGCAGACAGAAGCCTAGCATGGCTGTCCTCCAAGAGGCCCAACAAGCAGCTGAAAGTGTCAGATGCAGACACTAACACCCAAACAATGGACAGAAACCAGGGACGTCTGTGGTTGAATATGGAGAAAAGCTGGAGGAAGCTGAGGAGGAGGACAACCCCATGGGAAGATCAGCAGTCTTAACTGACCTGGACCCCCAGATCTCTCAGACACTGAGCCATCAACCAGGCACCATACACCAGCTGATGTGAGGCCCCCAGCACATATACAGCAGAAGACTACCTGGTCTGGCCTCAGTGAGAGAAAATCCACCTAAATCTCAAGAGACTTGAGGCCCCAGGGAGTAAGGAGGTCTGGTGAGTTAGGGGTGGGGGTTGGGACATCCTCTTGGAAAGGGAGGAGGAAAGGTATGAGATGGGGAGTGGTTCTGGGGCAGACTGGGAGGGGAAGGAAGACTGGACTGTAAAAAAGGATTAAAGGATTTTAAAAAAGGAAAAAATAATAATGGTGAACAGAGCTAAACAGAAAATTTACAACAGAGGAATCTTGAATAGCTGAGAAGCATTTAAAATGTTCAAAGTTCTTAGTCATCAGGGAACTACAAATCAAAACAATTCTAAGATTCCATCTTACACTTCTCAGAATGGCTAAGATCAAAAACTGAAGTGAGCACATATGTGGCAGAGGAGGGTCTTGTTATCCATCAGGGGGAGGAGAGGCCCTTGGGCCTGAAGGTGTTAGATTCCCCAGTATAGGAAAATGCCAAGGAGGGAAGATGAGTGGGGAGGGGAATACCCCAATAGAGGAAGGAGGAGGGGGAGGAAATGGGGAGGTTCCAAAGGGGAGATCTGGAAAGGGGGAAACATTTGAAATGTAAAGAAAGTAGGAAAAATAAAAAAGAGAAAAAAATAAAAAAAAAAGAGAAAAATTTCAATAAAAAAAAAACCTGAAGTGATAGCACATGCTGACATGGATGTGGAGCAAGGGGAACACTCCTCCATTGCTTGTGGGAGTACAAACTCATACAACCACTTTGGAAATCAACTTGGTGGTTTCTCAGAAAACTAGGAACTACCTCAAGACCCAGCTATATCTGGGCATATGCCCAAAATATGCTCCACCATCCCACAAAGACATTTGTTCAACTGTGCTCATAGCAGCTTTTTTCTTAATAGCCAGAAACTGGAAACAACCTAGATGTCACTCAACTGAAGAATGGATAAAGAAAATGTGGTACATTTACACAATGGAATCCTATTCAGCTTTTAAAAACAAAGACATCATGAATTTTGCAGGCAAATGGATGGATCTTGAAAATATCATCCTGAGTGAAATGACCCATTTCCAATCTGACATGCATGGTATATACGCACTTATAAGTGTATATTAGCCATAAAATACAATATACCCATGCAACACTCCACAGACCCAAAGAAGTTAAGAAAGAAGGAAGGCCTAAGCAAGGATGCTTGCATCTCACTTAGGAAGAGAAATAAATTAGTCACAGGAGGCAAATGGAGAGAGGGAGATGGGAAGAAGAGAGGATAGAGAGGGGATACAGGGGTTCAGTATCCGGTGTGGGGAGGGACAGGAGAGATAGCCAGGTAGCCATGAGAATGAATGGAAATCTGCAACTGACATGGATGTGAAGGTGCGGGCATCTCCAGGATGTGACAGGGACCTGGGATAAGTTCGGTGCCCAAGAATCAATGGGGGTGTATTTACCTGTGACTCATAGCATTGGGGATATAGAACCTGAAGAAGCCACCCCCTGTAGCCACGCAGAAACACCAATGAGGCAGTAGGTATACCAACGCACCCAGAAAACTTTCCACCCCAAATTCATCCTGTCTTCAAGAAATGAAGGCATGGGGATGGAGCAGAGACTGTGTATGACCAACCAGTAACCATCCCAGCTTGAGACTCATCCCATGGGCAAGCACCAACCATTAATGATACTCTGTAGACAGGAGCCTAGCACGGTTGTTCTCTGAGAGGCTCTACCCAGCAGCTGGCCCATAGACAGAGTGAAACAATGGGTGGAAAGTGGGGACACTGATGGCAGAATAAGGGGAAGGAATGCAGCCCTGGAAGGGACAGGAACTCCACAGGAAGACCAACAGAGTCAACTAACCTGAACCTTTGGGGCTCTCAGACTCTGAACCACCAACCAAAGAACATACCTAGACTTAGGCCTCCCTTCAAATATGTAGCAGATGTGCAGCTTGGTCCCCATGTGTGTCCTGAACAACCGGTATGGGGGTTATAACAAAAGCTCTTGCCTGTACATGGGATATGTTTTTCTAGCTGGGCTGCCCTGTCTGACCACAGTGGGAGAAGATGCACCTAGCCTTGCAGAGACTTGATGTGCCAGGGTAGGATATATCCAGAGAGGTCCTCACCTGCTCAGAGGAGAAAGGTGAAGGACTGTGGGAGAGAGTATCCGGGAGGGGGGCAGTAGGAGGATGTAAAGGGACTAAGAGAAAATGATAATATTAAAAATAAACTTCCAAGGAGGACAGACCTCTATTGAAGACAGACCTATGTCACATCTGCACAAATTTCCAGAGGTAGAAGAATGAGAGGGTGGGGTAAATGTTCCTCTCTCAGAATATGATTCAAAAATAAAGTTATGTGAGGAAAATTTTAAGTGCTTGTAAGAAAACTTGAAGAATGTAAGTCAAGAGTCTTGTGACCTCAGTTTCTTCAAAACACAGACTTGTTCTCGCAATGTGTTTTCATGGTCCTCTTAGGTTAGCTGGTAGGAGTGAGCCTATTTCAGATTATTCATTACAACTGGCAATTGTTAGTTGTTTATGTGCCTCTATGGAAAAACATGATTTTGTCACATACAGCTTGTCCTTGTGATTGTACACTTCACTCATGGGCTTCTGCTTAACCTTCAAAGTATAAAACGTCTGATGCACTAGGGGAAAAGTGTGTCAAACATTGGTGTTTGTCTTTCTATGGTTTTGGATCCTGGGTGCTGTGTAAACAACTGCTTCAAGTTCTTGCCACCTCGACTTTGCTGCCAGGATAAAGTGTACCCTTGAACTATGAGCCAAAACAAGCTTTCTCCTATATGTTTCTTTTGTTAGGGTGTTTTAATGGAGCTTTAGCAGCAATCGCTAAGACACTCAATTTCCTACAAATATAGAACTCCCTGCTTTTAGCTTCTGAACTCTTTGATAGGATTTCTAGCTGGTAACAGTCTTCACTTTGATTAATTTTTAGTCTTGTTCTTGAAGCATCATTTTTATGGCTTACACATCCTAGATCCACTCATGTTCAGAATGTATGGTGACATTTACAAAGTCCATTGGCAAAGTCTAGGATGAAAACAATCACATAGCTGGAGAGATGGCTCAATGGTTAAAAGCATTGACTGTTCTTCCAGGGGTCCTCAGTTCAATTCCCAGTAACCACATGGTGGCTCAGAACCATCTGTAATGGGATCTGATGCCCTCTTATAGTGTGTCTGAAGACAGCTACAGTGTATTCACATACATAAAGTTAATAAATAAATCTTTTTTAAAAAAAAATGGCTGTGGGTCTGAAGGCAACTACAGTACTCATATACATAAAAAATAAATAAATAATTCTTTAAAAAAATAAACAATCACATAGTACTATAAAGCAAGACTAGAGACAGGATTCAACCTCCAATGTCACTCTGAACCTTAAATGACAAGTACAATGTTAATTTTAGCATAGCACATAAGTGTTCATAAAGATTTACTCTCATTGCATACATGACAAGAATGATGGTAACCGTACAGTTTTCCCTTCCAATATTTAAACTCCACAACAATTCATCCTTCTCTCCATGGCAGTATGCACTAGAAATTATTAATAGAAAAATATATTAGCTCATTTGTCTGCTTTATTTTCAGTTGCTATGAATTTAAAATGAACTTTTAAAAGGCCTTTTTTTACTTAAGATTGCTTTTATTAATTTTGCATGTGTACCTGTGTGTGGTTATGTGCACATGAGTGTATTATGTCCCTGAAGAGACATTAGATTGCTTGGGACTGTAATTGTAATCAGTTGTTGCCACCCACCATGGTACTTGGAACTGAACTTGGGTCTCCAGCAAGAGCTCCGAGTGCTTTAACCTCTGAGCCCTCTCTCTCTCTGGCTCCAAGAAGGGCTGGTTAACCAAGAATTGCAATTTATTCTTTAAATTTATTCTTATCTTCCTTGACTTGTTTATATACAATATAAAAAAATTTCCAAAGTAAATTGTCCTTTTTAAGCATTTCTTTCTGAGTGTCTTTTAGCTTCCAGTCATTTGCCTGACTCAAGAGATAGTTGCCAAATCTAGATTTATATTCTCTCTGTTTCTGAAATGACCCGTTTGAACAGAATTATACTGAGCTATACAAATAAGTTGTTTCTAAGAAATGTGTTTTTAGTAAAAATTAGACTCAGAAGACTTTACTGTCTGGGTCAGTAAATTGAATATAAGTAGGTGACTGTTTGAGTGTCTTTAGATACACATATACCTTCATGGAGCTATATATGTGTAATTGTTATAAAGTACCAAGTGAAACACTGCATAAAATTCAACTATATTATTAAATGGTTATTGCCAATACAATAACAACAAAGCATACCTCCACACGCTCAGCTGTCACTATAAAGCCATGGCCAGAAACTCCAAAAGAACCATACATTTAAGATAAAGTTCCAAGAAATAAAATTCTGACTCCATAAACATTATGAGTAAAACATAAAAGGGGCATCAGAAGGACTCAGTGGGGACCTCTCAGAGCATTCGAGAAATTCTGGTTTTGAAAATGATTAGAGAGAAGAGAAGTTTTTAAAGTTTAGCCTATACAAAACAAGCAGGCAGAAGGACTGTATTTACCCTATTTGAGACAGAGTCTCATTCTATTGTCCTGTCCCAAACTCACTGCGTAGCTTAACCTGGTCGTAAACTCCTAAGAATTTTCTTGACCTCACATCCTAAATGTTTTGACTACAGATGTGAGTCACCATACATGACTCAGAAGTTGATTATATTCTATAACTGATATCAGCAATAGAGCAGAGAGTTCAAACTAAGTCTTTACACTAACATGCATCTCCACTGAGACAAAGATTAAATTTAGTTTAAGGAGTGGGTTGGAAGCATCATAGACTTTCTTGACTAATCTGTCTTACTCGAAATGATTACTTGTTCTTGCATCTTCTGACAAGGGCTGGTTTCATATCGTGGAAAACCAGCTACTGGAGTGAGACACCTGCCCTCCCACAAACACTGGGAGATGGAGTGGTATCTTACTTGATAATTTTCTGGCAATGACATAGTTTTCCTGTTCTCAAAGAGACATTCTTTGAGTCATAAAACTAGCAGGCAGTTTTTAAAAAGAGATTTACTTCCCAAAGGGGCAGGAAAGTATTTATGATTACAAGTTTTCTAAAACAAATAATATTAGGAACGGGCAGTAAGAATCTAGCATCAATCAAGTTGAGCAGACATTAAGACTACCTTGGTCCTGCCGTGCTCTGGTGGTGCATGCCTTTGATCCCTGTCACTTGGGAGGCAGTGACAGGCAGATTTCTGAGTTACAGGACAACCAGGGCTACACAGAAAAATCCTGTCTCAAAAAAACCAAAAAAAAAAAAAAAAAAGACTACCTTGGTCCTAAGACATTGCTCCATCTTGGTCAGGGGCTATTCTTTGTCATACACACACACACACACACACACACACACACACACACCTTGTGGTAATAGTGTCAGAAAAAATAAATCCCAGGGAAAACAATATATGACCATGACAGAAAGACAGACAATGTATTGGGAAAACTTCCAACAAGTTTTCATAGACATTGACAACCATCTGACTGACAACCATCTGGCACTGAGATTGTAGACGTGAACACACATTTTCAAGAATGAAAAATTTGACCTAATATCACCTGATGAATAAGTGCTGGAGATGTAATTGACTCAGAGTGTGGGAGATATGTCTGGACATCTTAGTTGTATTTTGTTATGGTACTTAGACTTTCTCTGAGTGCCTGTACATGTTTATAATATACAATGTACTTTTATTTAAAGGTATGTTCAGGATACACATTTTCTATAAGTTTATTATATAAATGCATTATACGTCTTTAAAAACATACGGACAAGAGGGCAGAGGCAGAAGTCAAGACGGATAATCCTAAGATTTTCCTTCAGATATACTCTCCCAAACTGAATTTCCAGACTGTGTTGCTCCTCACTTCTTTCCCATAAGGCGATTATTGTCCCCACAACACTTGCATTTCTAAGAATTGTGTTATGATAACAGAAGATGCGCTAATATCAATAATCTGCTGTTTAGTCTCTAAGAGGTTTTTCCTCCTAAAATAGATGAATTCCTCTGACATGTTTCCTGTTACAAAGACCAATCCCGATCTTCTTCCACTGCAGACTCTGAGGATTTGTAACATATACTTTGTGGTTGGCTATAAAAGGGGGCTTGGTATCAGTTCTAACAACTGAATGAAAGTATAAACGATAGTCAGATAGTAGATTTAACTATGTTTCCTTTTAAATAATATGAGAAATAATACCCATGAGGATTTGATAGGTTAAGATATAAAATGTTCATTTTACATCTTGAATTATAGAGCAAGAGTTCTAATATTTTGTAGGTTTAGAGAGTTTTCGTAAATGCAATGTTCACAACAATTCTTGGAGAATTATCTCAGTTTAAAAAGAAAGAAATGAAGTTGCTGATCTTTTCCCCACAGTCTTTATCAGGCAAACATAAACATCACTTGCAGAAATAGAGTATCTAAAGTGCTGGCTCTGTGCATGCTTCATTTTAATTATGCTCTCTGCCTATTTAGAAGTAACTTCTGAGTGCATGAAGTTGAGGGTCCTATTGGCAAGGTGGTTTTACATTGAATGTTTCTGTCATTTCAACTTTAACATTCTGTCCTCATTGGCTAGCATGTGGTGACAGGTCTCTAAAATCAAAGTTCTATATCCAAGGAGAAATTCCATATGCACATACAATTGCATAAAATTCAGAGATGGATGAGAAAGGGTGTGAGATGTTTTCCAAGTGTTTTGTTGTTGTTGTTTTGTTTTGTTTTGTTTTTGCCGAGTGTTTAAAGTAAGTTTTTATTTTCCCTCTTCCTTCTACTATAAATCTGTTTGCCAAAATTTGTGCATTTTTTGGTATATGAACAATAAAATTTGCTTGAATTTTTTAAACACATTCCCAGGTAGCCCCAGACATATTGTTGCAGCTTGTTTTAATTACTTTTCAATGAGATACCTGAAAAAAGAAACTTAAGAAATGAAGAGTTTATTTGGGCTCACAAGTTTGAGGGTACAGTTCATCATGGTGGAGAAGGCATGCATGTGAAATGTGACAAAGCTGGTAACACTGTGTCTACAGTATGGAATAGATATCCCATGCTCCATTCCATTCTCTGTTTTTTATACTTTATTTATTCATTGAGAATCACACACACACACACACACACACACACACACACACACACACACACATATATAATCTTGGTCACCTGTATTCCCCACCTCCAACTCTCTCAACCCCTGTTCATTACATTCTAACCCCTTCCAAACCATATGTTATCTTCTTGATTTTTCTTTTTGAAATAATCCATTAAATTCGTATGTGCTGCCTATACACGGGTGAGGAGACATCCACCGAAGTATGAGCAACCTACAAGTGACCACGCCTCTAGAGACATATTATTTTCTTTTACCTTATCCAGTAGCTACCAGTTATGAATAAATTGCTCTTTAGATCAAAGTGTGTGTGAGGGGGTGCTCATTAACTCCTCCTATATCTATGCTGTTGGCTGGCTTGATTTTGTGCAAGTAACCATGGCCTCTGTGAGGTCATGAGTACAACAGCCATGTTCTGTCCAGAATACTGTGCTCCACAGAACTCCTTCCCACCCTCCAGTCCTTGTACCCTCCAATACAGCTCTTCTCCTAGGATGTTCTCTGAGGCTTGGGTTAGGAGGGGTCCGATATCCTTGTCCCTTTCAGACTTACACTGAGTCATTTACTCTCTTGCCTTCTCCTTTATATTAAATCAGGGACCTTCAGTAGAAAAGTGGGTCCCTCAGTTAAATCTCTCTGGAAACACCTTCAGGAACATTCTAAGAAATGTGTCTTCTAGGTGATTCCAAGTCCAGTCAAGCTGACAATGAAGATTAACCATCACAATGCTGTGTCAAAAACATAGGTATCTGGGCACTTTCCCATATATATTCATTAAAGAAGGATCTGAATCTTCAAGAGGCTTTGGCTTTAACATAGTATCATTTGCATTGTGGACTTGAGCTCATCCTTTTGTGGCTCTTTTGAGATCATAGAAGAAATATCCTAAAAGGGACATCTGGTCTACTATGATTTGGACGACAAATAGTGTCACTTTATCCTTTAATATTCCATGTAGCTTACAAAAACATCTTGAAAATCCAAAGCATGAATCCCACTGGGATGATACCCTGCCCGTTTGAACTTCCCACTCCAATCTCTCTTTAGGGTGATTTACTTTGGTAGACAAACTTCTCTTTTAACCGTGTGTCTCAGTTGAATTTTACTTGTAAAGAGACAAGAAATGAGAGAGATAACTCATATAGCAACACTACATGTATGCTAAAGAAGTTGGTAGTCTCTAGATGCTTCTACCTTAAGAGTGGGATTTGTGGTCACACTATAAATTAGAAGGAATTATTCAAAATGAGCATTTTTACTAAATTATATAGCTATCTAATTCATTGCACAGAAGACATTTTACTGTGCAATGGATTTGTATTGCAAGGTAAGCAAGCTGCCAGAAAGCATTAATGACCAGCAAAGAGCTTTTTCCTGCAGACTTGTCCCAGCTCCAGATTTGCTCTAACCTCTAGATTCTGCTTAGCTTCCTGCCCTCCAGTATCTATAGAGAGCTATAGATACTGGACATGATGTCGTGTACATAAGTAATTAACCAGCCGGTGTGGTCACAGCTCTTCCTTGATAGCAGTCCCTTTTGCTTTAATCCAAGAACATTCTGATAATGTACTTATATAAGATATCACTTAGATAAGTCTGTAGGGAGAATTTTCATTAGCTGACACAAGAGGTTGATCTTAGAATCAGAGAAGCCATTCTGCCACTTATGACCAGACATTAAATAAGTTACTGAATCCCTTCCAAATCATGCCACTTTCTTCACTATGCAAACTTAAAAAGTGAACTGCTTGGCTTTTCTTATTCCTAGTCTCTTGTGCTCTTATCATGAAGTAAGGGTATTTCTCACACATGTGGTTACTCTTTGTTATCTCTTTAAAGAGTGAAAAATTCTAGTATGTGAGTTGAGTTTTTAAAAACGCCATTTCAACTAGTCAGAACATGTGAGTGACCTGCCTTCTAGCTGAATGGGCTCCATAGACTTTCTTCCCAAAGACTGAGTCAACTGCTGACCCCTCCCACTTCACCACCTGCCCCCAACTCAAGCAGACTCATATTGCTCAGGTGCAGGCCACACTATTCAGAACCTGTGCTGCAACATAATACACTAAGTGCCAACCTAGTTACCAAAAATCCAGTCCCTAACCTGGTAAGAGACTCCTTACTAGACCAGAGGGCACGCTGGGCCCCAGAATCCAGGCCACATGGATCAGAAGACCAAAGAGGAAACAACTGACAACCAGGATGTAGTTTTTCTGTGTTCTTTGTCTCTAGGAGCTCCCTGTACTATGCATTCAGGGCTGTCTGTGAGAAGTGTTTTCTGGCAGTTGCCAGCAGGCATAATATAGACTCTCAGTTTGAACCTTGGTAGTACTGAGTGGTCTCGGGATGCTTTTATCCCAATGACAATACTGGATCCAAGAATTTACCATTGAATACTTATTGAATACTACTGTGTTAGTTGCAGGGAGAGAAACAAAGGTAGACATGTCAGATCTCATCAGGTAAGATTCATAACACAGCTTTCTTGCCATTCTGAACTCATTCTATGAACTCAAAGGTAGCACCATTTTTTGGACCACAGTGTATACATGTATAAATATACACATATATAAGTACAGTCAGTGAGGGTAGCTCAAATGAGATCTGATGTCTAGAATTATTATTGATGTTCACTACCTGGACAAGATCAACTGAGCTGCATTAATACTGAACTGGGTCTCCAAGAGCCTGGCCTGCCTGGATAGGGAGGAGATATCATACGGGCAGAAAAGACTACCATGAACTCTCTTGGTAGCATCAACTGTCAAGACATTCAGCATGAATAACAATTTTTACAAATGCTTACACATAGTAACCTATGAAAAAGCCAGACAGTGCTCCAGACAGGTCCTATTGTACATTCATGTATGTGCATATTTGTGTATATATGTATTGTGTACATATGTGTATTCAAGAGCTATTCTTGGTTGTCAATTTGACTATAGCTGGAATTAACTAAAACCCAAGTAGCTGGATAAACCTGTGAAGGATTTTTCTTAATTAAATCATTTGAAATGGGAAGATCTACCTTTAATCCAGATTTTTTAAGATAGGAAGAACCACTTTGGGGATTCTTTCCTACACTTAAGACCAGCTGAGATAACCAGCTTCATGGACTGAACATCTACTGGATTCTTGGACTTTTTGTTGGGAGATAGCCATTGTTAGACTAGTTGGACCATACCTAGAGATGTGACTTCCTCAACTAGCTGGGTACATATAGATCTATCTATATAGATTCACTCTATCAGTTCTATTCCTATATTGGACCCTAATACAGTGTGTACGTATGAACCTATGTGTGTGCATGCATGTATGTATGTATGTACATTTATGAATGAATATATGAATTATGTACATATGTATGCATGTGTGTATACTTATGTATTTTCTATGTATATACATCTGCATGTAGGCTTATATGTATGTATGAATGTATGTTTGTATGGAGTTATGTACATATGTATGTATGTATGTTTGTTTGTTTGTTGAGACAGGGTGTGACTTTGTAGCCTAGGCTGACCCTGAACTAACTGTGTAGTCCAAGTTGGTCCTCCTCTGTGTGCTCTCAGATGCTGTGTTTGCAGGAACAAGTCACCACACTTGGCCCAAATTTATTAATACTAATGCAGCAAATATGTTGAAGCACTAAAATAGAGGAAATTCTAGTAGTTTTTATGGTAAATGTCTGTTTACTATATAAAACCAGGGTCATTAATAGATTAATGTCATTTATAGATTACATACGTAAAGCAGAAGCAGTAAGAAATAAAGAGGATTACCTGATCACTTTAGACATTTTCCTTTCTAGTTTTGGGGGGGCCCAAGGTCTTAGAGTAATGTAAAAATGGATTTCAAACTGAATCTGTCCTATGGGGTGTCCTCTCTTCCTGTTGAATAGAGACATTTTCATTTGTGTGAGTTCAAATCTTAGAGATTAACCTTTAGATGCACTTTGAGACCTTCAGCCTCTTTAAACTCTTTTTAACTCCAGGAAGGGTCAGTAGATAAAGATGCCACTGCCACATTGGATTTTGTGGGTTTGTGGTCTCTTAAGTCTCCTTTCTCGTTCTAAGTATTTTCAAATGTTCACTAATTCACAGCTACATTTATATTGCTGTGTTCAATAATGTTAGGAACAGATCCAAGGAATTTCAAAGAGAAGTTATGGTGAATAGGCAGGACAGTGTTCTGACTATCTGGAATAATTGCAAACTATTATTTTCATGGTTGCCTTCTTATTGGATTTGGCTCAGCTTCATTGTACATGCTAAAAAAAGCAAAGTAGAATGAGGGTGAATAAGTGAAGAAAAACAGACTGGACACCCAATGCACTGGGTAACCCAACCCAGTACTCTTGGCACTGCTTGCCTGTCCTTTGGTATCTGTATAGTTATCTGATATTTCTATTATTTGTGTTCTTCTGTTCTAAACTTAAACCTATGTCTTCCCCTTCCTACTTAAAGTTGGGCAGACAACAAGAACACTTTCTTTGCAGAGAAAATGTTCGCACATGCTCCAGCATAGATTACGTTATCCACATCCTCACAGCTTGTCTGACCATGTGGCTCCTAGTCCATCTAAAGGCTTCCCCTACCTACCTGAATTCAGTTCTATCATTACTCTTCTAGAAGAATGTGTAAGTGATTAACCCCCTTTTTTTCCTTCCCATTCATACTCATTAGTATTATGATCTATAATATCCTTGGATTATTCCAGAATGTGAGTGTGTTTAAACATCCTCACATTAATTTCCTTTTTAGCATAAAACCTCATCCCCTTGAGACTTAATCTCTATGTGATTACTACATGATTCCTTACATCTCAGGCAAGACTTAGTTGACCCCAAACACACAGCTCTCACTTCAAAAATAACAAGATCTTATTCCTGAGCCAAGTATGAATGGCCATGGCCTGTAATTGAACTCAGGCTGCCCAGAATAACATGTTTCACCATGAAGATTTTATCAAAAAACAAGAGTCCAAATCAAGGCATTTACCAAATACATTAGTGGGAACCATAGGTAGGTGGGTTGCTGCAGTGCAGAAACTTTCATCCTGGGTCTCAGATGCTATACTTAGAACTGGACGAAGGTAGATAGGGGATGCCCTTAGACAGGATAGGAGAAACATGGCAGGACAAACTGTGAGAATGTGATACCTTTTGGGGTCAGGTGACCCTAATAAGAGTACATTTCAAAGCTTTTGATAGTCACAAGGATTTAGTCAGGCAGAGTGGTTGGCAATGAATGGCTAATAAGTGGACTAAAGACAGCACAAGGTCATGTGGCTTTGGATTACAAGATTCTCACAAGTCATAATCACTAAGTTTAAAACAAACAAAAAGTAAATATTCATTCGGGGGTGGGGGCTGAGGTTGTCAAGTCTCAGCCCATATGTGGAGGCAGGGAATGAACTATAGAAGTCAGTTCTCTCCTCTCATGTGGGAATCAAATGGAACATGAATCATCAGACCGAGAGATACAAAATTACTTACAGAGATTAGATTGACTATATCTGAAGGTAATGTCTAGTAAGCAACTTTTACAGAAAGGAGTGATTTATGAATTTAAATTTTACTATTACTTCTAAACGATGAATCTTAGGGGGTTAGGAAATCTCAGATGGTGCAGAGATAAGCTGGGATTTGATAGGAAGTAACAAATTTCAGGGACCCGGATTTTTTTCAGCTTACACTTCCACATTGCTCTTCATTACCAAAGGAAGTCAGGACTGGAACTCACACAGGGCAGGGACCTGTAGACAAGCTGATACAGAAGCCACGGTGAGGTGCTGCTTACTAGATTACTTCCCCCTGGCTTGCTCAGCTTGCTCTCTTATAGAACCCAGGACTACCAGCCCAGGGATGGCACCACCCATCATGGACCCCCCCACCCCCATCACTAATTGGAGGCTCCTTTCTCTGTGATAACTCCAGCTTGTGGCAAATTGACACACAAAACCAGCCAGTACACTGCCTTTTTGTAAACACCAGAGGGCACTAAATACTGAAGAAAAAGGCAGAGATTTGGCAGAGTGTACACAAGCTGATTTCACTAGAGAGATTAAGGGAAAAGTCAGAGTCGGACGGTATAGAGGCCTCAGAAGAAGCCATCTATGTAGGAAAGCTGTGCCACCTTAACAGCAGAGCATGCATTTGGGTTGCAATCTAGAGAAATACACCTCCTACCCTAATATGATGCAAATGAAACCGATAACTAAGATCTTCTCCTAAAGGCACAGAGAAATCTACATGTGGATTGTAAATTACTGTCCCGGCCCTTCTCTCTTTTCACTGTCTTTCTGCCATTAAGCCTTTACTTCCATCTCTGACTATAGTCACACCCCCACCATTACAATAGAGAAACGAGGAACATATCAATAGCAAATCATAGATGCTCCTAAGCCAGACTATATATTGAAAATTATTGTTATTACTAGAAGCCGCGAAATACAATATCAGAAAAATACACATTTATATCATGGACTGTATGTAGCGTTGGATCAGGTTTATAATAAAATGAAAATTAAAAAATATAGTGCGAGTGTTGGTGTTTAAATACTTGCTTTTCTTTAGGAAGCAAATTGGTCTTCTCTGTTTGTTCATTTGGTGGGTTTGGGTTTGGTTTGTTTGATGTGAAGTTTGGGTGAATCTGGGAGGACTTGGGGGAAACGTAGGAGTCAAACATAATAAACAAAGCACATTATATGAATGTCTCAGAGAACAAAACATTACATTAAAGTAGAAAGATGACCCGTTATAATTATATCTGCATAAAATAGACAAATAATATGATTATAACACTTCCTTAAAACTTCATAATACTGAAGAACAAAAGGCTATTTTACAGTTCTACTGTATCTACTTACGGCTTGATTACATAAAGTAATGGCACAGCTGATTTGATCTTGTAAATAAAAGGAAACTACATGTTCTGCTCTCTCCACTTTTACTTATCATATACTTGTTGACAGCGTGTGCTTTATATTCTTGTTGCACTGGATCATAGGAGAAGTCATGGAAGGATGGACGCAAGTCGGCCAATGCCACTTCTTACTTTGAGCCTCTATCCTTTGCGTTGGACCTCAGGAGTCACAGACATCCCCACTGCGCTCTTGATATGTCCTGCTACATTGTAATCATTCCATTATAGTACCTAAAAATGTTCCCTGCTCGTTTTGTACCTTTCCTCCTGAAAAACTGTGGAAACTTACATGTCTACACTTCAGGGTTCTCCCTGTCTTCCCATTTCCGGTATGTCCACCCCTGTACTCAGAGTGGAACTCTGGTTCCTACATCATAAGCTTCCCTCAGAACCCCGAGACCATATACTGGGTATACAACACCAAGAGCTCAGGACTCTTTCCTGGTCCTCTCTGTTCTTAGACTGTGATTATTGAAGAATACTGCCTAAATTTTCCCTTATTTAAGCATATATTATTTAAATCGTTTAAAAATAAGTCATTTGATTAATTTTCCTTCAGAGTAATTATATTATTGAAAAAGACTTTTTTTGTATGAGATTGTTATATTTGATTATAAAAGTAGCTTCATAGGAAAGCTAAATTAAAGATCTTGATATGCCTATTAGTGTATTTTAATGTGACTCCAAATAGAAATATCTTGATTTCCTGCTGTTAGACTCTGCGGAGCCTTAACTTATCGGAGAACTACCCCCCACCCCGTGAGTGAACACAAGGAGTCGGGGGATCGCTGCAATATGCAAGTGGAATTTTACTGATCCAGCATGCTGGGGTTGTACTACACACCAAGGTGGCAGAGTTCGACCCAGCACAGCCCATCCAGGGACCTTTTATAAAGTTTTTGGAGCAGCAGCCATTAGACACAATGTGATTTGCAGAACAGTGTGACTAACTGATTGGGCTTTAGGGAATGAGGTAGCAGGGGCTTAATCAGCCCCTCCCTCCCAGCCTATGTATTCTCTAACCTGTTTCTTCTAGGAGGGGAGGGGTGCCCATGTGCTCGGAGGGGGCAGGGGGCTGGGGGCCCTGGTGGAATATCTCAAAGTTCCCGAGCTGACTTCTCACTGCCTTTGTTTTTTACAATGCTTAAAAGGTTTTAAGAGCTTTAGTTATAGCATGTATTTATTATTTATTTATTTTGTGTATATGTCTGTGTTTGTGTGGGAGAGGTGTACATACCACACTTTTTTTCCCCATGTGGTTCTGACGGGTTAAACTTGGGTCACTGGGGTAGGCAGCAAGCACCTTTACTAGATGAGTCATCTCGTTAGCCTTGATTTTTGAAAATAAAAAGTCTGCAATCCAATGTATAAAATAAATATCCATGATTCCGTAGTACAAATAAATTATGGAATGAATGATTCAGAAACAAGAGACAATTTTCCTATGCAGAAGAATTCTCAATGACTTGTGCAGTTAATTAGTCTTGAGGAGGAGGAGAACAAGGCTTCTGAGCCTAAGGTTAAGCTGTGCATTTTAACTTTCTTCCAAACAATATGCAAAGTAGGGCATTAAAGCAGCTGTGACCTCACAGGATTAGGCTACTAGCATTTTCTTGCAAGATGGAAAAGGGACTACTAGGTTAAAGCCCTTACCCTCCCCCACAGGTATTTAAGCAAAGAAAGGGGGAGAGGCACAGGGCATATATGTGTGGACTTTTGCCCTTCCTTTACTCTGAACAACTAAGTAAAAATTATTTTCATAGTTTCAAAGTCTCAGAGATAAACACCCCCACTATCATACCAAATAAAGGCTTGGCACACAGAGGTGTCTGAACTTGTCTTGGCACCTGGCGGGCACTCGGGCTCTAAGAAAAATGTATTAGCCATGGCAAGTTCAAGCCCCTATAGCAAGTTCTCCCTCCCTTCCTCTCCCTGCCTTTCCTTACCCCCACCTTCCTGCCGTCATTCTTTATCTTTTCTCCTATGATCTGGTGGTCTGAACATCTCTGAATGAGTTAAATTTACCCCACTATAGTGGTCTATAGATTTACAAGCATATCTCTGAGCCACTTTTAAGCATCTTATCTATAAAATGGGAACAACACTAATAGTAATGCCTTTCTCATATTTCATATGGTTATGTAAGGGTTAAGTGATACAGCAAAAAGCTTTGAACTGTGCTTCTTACAGATACTCCTGACAGCCATTCTGCCAGATGTTGCCAAGGAAGTATGAAGGTCTTTGATGGGATGTTTGGGTTACCATCTAGGGGTGTTGGTCAGTTTTGCTCTCTCTCCTTCAGCTAAAGAATTTAAAGGTGGGAGTGGGGTAGGGGTGGGTGTAGGGGTGGGGCTTGAGCCCAACAGCTAGTACTGGAGAAGTCATGAACGCAGAAAACAGGAGCAGACAGAATCAGCACTTGAAGAAATGCTTTTATTGACGATAAGGATGTAGCAAGCTCACAGAGAAAAAGACTGCCCCCTCCACCCCACCTCCAACCCCCACAGATCAGCAGAAAGATGCAAGAGAAAGCCCAGCTTCTTCTTGAGGTCTAGGGTTTGTTTTGTTGTTGTTTGTTTGCTTGCTTTTAAATCTTTAAAGATTCTTCTTCCCCTAATTTAGAGTTGGTCAGGTTGAAAAAAGACAGAATGGCTGATTAACCCACAGTTACTTCACACATATCTCCTGATCAGGCCTTGAATTTGCTGAGCCAGTATATCAACATGAGGGTGCTACTGAACAGAGGGCCTGTGTTTTGAGCTGCTAAGCTTTTGTCTCAAGTCAGGAGGGCTAGGTAGAAGCCAGCCTTTGTGTGTGTGTGGGGGGGGTGTTCGCCACCTTTATCTAGTCATGTGTCCTCTCCCTGTCTGTCTGTCTACCAGGGACTTTTAACACCTTGCCCTCCACTGGAATAGAATTATTCCAAGGATAATGTAGAAAATGCAAGAAAATCCAGGAAAAGATGGATGCATTGTTTCACCACAGGGATAATTATTTCTCCTAGCTCTTAAGCTTGGCTCAGAGAGAACCAGCCTCCCTGTGAAGTGGTGTCTTAGGCAGGTGATTAGCAGGCACAACTGGATCAACTCTGATGTTTTTCTGTAGCGTGGAATGGCAGGTCTCCACTCCTACCAGAGAAGTAGCTTCTCTATAGTGGTCTGCAATCCTTCAGCAAGACTGAGGTAATACCTTTTCCTCTGAGAAGGTAATACTATGATTGATTAGGAGGTAGGCTGAAGCTGGGGAATAGACATTACCCAGTTTCCATTTGAAAAATCCACAGGTCTATTCAGTTCTAAAGCTGTTCACCTGAGAGATTCGGTCCTGAGCTGGGGTCCGGTCTCACCTCGTGTCTAGCCTCCAGGTAGGGCACTCATTTAGGAGGACATAAGAAACCGGAACTGCCCAGAACGTTTTGTCCCTGTTCTTTATTTTTTGCCCGTTTATTTATTTTCCCCAATTCACAACATTCTGCTGGTATTAACACTAACTTGGATAAAATACCAACAGTCAGGATTTTTCGGGACTGTACGATGTGTTCTCTGCTAATCATCCAGTGATGACTATCTTGTTAAGGTATTAAGCAGACCCCTTGAGGAAGAAGGAGGAGGCAAAACACTGGAGGGAGTCCACCAACTGGTGACTGACTTTTCAACATGATGTCCTATGCTTGTTGTTCTGGGAAATAGCATATGGCTCTCTGAAATAATTGCATGGAGAGCATACTCTGGCAGGAATCATCATCCTTGTTCTTACTGGCCAAATGACCTCCCTATCCATTCAAGTCAGGGTATGCAGTCCCAGCTCTGAGACTGAGCTGCTAGAGGTGTCTGGCATCAGTAAAGTAGATACTGATGAGTTCATAGTAGAAGCAGACTGCACTGATATTAAAGCCTCTCTCTTCACTGTCTTTGAAGATGACTGTCTTAGGACAAGTCTGGATTATGACCTTGCCCTCCATGTCAAGTGAATATATAATTAAGTTGGGTGGGCTCCTGTTCTCTGTGAGAGACCATTTTTACAAAGAAGAAATTGGTAAAAGGGACTAAATAAATAATTTGATTAGCAACAGCTGTCTCCTTAAAGCATGAAATTTCAAGCCACAGCAGGCTCTATTACAAATGTGCCCAACATTTGGAGAAATCAAATATATTCCAACCACTTCAGATGTCCCTGGAAAATACCACTGGGTGGATCACACATAGGAAGATTTATTTAGGGTAGATAAACCTCTGACTGAGCCACTGAGTAACTAAAGCTCTTTAATTTAACTCACTAGCTGCCATTTACTGAAATTGTATATAAATTATAAACCTTGAAAATGGAATGTCTTTATTTAAACATATTTTATAAGTATTCTGATCAATTTCATTATACATAAAATATAAGTCTTCGCTAACTTAAAGGTGCTATATTTTCTTCAAATTTGGTGTTTTTGAAACTCAAATTTCAAGCACATGTTTGGGATTTTAATAGTCAGTTTATTTTTGGGGAGAGTGAACTGGCTGACCGTTTATTTGACTCCAAGCATGAGGCCATCTTTTGATGGGCATTGACTGTTTCTCCAAGGCTTTAGCTACATTGCCCCAGCACTGATATTCACCTTAATGCTGAGTTAATGAACACACCAATCGATATGACAGTCCATTGAATAATAAGAATATTCTAAGCAATGTTTGTCTTGGCATTTTTATGTGTCATATACTTTAACCATTTTAAGTTTTGAGAACTTTGGATTTGTACCATACATGCTGGAATTATGACATACTGATAAAGTCAATCTTCTTCCACAAAGTAAAGTTACTAGTAGTAAAAGTTACAGCATCTCCTCAATAACAACAAATGCAGCAGAATGAAAACACCCTATGTTTTATTCATTTTTTAAAAATATGTGTATGTGCACATGTGTGCAGGTACCCCCCGCCAAAAAAAGAAAAAAAAAAACAAAACAGAATAGGGCTTTAGAGCTTGTGGACCTGGAGTTACTTATTGGGGTTTGGAATCACCACTCAAGCCATACAAACACTGATCTCAGTTAAGCAAGAATAGTTTATTGAATGTCCACCTAAACACTGGATGCCCAAATCCACAAGAAGGAAAAACCTAATTGTGGCATCAGTCTGTCCTCAGGGCAGGCTTTTTATCTGAAAAACCAGGTTCAAAAGTTCGAAGGCAAGCAGTGAAGTGGTAGAACACTTTTTGGCTAACTAGACAAAGTATTATCGGCTAACCTTTAAGCTGATTGGTCCTGTGTGAGGTACAAAGAATGGTGGACAGGTGAAGAACAGGATTTCAGAACATTGAGATAACTGGGTACAAATGATTCAGCCATAACTTTTTGGCTTACTGGTAACATGCTGTAGTGTTAGCTATGGACAACTACTTCTGGGAAGTAGAGTCTGAGACCTGAACTTAATTTCACCTTATGAGCAAAATGGCTATAGTTAAGTTAAAAGGATCAGGCCTCAACATTACAGACGGTTATGAGCCACCTGACATTACTGCTGGAAACTGCACTCAGGTCCCCTTCATGAGCAGTAAGAACTCTTAACCACCAGGCTGCCCAGCCAGCTCAGATAAGTGAAGACATAAATTATGGTTTGAATCCATAGAACAACCTTATGAGGGGGGAACTGTTTTCTTCATTTTATGCATAATGGAGGTTCCACTCAGAAAAGTTAGGTGTCACAAAGACTTACAGCAAATGTTTGCGATTGGCTCCACTGAACCATTAACTGATGGAACCTCTGCCACCATCTTTATTAGAAGAATAAAGTCAACTAGCAGTGATGGGACAGCTGCAGGAATGAGGGAGCAAGGTTGACCCCGGGGTACTTCCCAAACTGCCCACTGTGGCTTCAAGCTAGATGAAATCATTTTTTAATAAACAATGAGTGAGACATTTTAAGAAAAATGACAAAAATTATTAGTCTAGATATCATTTTTAGAAATTTTTGTTTTTATAACTTTAAAATATATATAATTTTTATGTTTTTGACAAAGCCAAAATGGCTTGTTTTGTTAAATTTCAAACCGGGGACAAATGGCTGAGGTGACTATTTAACACATCAAAGTGGACTCGGCCTTAAGTTCTCCCAGCATCCCTCAGTCTCTAGCTGTTACAGGGAATGGCTGGTATACTGGCCCTCTACACTGAGTTCTTCGACCCAGAGGCTGGGCTGTTCTTTCCTATCACATTCAGACATTTTGGTTTCCAGCCCTGTTTGAACCTTTGGCCCTCTGGCTGCTGTACCTCATGTCCTTCTCTCCCCTCCCCCTCCCCATCCCAACCTCCCCATACCACACAGCTCACTCCGGTCACGCCCACTCTGGC
>JADRCH010000121.1:0-15105 GCA_019843965.1 Rhynchomys soricoides
TAGTCCATATAGTGAGAATAACCAGGGATACATGGATTCTCTCTCTCTCTCAAAAAAAAAAAAAAGCCCAATGATGATGATAATAATGATGATGATAATGATAATGATGATGACATCACCAAGTCTCATGTAGTTAAAATCAGTATCTCAAACCCTTAGGTCAGTTTATGAGGCTAGGTAAAGGTAAGCAAACAAGCTTCAGCACAAGCAAGCTAAGATTCAGAGGCAATCTGGTACGGTTAGGTCAGTTAATTAGAACATGTAAATTATTTCACAATGCCCCTTTAACCTGGAACAAAAAACTCACTGCTTGGCACATAAGAACATGAGTACTGGGCTAAAGAGATGGCTCAGCGGTTAAAAGCACTGACTGCTCTTCTGAAGGTCCTGAGTTCAATTCCCAGCAACCACATGATGGCTCACAACTATCTGTAATGAGACTTGATGCCCTCTGGTGTGTCAAGGACAGTGTGGTCATATACATAAAATAAATAAATAAAACTTAAGAAAGAAAGAAAGAAAGAAAGAAAGAAAAGAAAAAAGAGCACGAGTACTGATCAGTCAGGGCATGGTGGTGCACACCGTCAATCCCGGCACTTGGGAGGCAGAGGCAGGCAGAATTCTGTGAGTTCAAAACCAGCATAAGACCTGACTCACAAGAAAATAAAAATATGCCGGGCAGTGGTGGCGCATACCTTTAATCCCAGCACTTGAGAGGCAGAGACAGGCGGATTTCTGAGTTTAAGGCCAACCTGGTCTACAGAGTGAGTTCCAGGACAGCCAGGGCTATACAGAGAAAACCTGTCTCAGGAAAAAAATAAAAAAAAGAAAGAAAGAAAATAAATATTGAACTGGAGAGATGGCTCAGCGGTTAAGAGCACTGGCTGTTCTTCCAGAGGTCCTGAGTTCAATTCCCAGCAACCACATGGTGGCTCACAACCATCTGGAATGGGATCTGATGCCCTCTTCTGGTATGTCTGAAGACAGATACAGTGCACTCATATACACAAAATAAATAAATAATTAATAAATAAATAAAATAAATTTAAAAATTAGGGGATTACTTCTGCCTATAAACTTACTGCTGGCCTCCGAGGTTCTCCAGGCAGTTGAGGTGGGTAAACAATTTTATTCTTCTTCTCCCATCTTCGAGAAATGTCCAGGGAAGCACTTGTGTGGATACATGACTGGGGCAAAACTCTGAAAGAAAGGAAACCCATAAGACAACAGAAACTTGGAACTTTTCTGCAGTTCCGGAAGCCACATGGCCACCACCTTGAAGTCAGGCTCTTAATCTGAAGTTCATTTATAGAATGCATTATCTAGACACTACAGAGATGGCTCACTGGAGGCTAAGAGTGAATGCTATCGACTTATATAAGGCAAATGGGAGTTAGTCTTAACCCACACTCTGCCCTGACTGACAGGTGAACACTGCCTCTCTGCAGTGAGTCAGCTAAGTCCTAAAAACATTGAAAGAAGACACAATGGACTTACTCCTTATCTGACCTGGGCAGTTACCCAACCTTGCTGAGTACACAAGACAAAGAAGAAAACCAGAAAGCATTGTAAAACTAAAGCAGAGGAAAGGCAGCAGAGGACTGCAGAGTGGCTTCAGGCAACTTTTTTAGAGGGGTGGACTTGAGACAGGGTCTCAAATGTAGCCCTGGCTGTCCTGGAACTCACTATACAGACCAGGCTGGCCTCAAACTCACAGAAATCTGCTGCCTCTGCCTCCTGCGTGCTGGGATTAAAGGTATGCACCACCACGTCTGGAAAGATAGCTCTTTTCAAAAATAGCAGAGGATGGAGACACACACTCCCACAGACGGCAGAGGCCCTTATCACCTGTGCAAAGGGACAGAACTGAGAACTGAGGGCTGTGCTATCATGTATCATAGGAAAGGTCAGTGCTATCAGTGAGTGTCAAGTATTGAAGCCATCGGAGAGGTAAGTGAGAGCTGAAGGGGAGTTAATGCTGGTTAACAGACTAGGACTTGGTGATGAATCTTAAATTTACCACTCCACAGCCTCCACATCCCAAATGTCCAGTTACCCTCCTGTCTTCTCCAGTAGCACTGCATCACTAAATACGTCACTAAATACATCACTAAATAAGCCTTTCTTGGATGTCCTGCTGTGCATCTTCAAAGTCTCTGTCAGAGCCACCAGATATTACCAATGCTACCAAGAACTCTCTCAAATGCTTGGTCTCATCTCCTTCCTGTTTCCACCACCCTAGGTCAGGACTGCTGTCTTCCACAACAGTAGCCTCTCCCATCATCTCACAAGATTCCAACCCCTCTTTCTGTGCTTGAGCACTGTGTGGAGCCCCTCCTAAAACAAGGATGCTCATGTCTTCCTTCAGCTAAAAATCCTTTGTTGAGGTAAGAAAAGTAATTATTTTATTATTTATAAATTTTAAATTTTAATTTTGTGTGTGGCTTTTTTAGGGATAGGGTCTCTCTATGTAGTCCTGGCTGTCCTGGAGCTCTCTAAGGACTAGGCTGGCATACAGACATCTACCTGCCTCTGCTTCCCAAATGCTGGAATCAAAGATGTGCACCACCAACTCCAGTTTTCTTATTTACATATTATAAAGACTTACTTTTATTGTATGCACTTGGGTATTTTGCCTGTACAGATGTCTGCACCATGGATATGCATTATTCTTGAAAGAAAGAACAGAGCATTGGATGCCCTGGAATTGGAGTTACAGACAGTTGTTAGCCAACTTGTGATTCTGGGAATTGGACCCAGAGCCTCTGGAAGAACAACCAGTAGGGTTAACGGCTGAGCCATCTCTCCAAACCCCAAGATTATATCTTTTATCTGTAATTCTATTTCTCAGTCTCACTGAAAACTGAGAGTCTTAGCAGATACCTACATAATAAGAGAACTGACATTTCCTACACTAAATGAAGCCTAGAAACCGTGAACCAACTGGAAGTGATGACCACTCTAGTCCGAAGATTAGTTCTTGAATATTTCCTACTGAAAAGAACCAAACTTCTGGAGGAAGTGGGTGGTCACAAGATCCAAAAGTATGCAAGGGAGGCAAGATTTAGTTTTCCAGACCACAAACCAAGCAAGCTAGACCATAGAAGCCCATGAAAGGTACTTGGCAGCCACCTATGGACAGCCCCATAGTCCAAAATGGGACAAACCAAGCATTAGTAAAGATAATACTTTCATGGTATAATCTTTGATAACGAAACCTATCAAATATATTTAAGACCATAGCGAAATAGCACAAATAACATATTTAGTAAAATCCTTAACTCCAAACTTAGGACTCCCAATAAATGTGAGATATAATTATACGTAGTAGGAGAGCAAAACGAGCTTCATCCTGTTGTTGGAGGACTACACTCCATGCCCTGCAGTACCTAACTCAGCACAGCACTGATGGCCGGTGTTATTGAAAATGAGACCCACTGAACAGTTACGTCTTATCTCCTCTCCACATCTGCCTGGGATCTCTAGACCTTCAAACTTTCTTCTCCAGTTTGAATTATGGGTGTTTACATTTCTACATAGTTAATGCCAATGGCCACGCTGTCACTTCTTCGGGCTGTGGTTTTCATATACATAAGAGGAGAGAGACAATGTCTCTAAGGCCTCTAGCATCATTTTATACCATCACTCACAGCAGAATGACAGAATCATGAGCTGCTCAGCTCTGACTTCAATCCTTCTAAGAAGCCATTATGATAAACTATCAAACAAGATTTCTTCAGAGTAAAGTACATATTGTCTGTTATCCCTTATGAAGCACTGCCTTGCATTTCTCAAAACCTCAATACATATTTGGCGATTAATATAATGGTTGGTAAATTAAGTATGCCATGAATTAATAGTGACAAAGTTTTATGAATACTTAAAACTGAAATGGGTCTTTAATGGAATCAAGCAAACACCAAATTACTATAATTATATTAAATCAAAATATTACTCCAATTTGTAAATACTATATATGCAAATCGAAACTTCCCATGTACCCTATGAATCCATGCCAGTGCTAACTCAACTACACAGGAACACTTGTCTCCTAGCACGACGTTGCATGGCCTGGGATCCCAGCCTATGATTGGGAAGCGGAAGCTAGACTGACCTACGTAGAGAGACTCAAACAAACAAACAAACAAAAGTCTTTCTCGGGAGGATGTAGAATGCTCTACAGAGCAAAAGGTTCAAAACCCCAGTTGCCTGAGGCGCTGATAAACAACACGGAAGAGTGTACAATATAAGGCAAGTCTCGAGTCTCCAAACAGTCCTTGCCCCATGGTAAGTGAATAGAGAAATAACTAGGAATGTTTGTTAGTATACCACACAACGTCGAAGATTCGAATCGTGGCCCTGGAATAGGGAGAGGCTGTTCAGAAAACACTGAGAGGAGCCCTCGGAGGCAACAGTCCTCACGGGGTTACAAAGCACTCTCGGGCCGGGCCGCCCTCTACCTGAGGCCTAAAGTAGTGCCCAGCACACAAGTACACTGTGAGAGATGCAGACCAGGCACAGCCAGCTAGAATCTTCGTGGAAGAACACTTACCGCAGCGTCTGCGTTGCCCAGATTCTCAGGTTAGGTACCCACAGTGCACCTGCAACATGAATACGAGCTGTCAACTTTGATTCTCAATATCTCCTCCTCCCAAATTCTAAGAAAGTCTTAAGACTTACCCAACTCTCGCAATAGTGTGGCCGCCATGGTGGGCCCTACGGAAGCCTCGAGGTTCAAACGCCCGCTGAGTATACGCATGCGCAGTCCGAGGCCATCCTCCCCGACCCGGAAATGCGACCCGGAGTGCGTTGTCGTGGAGACCAGGAATGCGGCCCCTTTGTAAAGTCTGGTCAGACCAGCCTTGTTTTGGAGTGAATACCCTCATAAAGACTGAAAATCAGAAAAATTGTGGTCTCGCTACATAACAGCCTGAAAAAGGCAGGAGCACCTGTTAATCTCAAATATTTGAGGCCAAAGATTCTAGAAAAATCACCGGTCAAAATCATCATGGCCAAATTAATTAAAGCAGGCAATTAATTAAAGCAAGCTTTTATATTCGCGTACAGGAACTGCCTCCCCCTAAGGCAGTGTTTGAGAAGGCAGCATTGGACATGAGGAAGAGAAGGTTTTTATAGCTCAGGGATTGGGGGTTTCCAAATGGATTTGCCAGGTGGGGTTACAGGAGCAGAACAATAACAGGAGCAGACTAATAAGTTAGTCATAACGACCTCCTGAAACAAAAAAGTTTGTCTTTACTATAAAATGGCTTTTAAACCTAAGATGGAGGTAGACTGGTTCATCAAACTGTGTCCTCAGTGGGCCTCAGGGTTCTTGTTAAAAATGACTATAACATCAACATGTAAGAGACTGGCGTTAAAGAATCACCATGATACACAAACCATGCTCTGTCTCAAAAGAAAAGAAATCTAGGGTAGTGGCACATGTTTGTAATCCCAGCATATGAGAAGCTGAAGCAGAAAGATCTCCATAAGTTTGAGGTCACCATGGGCTGCAAATTCCAGGCCATTTAGAACTACACAGTGAGACTCTATCGTGAAGGAAAAAAAGAAGAAAGAGGAAGGAAAAGAAGATCACTCTACTTACGCAAATTTGTGAACATTACTGAGAAAACTCTTTCAAAAACCAAATTGCCTGGCATGGTGGCCCACACCTTTAATTCCAGCACTCAGGAGGGCAGAAGCAGGCAGATCTCTGTGAACTCAACACAGTCTGGTCTACAAAGCAAGTTCCAGGCTAGTCAGAGCTGTATAGTAAGATCCTGTCTTAAAAACAAAACAAACAAACAAACAAACAAACCTAACAGGGGTGGAGTGTCATCAAGATGGCTCAGCTGGTTAAGAAGCTTTCTACCAAGCCTGACAAGCTGAAATCAGTCTCCAGCCCCCTTATCATGGAAAGAGAGACCCAACTCCTTGACCTCTGAACTCCGTACACACACGTTGTGAAATATGATCAATCAATAAACAAATAATAAAGACCAACATGATATGCAATACCCTGTTTCTACTAACCTCAAGGTTGAGTAAGAGATGAGCTAATATGTTTGTGTGCATTTACAGCCATATATACCTGTATTATACTAAATTTTATTTCGTCCAGCAATCCAGCAAGGCAAGTATTTTTAAGTAAGAAACACCTGGGACAGATTGGACCTAAGCTCCTAGCAAAATTAGTGATCAATGTGGAGCCAGGTGACTCTACATTTAGTGCTCTTTGGCTATGCTAGCATAGGGAAGGGCTCTCTATTAATGATGGTGAAACATTCAGGAAGGGCAAACAGAAGTACAATGGAATCTGAGCAAGCTGCTCAGGTTCGAGTGGTAAGCAGAGATTTTTTTTTCCTCCATGCCATTAACCAGTTCTCCTCACAGCACTGGCACTCCATCAATCAGGAGAAGGCATGTCAAACCACTGTTCTTTAATCCTTGAATTCTCACTCAGCTATAGAATTTCTTCCTGCCCTTTCTGATTCCTGACTCATTTATTTTGACAGGCTTTCACACTATAGCCCAGGCTGCCTGGCCTGGAGCTCATGGCGATCCTTTTGCTTCAGCTTCCCGAGTGCTGAGCCAGAGCTCAGATTCATTCTTTTAGTGTTTTAGTTAAACGCATTCTTGCAATTGTCTTTAAAACACCTCCCAAACTAGCAACGTACGCCGCTACGTAGCATTAAAAAAAAAAACTGAATTGGGATACTGAACTGCCTTGAAAATTAAGCCTCAGTGGCTGGTTGGCGGTTTCCATAGGTCTAAATCCTTAATTAAGAAAAATGCTTAATCTGGGGGCATAGAATTCAGTCTTAGGAGGAGCACTCAAGTGGGAGGTGCGGCTTGGGCCTCGGCGCGCTCCGTAGCTCCCGCCTTCAGGGGCGGGGTTTAACTTGATCCCGCCCCCTCCCGCTACACGCCGCGGTTGCGAACTACGTACCGGAGCTCCTTGGCTGAGCCTCGGCGGCCGCGGAGATGAAACCAGAGCCGCGGACGTTACCGCCGTCCCCCAACTGGTACTGCGCGCGCTGCAGCGACGCGGCGCCCGGAGGCATCTTTGGCTTCGCTGCGCGGACCTCCGTCTTCCTCGTCCGCGTGGGCCCGGGCGCGGGCGCGAGCCCAGGGGCGCCCCCGTTTCGAGGTGAGCCCCCCAATGGCCGGCGTAGTCCTTCCCGACGCCCTCTTGGGGGTCTGTAAGTCGCCGGGTGCGGCGGCGCGCGCACGTGGCCCCTCACGTTTGGACGGGCTGACCCAGCCCAGACCGGGCGTTTACGGCGCTCCTGGCCTTTCTACTTCACCAAGGCCCTGCAGGCCCCTAGGACGCCCCCTGGGGTGGGGGCTGTTCTCTGTTCTCTGCTCCCGCTAGGCAATTACGAGGTGCTGGTTTCTGTAGGATGAGTGGATTGAGTCTGAATTTGCGCCCAACGGGATGATGCTTGTCTGTGATCCCAACTACTTGAGAGGCTGAGGCTGGAGAATTGCCGAGTGTTCAAAGCCAGCCTAGGCTACGTAAAGTGAGTTCCAGGTCAACCAAGGGCTCCATAGCATGATCATAACTCAAAAGAAAACGAAATAAAAAGCAAGGATTGAGTTGGGTTTTTTTTTTGCCTTGCATTAGGAAATGCCAATTTACTGTATTCCTTATGACTTATGCCAAAATTAAGTAAATATGGCTTTCACGTTTACCAATGAACCTGTATGAAGACCTTGAGCACAGGCACCATTGGCACCCAGCGTTTCTGTTACTAGTCTATGGATGTTTCTGTCCCGTGTGTGTTAAGTGACTCCTGTTCATCTGCTTGTTGTTCATCCAGCAACATGCAGTCTTAATTGTCTGGATAGTGGTTTAGTTAACCAAGTCTGGTTTTCCTTGCAGTTGTAGGAGAGTTGGTGGGACACACTGAGAGAGTATCTGGTTTCACTTTTTCTCATCACCCTGGACAATACAACCTCTGTGCCACCAGCTCAGATGATGGGACTGTGAAGATTTGGGATGTAGAGTCCAAGGCTGTAGTGACAGAACACGCACTCCATCAGGTAATGTGCATCCTGACTCCTCAGGATGGTTTACTGTATCTCACCATGTGGGGGAATGCTAATAATTTGTGTTGATTACTTACATAGGTTGGAAAGTCTCTCAGAACCTTTTTTTTTTTTTTTTTTTTTTTAATGCATGTTTTGTTTAGAAAGCAGAGTTTCTGGTAGGGGATGTAACTCACTAGAGTCCTTGGCTGGCATATTCAAAGCCCTGGGCTCAGTCCCCAGAACTGCATAAATGGGCATGATGGTACACACCTATAATCGAAGCACTTGGGAAATGGAGGCAGAAAGATTAGGAGTTCAAGGCCAGCTTGGGCTACTGGAGATCCTGTCTCCAGAGAGCGAGAGAGAGAGACAGACAGAGAGAGACACCACAAGTTAACTAAGCTACCTATTCATGAAAGTAACATTAAAGTATGGCTAAATCTAGTCAGTCTTTTATATATATGGGCAGTTATTCAAATGTAGGTCTGCACACCAGAAGGGGGCATTCGGATCCCACTATAGACGGTTAAAAACTACCATGAGAGCCCTGGGAATTGAACCTGGGACCTCTGGATAAGTAGCCAGTACCTTTAGCCACTGAGCCATTCTCCAGCCACTAGTCACTAACTCTTATCTGTGGCTGCTTTCATGATATAACAACAGAATTGAGGAACAGCATTAGAGAGCACGGCCTACAAAGTCTAACAGAGCCAACAGGTCCATATAAAATAAACACCCGGGCTGATGAGAAAGAAGGCTTTCCAGGTCCAAGTGCTTGTCCCGTAAGCCTGATGACCTGAGTTTTGTTTTATTTTATTTTCTTTAATTGAATTGTATGAGTATTTTGCCTGTGTGCCTGGTGTCTATGGTGGTGAGAAGAAGAGGTGAAAACTGAAGTTACTGGGGATTGTTGGTCACCGTGTATGTGGGTGCTGGGAACCAAAGCTCTGCAAGAGGAGCCAGTGTTCTTAACCACTGAGCGGTCTCTCCAGCCCCTGAGCAGTTTAATCTCTGGAACCCACATGAAAGTAGGAGAGAACTGCTCCACGGGGCCTGAGAACTCAGTGACCTCTTCTGGCCTCTACACACACACAGTATGTGTTTGCACAAACACGTATGTAAAAAGTGTGTGTGTGTGTGTGTGTGTGTGTGCATGTCAGTGTCCCCAGGCATGGTGGTGCACGGCTGCAATTCTAGAATTTTGTACTCAGGAGACAGGCAGGAAGGAGGATTGCCTTGAGTACCAGGCCAGCCTAAATTACCAAGTGAGACTGTCTCAAAACCCCACAAAAAGTTCTAACTTTAGATTTACTATATTGCTATACAAGTGTTCTAGCATATTTCTTAAGTGCCTATAACGTGCATAGCATTGGGCTGGTTTACAGCCCAACACTGACAAATGAGACTCATCTGGCTTTGCTTTGTTTGAAGCATACAATATCAGCACTGCATTGGTCTCCGACAGTTAAGGACTTAATAGTCTCTGGGGATGAAAAAGGAGTTGTTTTCTGTTACTGGCTTAACAGAAATGACAGCCAGCACCTCTTCACAGAACCCAGAACCATATTCTGTCTGACGTGTTCACCTCATCACGAAAATTTAGTGGCTATTGGGTGAGTACCGAGTACTATGCTGTCTGCTGATGGTTTGGCTTTAATGTATGGCCCTGCTTTTCATTCCCCTTGCCTTGTGTGCCTCAGTCCTCAGAGGAAGATTGCAGCCCGGGTGTCATATGTTCCTGTGGTCTCTAGAGCCAGACTTTCCTCTGCTCCCCGTCTTTCTATGATCTTATGTTTTCTTCTCTCTTTCTGTCAAATTTCTCCAGCCACTGTTCAAAAGTTAGAAGTGCCTTCTTTCACTCTTGGCTGACTTAGACTATCCTTGGAGGTGGCATTAACTATAGAGTGTCAGGTCGTGTACCTGAACTAG
The DNA here is from genome assembly GCA_019843965.1 of Rhynchomys soricoides. NCBI lineage: Eukaryota > Metazoa > Chordata > Mammalia > Rodentia > Muridae > Rhynchomys > Rhynchomys soricoides. The sequence goes on from JADRCH010000121.1 coordinate 9,964, forward strand.
AGATATGTATATCCTGACGTGCCTCACAAATAGGATAGACAAAGAAAGCCAGGTTCATGGTACCATTTAAGAAGCCTTTGCATGTACAAATAGTTTGTGTCTTACTTGGGAACATTTATAAAGAAAGGCTAGGGATGCTAGATTATAACTCAGAAACATTGGCTACCACTAGGAAATCAAAGCAGAAATCAGCTGTTTTGGTGGCTACTTACTTTTCTTAAGCTAAGTATAGGGTACTTATACTTAAGAAACTTAAGTATAAGGTTATTTGGCTGGTTAATTGGGGTTTTTTTGGTTGGTTGTCTTTTTACCATGTATGGTTATTGTGTTTGCATATGTGTTTTGTGTACCATGTGTTTGCAGTGCCCTAGGAGACCAGAAGAGGGCACTAGATCTTCAGGGACTGGAGTGACAGATGATTGTGAGCCACCTTGTGAATACTGGGACTTTGGTTCCTCTAGAAGAGCAGCTGGTACTCTTAAGTGCTAAACTATCTCTCTAGTTCCCAGTAGATACTTTTTAATGTTCGGAATGATTCACTTTTTAAAAAGCTACTAGAATTGGTTTCTGCTGAATTCGTAGACTGACACTTAGGTACAGTTTAACAGTTCTTGTTAAGTTTGTAGCTGGAAAGGAGTAGCTATCCTCTGTGGAGCTAAGGATGTAGCTCCTCTGGCAGAGTGCTTGGCTAGCACATACACAGGCCTAGGCTCAGTCCTGAGTATAGTATAAAGCAAATATGTTGACTCATGCCTGTGATCTCAGCCCTTAGGAGGTGAATGAAGTTCATGATCATCCTTGGTACATAGTAGGTTTGTGGCCAGTCTGCAATGTGTAAAGCTGTCTCAGAAAAAAGTTTATTAGTTAACCTTTTTTTGGGGGGGGGGGGGGTTCGAGACAGGGTTTCTTTGTGTAGCCCTGGTTGTCCTGGAACTCACTCTGTAGACCAGGCTGGCCTTGAACTCAGAAATCCGCCTGCCTCTGCCTCCCGAGTGCTGGGATGAAAGGCGTGCACCACCACTGCCCGGCTAGTTAACTGTTTTTATTGCTAAAATCTTTTCCCCTTTCAGGGTAACTGCAATGCAGACAAGCTGTAAAATTAGTGGGTACTGGGAGGAGCAGGTAGAGAAGAGGAGGAAAGCATTGTCTTTTGAGTTAGCGTCTGTCCTGGAGGTCTGCAAACAGATGTAAAAGGAGGTAGGGCATGTGGAAAGGGAGTCTTCAGAGAAAGAGTAGAGTCTAGAGTCTCAGGGTAAGCATATGTAGGATTTGAGCTGGTATCTAAACGGACAGAAAGGAAGAAAAAGGAAAGTCGTGCTGCTTGGGTTAGAACTCAGACAGGTGAGAGGTTTGGCTGTGTGGATCTGCAGGCCCCTGAAATATTTCTAACTTATTTTTCAGCTACAAAGATGGCATAGTGGTTATCATTGACATCAGTAAAAAGGGAGAAGTTATCCACAGGCTTCGAGGCCACGATGATGAAATCCACTCCATAGCCTGGTGTCCTCTGTCTGGTGAAGACTGCTTATCCATAAACCAAGAGGAAAACTCAGGTAGGTCGATGGAAGGAGGGGGAGGAGCTGAGTTTGGGGAGTTACTTTTTAACCACAAGTGCATGTTCAGTGTAAATTAAAAATAAGCAGTTACTAGCTGCTCTTCCAGAGGTCCTGAGTTCAATTCCCAGCAACCACCTGGTGGCTCACAGCCATCTGTTATGGGGTCTGATGCCCTCTTCTGGTGTGCCTAAAGACAGAGCATTCATATATATAAAATAAATAAATCTTTAAGAAAATAAAATAAAATCTCTATTTCTTTCCTAGAAGAACCTGACATTCCCAATGGGAAGCTTATAGCAGAAACCCCCATCACAAAAGGCTGCTACTTAGCCACAGGAAGCAAAGATCAAACCATTCGAATTTGGAGCTGTTCCCGAGGCCGGGGTAAGATTACAGGTTCTGGTCCATTTTCAGCTTGATTTGCTTTTATTTTATGTGTATGAGTGTGTGCATAGACGTATGTCTGTACTGTGTGTGTGCTCATGGAGGCCGGAAAAAGGCACTGGCTTCTCTAGGAACTGGAGTTATAAACTGTTCTTGGTCACCATGTGGGTGCTAGAAACTGAATCTGGCTCTCCTAGAAGAGCAACAAGTCCTCCTAACGGACGAGCCATTGTTCAGAGTAGTCAGAATGAAGCAGTCTGTCTCTTCCACAGTGAGGAGCAGAGAGGAGAGGGATTGCATGCCTACCTACTGCTCAGCTTTCCCTTCTCTTAGCAGTTCAGGACCTAAACCCGCAGAACAGCGCCACCAATCTGCAGACTGTGCTCTAGCTCCTTTCTGCTACTCTGATAAAACTCAGACCAAAAGAAACTCGGCTAGTTTTGTGTGTCAGCTTGACACAAGCTGGAATTATCAAAGAGAAAGGAGCTTCAATTGAGAAAATGCCTCTCTATGAGATCCAGGTGTGAGGCATTTTCTCAATTAGTGATCAAGGGCAGAGGGCCCCTTGTGGATGGTACCATCTGTGGGCTGGTAGTCTTGGGTTCTATAAGAAAGCAGGCTGAGCAAGCAATCCATTAAGGAGCATTCCTCCATGGCTTCTGCACCAGCTCCTGCTCCTTGACCTGCTTGAGTTCCAGTCCTGACTTCCTTTGGTGATGAACAGCAGCATGGAAGTGTAAGCTGAATAAACCCTTTCCTCCCCAACTTGCATCTTGGTCATGATGTTTGTGCAGGACTAGAAGCCCTGACTAAGCCACCACCCAAGAGCTTTACTGTAAGAACTGGAATAATGGGCTTTCCTTGAGTGTTAAGAATGGAAAAACTGAGTGATATAGACTCAGCGTGCTCATTGAGCCCATGAACAAGCTTGCTATGTTTACATGTCTTCAAATTTTTATTTATTGCTATGAAGTAGGGACTTTGTGTGCGTGAAGGTGCACATCACCTTTATGTGAGTTCTGGGGATCAGACTCAGGTCATTATATTTATGTGACAAGCATTTGTCCAGAGCCATCTTGCCAGGACCATCACTTTGTTCAGATTGGGCTAAACATCCCCCTCCCCCAATACCTGTCTGAAAATCCGTGAATATGATGGCTGTCCACAGTAGCCTTGTGTTCTTGTACAGCAGACCTGCTGGAGAGAACTGAAAAAATACTGTTTTCTGTACTCCACTTTTAATCTCCTGAATCACATCTCTGAACTTGGACCCTGATGTGTATGTGTTGCTTTGTTTTGTTTGAGACAGGGTTTTTCTGTGAAGTCTTGGCTGTCCTGGAACTTGCTTTGTAGATCAGGCTGGTCTTGAACTCAGAGATGTGCCTGTAAAGGTGTGCTCCACCATACCCAGCTGGCATGTATGTTTTAAAGCTGTGTTTGTGGTTCTGATGACCAGTACAGATGATTGGGTCAGTGCTGGTGAAGGTTTCCCTTTGAGGGTTAAGTGACCCTGTCACAGGGGTTTCATATCAGATATCCTACAGATCAGTTATTTACATTATGATTTATAACTGTAAAATAACAGTTATGAAGTAGCAACAACATAATTTTATGGTTGGGGGTCACAACAATATGAGGATCTGTATTAAAAGGTTGCAACACTAGGAAGATTGAGAACCATTGAACTAGGAGAGGAGTTACCTAGGAGAATTCCACTGTTCTGCAGTTGTTGAAAAGTCTCAGGTTACATTCTCATTCTAATTAGGAACTCAGTCCCAACACAAAGATACTGGCATGTGTGCATGTTCATGCATATGCAGGCCATTACCTTTGGTGCCATTACTTAGGTGTACTTTATTTACAGACAGGATTTGGAACTTGACAAGCCCGCTAAGCTGGGAGCCCTGTTTCGCCTCCCTAGCAGCTGGACAAGCATATGTTCCATTACCGTGCCTGGCTTCTCATATGGGTCTTATGGATCAAACTCAAATCCTAATGCTTGCAAGGCAGGCACTTTACAGGCTGGACTGTCTCCTAAGCCTTTCCCAGACAAAGATACAATTTTTCAAGTTTCTAAGATATCCTGCAAAGGTTTGTTTGACCTAAGTGTGACTAGACTGGTGTTAACCTCTATCATATCATAGTAATAGCTCCATAGTAAAGGACATGATCTTTCTTGTGTGTGCACGTCCTCCTCCTTCATGTTTGTTTTTTTCTCTTAGCCTTGTTCTGTGAAACAGGTTTTAACTGAACCTGCTACTCAGTGATGAGGCTAGACCAGCAACTGGTCAGCAGCTCCAGGGATCTGCCTCTGACTGTGCCCACCCCAGCAGTGAGGCAATAGGTGTACTCACTGCACCAGGCTGCTGCTGCTTTTTCAGTGGGTGCTGGGGGCCTGAGCTGAGGTTCTCATGCTTGCATGGCAAGCAGTTTTATCCCTCTAGCCCCCAAGGGTTTACTATTAGTTAGCCAGACAATTTATAAACCATAGAATTGAGGGTTGCTGGGGGGTCATGTTACTGTTCCACTGTCTTGAGAGCGAATTGACTTTCCTCTAATCTACAGGTGTAATGGTTTTGAAATTGCCCTTCCTGAAGAGAAGAAGTGGGGGTGTGGACCCAACAGTTAAAGAACGTCTTTGGTTGACACTTCATTGGCCCAAGAACCAACCAACACAGCTGGTATCTAGTTGTTTTGGGTAAGTGTTGGGGTCATACTTTCTAATAAATACTGTTTTCCTGTTGAGATTCAGAAAAAAATATACAAAAATAGAGAAATAACCAAGATTTATGTCTATTCATTTTTCCTTTTCTTTTCTTTTCTTTTTAAAGACAGAACCTCACTTATGGCACAGATTGACCTAGACCTTCGTATCCTTCTGCCTCAGCCTCTCAAGCACTTCACTTTGTCCAGCCATCTTAGCATGATAAATGAAATGATAGATGGGAAAATTCATGAGGCCTGTGCTATTTACTAACAAGAATGACTCCTCAGGGCGTTTTTATTTTATAGGCCATGCCATGCCCACCGCCCCCTCCCCCTCCCCCTCCCCCACCACCCTCCCCCTCCCCCACCACCCTCCCCCTCCCCCCCACCACCACCACACGCTAGTTGAAAACCTGAGGTGGTTTGACTTTGAGCTGCTCTGTAAACTAGGGTTTCTACAACCGCATCCTCTGGTTCAGTTTACTGGGTTTCTACA
>JADRCH010000121.1:15115-49216 GCA_019843965.1 Rhynchomys soricoides
CAGTTTACTGGGTTTCTACAACCGCATCCTCTGGTTCAGTTTACTGGCATGAGCCACTCAAACCTCACCTGTGTATAAGGACATCAAGGGGACAGCTGAGATGCACGGGCAGTATGGGGAGAGAGATGGCTTCTCTGTTCCCTCCTTAGGTTTTATGAGATCATCATTACAGACATGTGATTGATGACGTCTGTGGCCATAGGTGACCAGCTTATCTTGACCCCTCCCCTTTCCCAAGATTGAACTGGGACCACAAGTCACACCCCTATCCTGCCTGAGTCGGCTGAGTGACTAGTCCACATCTTGAAACTACCTAGAGACTGCACCTACTGGCTTAACATGCAAAAAGATACTGCTGCAGAGACATGCCAGAAAAGAGCGAAGACTAATATGTATACCACAGTGTTAAGCTGCCCTGGTTGCCAGAGACACTGTGAATTTCATAGGCCAGTTCCCTGCTTTTTAAATAAGACAATACAGAAAAGTACATACAATTTGCCCAGAATGTTAGCCACATCTCTTCCTGACTACTTCTACCTCAAAAAAGATAAATCTTGATCTTTGCAAGTTATGGTTGACTTTTATAAATTAAAGCTAAATATGAAGAGAATTGTACTTAAAAGATAGCTCATGGAAGCCAGGCAGTGGTGGCGCACGCCTTTAATCCCAGCACTTGGATTAAAGAAGCAGGCGGATTTCTGAGTTCGAGGCCAGCCTGGTCTACAGAGTTCCAGGACAGCCAAGGCTCCACAGAGAAACCCTGTCTCGAAAAACGGAAGAAAAAAAAAGCTAGCTCGTGGATATGGTAGCTCATGCCTAAAATAACCAGTCCTCCAGAGGCTGAAGCACGAGAATCTTAAGGCTAGCCTGGGATACATCCCAAGACTCCCATCTCAAAAAACTTCTTTAAATTTATGTTTATGTGCATTGTTATTTTTCCTGAATTGCATGTATGTCTTTGTGACTGGGCCAAATTCCTTGGAACTGGAGTTATACATGGTCATGAACTGCCATGTGGGTACTGAGAACTGAACCCCAGTCCTCTAGAAGACCAGCCAGTGTTTGTAACCAGAGCCATCTCTCCTCCAGCCCCTCAAAAAACATTTTTCAAAAGGTAGCTCTGTACATTGAAGTCTCAGAAATACAAGCACACAAGTATTCTTCCCTCTGCTCCCTTCCAGAGAGAGCACAGCCTTTCCCTTCCAGAGGGAGCACAACCTTTCCCCTCCAGAGGGAGCACAGCCTTTCCTTTCCTATAGATAAAAGTAAAGGTGCCGGCAGTGGTGGCGCACACCTTTAATCCCAGCACTTGGGAGGCAGAGGTAGGTGGATTTCTGAGTTTGAGGCCAGCCTGGTCTACAGAGTGAGTTCCAGGACAGCCAGGGCTATACAGAGAAACCCTGTCTCAAAAAAACCAAAACAAAACAAGAAAAAAAAAAAGTAAAGGTGGCATGTGTTGCAGTTTCTCTGCTTTGTTTTAATTCCAGCACCCACATGGAAGTTCATAACTGTTGGTAATTCCAGTTCTAGGGGATCTGACACCGTCACATACACATACATGGAGACAGAACACAACACCAATCAATTTTTAAAAATCTTTTTTCAAAGACATATTTGTTTGTTTATTGTATGTATTTGCACATTCATGCCATGGCATGTGTGTGAAGTTGAGGGACAACTTGAAGAGGTTGGTTCTCTATTTCCATCATGTGAATTCCAGAGATAGGAGTCCTCTTAGGCTTGGAGGCAAGTGCTTTACCCGCCAAGCGGCACCACCAGCCCCTTTGTTTATTTGTGGTTGTTGATGTTTGTTTGTTGGAAAAGTACATCACAATATAGTTGTGGCTATCCTGGAACTATATAGATCAGGATGGTTTTAAACTCACAGAAATCAGCCTGCATCTGCCTCCCAAGTGCTGGAATCAAGGGTGTGCACCACCACATGTGGTTTAATTTGGGGGAGGGAACTCTCACTTTGTAGTAGAGCTGTATTTGAATTTATAATCCTTCTGCCTCAGCCTTCCCAGTAACTGAATTCATACCACTATACCTAGCTCAAAAACATTTTTCTGGTGGGGGGGGGGGGGGTGGGGTTTTCAAGACAGAATTTCTCTGTATCCCTGGAACTTGCTCTGTAGATGAGACTGGCCTCAGTTCACAGAGATCCTCCTGCCTCTGCTTCACCAGTGCTGGGATTAAAGGCATATGCCACTACCCACTTGGCCAACAGTTTTGTTGGGACACAAAGTGTGGCCATCAAGGCAGGACCAGCCCAGCAGTTGAGACCAACAGTTTAAGGTGATTGTAAATTCTAAGAGTATTCCCTGTGGCAGATTCTGTTCTCCATGTAAGAACAATGTGGCATTCTGCTTCATGACTGTGAGCCTCTGGATTTCGTTTCTCTCTTACCCTACTAATCTTTTGGACTTTTAAGTTACCAAGCGAGCATATAGCACATTCTTCTACCACTGAGGTTCCAGGCCTGCCTAGACAGCCACAGTCTGGGTAGCTGGTAAGAGATGTATGTGCTCTTGTTCTTTCAGAGGTGAGCTGCTGCTGTGGGACCTCACCCAGTCATGGAGACGGAAGTACACTATCTTCAGTACCTCAGCAGAAGGGCACAATCACTCCAGAATCGTCTTCAATTTGTGTCCTCTGAAGACTGAGGATGGCAAGCAGCTGCTATTGTCCACATCCATGGACAGAGATGTAAAAACTGGTTTCTAGCTTTGTTCAGAGAAGTGGTGGGTCACCAGGGTCAGGCTAGAAAGTGTCTGTCCTCATACACATCTCTGCTAGCAAATGCATTGAGGATGGCGTTTCCAGCAGGGCTGTCAAAGGCTTCTAGAGACACTTTTGGAGTCAGGTCTCTAATTTAGTCTGCCTTTGAATTCCCCTTTATCTTGGACTTTTGACCCTTTTGCCTCCACCTTCCACATGCTGAAGTTACAGATGCGAGCCACCAAATGTGGTTTATGTGGTACTGGGGATTGAAACCATGGCTGCATGGTAAACAGGTGCTCTACCAACTGAGCTGTAGCCCTAGTCCCTGATTTAGGGGTTCAGTTTTCTCCTGCACCCCCTGGGTGTGAAGTCCATGGTTTGTCAGGTAGCAGTTCTTAATATTCCTTGTGGAGGCCATGTGCGTCCTTCCAGAGTTGTGAGAGGTGCTGTACTGTGACTGGGGACATGACAAGCCTGCCTTCTCAAGCACTAATTGAATAGCAGTAAAACGTTCATTAAACGTTCCTGGAAGTGAATGTGCTCCCAGATTACTTTGAGCTTTGTGATGCAGTGCAGATTTCTTTCCTCATAAGAGAAGCTTCTTCCAGTTCCTCTCTAAGAAAATTATTAAATTAAATCCATTTGAAATACTTAATTCTAGCTGGGCAGTGGTGCCAGACACCTTTGATCCCAGCACTTAGGAGGCAGAGGCAGGTGTTCAAGGACAGCTAGGGCTACACAGATAAACCCTGTCTCAAAACATATAAACAAACAAAAGAATTAATTCCTAACCCCATTTTTATTTTTCTTTTCCTAATCTTTCCTTTTTTAGGTAAAATGTTGGGACATGGCCACCCTAGAATGTTGCTGGACATTGCCTTCTCTTGGAGGTTTTGCCTACAGCCTGGCCTTTTCTCCTGTGGATGTGGGTTCCCTGGCCATAGGTGTTGGGGACGGCATGATCCGGGTGTGGAATACACTCTCCATAAAGAACAACTACGATGTGAAAAACTTCTGGCAAGGAGTCAAGTCCAAGGTCACGGCAGTAAGGGCACTTCTTGGAGATTTGTTCAAATTCTTCTTAGACACTGCCCAGTTCTCTTTTTCTTGCTGCATTTATGTCTGTCTGTCTGTCTGTTTGGACAACATGGGGGAGGGGAGACCGGTTCTTAGGTCTTAGGAATAGAAGGCTTGGAGGCAGGGACTTTGACCTGCTGAGCCGTTAGTGGTCATAATCTGTTTACTCTTTTTCCTTATTAAACACTGAGAATTAAGTGAGGAGCAGGAACATTTCCCATGGAGCAGTGAGGACTGCACACAACTCCTGTGTGCTTGACGTACTCTCATCTGGAAACTTCTCTTATAGCTATGCTGGCACCCAAACAAGGAAGGCTGCTTAGCCTTTGGGACTGATGACGGAAAAGTGGGATTGTATGACACCTGCTCAAACAAGTAAGTGTGGTGATGCTTCTTCAGCTCAGTGACCACATTTAACTCAGAATTCATAACCTGGCACATACTAAAGTGATTCTGGAGTAAAGTCTTGGCTCTGATACTGAGGTTCAGAACTCAGATTTTTGTTTAAAAACTTTTTGAGGTACTAACGACACAGCTCAGTGGTAGAGACCTTGACTAGCATGTATGAAGTCCTGGGTTTAATATCCAAGTCCTCATAAACCGGGAGACAGGTGCTATCTGTGATTCCAGCATTTAGGAGGTAAATGCAGAAATATCAAGAGTTATGGCCAGCCCAGTCTACACAAGAGACCCTGTCCACATAAGAAGAAAGAAAGAAAAAGAATTGGTTTTTCAGGTGGTGACATTGTAGCCTGCTTGGTATTTAAGAAACGCTAAGATAAACCAGTGGATTTTTGTACAAAAGTTCCCAGGTCCACATCTAGGTGAAGGACTAATGTAGAAACATACTTGTGCCTTTTCTGTTTTATCTCTGGTTCTTGACGTCTTGAGTGAATCAGTTGCAGGACTAAGGATATAGTTGACTGATAGAATACGTGCATAGCACCAAAAAATACAGAATAAAGCTTGGGCACTGTGAAGATGAGGTCGTGCGTTACGAAATCTCAAGTGCATTTTCTAAACCTCATCTTGTACTTGTCTGACTGTGTACCTTTGGCCGGGAATGCCTCTCCTGATGGCAGTTTTTCTACTGCCTTCAAGTTACTGAGCAAGGTGCCTGTCTCTCTGTAATCCTTTTAGCACAGGAGCCTGGCTTCTGAACTGTGGAAGAGCCCTGAGCTCAAGTGTGCTATGCTATATGTGTCATGGAAAGTCTTAGTGTTTATGAAGAGTATAAAGTAGGGCTGGAGAGATGGCTTAGGGGTTAAGAGCACTGGCTGCTCTTCCAAAGAACCCAGGCTCTAGTCCCTGCTCCCACATGGTGGCTCATAGCTGATCTTTCCAGGGGGTCTGATGCCCTCTTCTGACCTCCATGGTCACCAGGCACACATTTGGTGTACAAATGTACGTGGATGTCAAGGACCCATGTACCTAAAATAAAAAAGCAACTTTAAAAAAGGAAATAGCTTATATGGAATCTTATTATTGTAATTATTTTGCTTCAAGACAAGATCTCATCCAAGCTGGTCTTGAACTAACTCTGTAGCAGAGACTGGTCTGGGCCTTCTGATCCTTCTGCCTCCACTTTTCAAGTTCTAGGATTACAGGCGTGCATCACCTTATATAATGTGTTTACTTTAGCAAGTTGATGTATATTAAGTCAAATATCACTTGTTTTTTGTTTGTTTTTGGAGACAAGAGTTTCCCTGTGTAGCCCTGGCTGGTCTCAGCCTCACAGAGATCTGCCTGCCTCTGCCTCCCAAGGTTTTTTTTGTTTGTTTGTTTGTTTGTTTTGTTTTGTTTTTTGAAATATCATCTTACTAGGTATCCCTGGCTGAACTCTTAGGGATCATGTCTGGCCTCCTTTGATCTTTTTTGACTGTGGCTTGTAATGAGTTGTAGGTTATATTTGGGGTTTGTTTTGGCCCAGTCTGTATATTGGACAGAGCTGCCCTGGTTACAGGTTAGACTTGCTTGCTCAGCACAGCAGCCCCTTGCCACATATGACTGAAAGTGGTTGAAAATTACATGCATTTAGAAATACAGGTCTTCACTGATAGTGACCACGTGCCAGATCACTAGAGCAATGTGTGGCTCAGGTTGCTCCTTTCTAAAAGTGGGAGTGGGGTGGATTCAGTATCCATAGCGTAGGAAGAGCAGGGTGCAGATCTCTGTGTGTAAATAAAAACCTGTAGGAACTTACACATGCTCACTGACAGCACCCTGCCCACTCCCTCCACACTGCTGCAGCACCCTGGAGTGACTGGCAGACCACATGGCCGCAAAGCCTGACCTCTCACTGTCTCCTTATGAAAAGGATATGAGCGCCATTTCTACTGCACACTGCCCTCTTTGCATATCCTCCCTCCCTCTGCCATACCTCTCTCTGTCTCTTTTCTTTGCTGTGCTAGGGATCCGTCTTGGTTACTTTTCTACTGCTGTAATAAGACACATGACCACCACAACTTACAAAAGAAAGAGTATATTTTGGGATTCACAATTCCAGAGGGTGAGTTCATGACTGGCATGGCAGCAGGCAATCAGGCATGGCACTAGAACAGTAACCAAGAGCGTACATCTTGATCCGCAAGCATGAGGCAGAGAGAGGTAACTGGGAATGGTGCTGGCTTTTGAAACCTCAAAACCCACCCCCAGTGACTCGCCTTCATCAAGGCCACACCTTCCTAGACAGTTCCATAGAATTCAGACATAGTAGCCTATGGGACCACTCTCATTCAGACCATCATAAGGCGTTGTGGATGGTAATCATCCAAGTCAAATCCCCAGGTCTCTATGCAGTGCTTTAAGTATTTGTGTAGAACCTATGTCTGCTTAACTATTTCTCCCTTTTTGCTTAAAAGCTATTTCAAAGGGGTATATAACTAAATTGTATTGATTTAAGTAGGACTAAATGACCCCTAGGCTGACTAGTCATCCTTAACTGCTAGTTAAGCTGTGTGTTAGGATGGAAGATGTCACTGTTAGATGGTCAAGATGGTTTATTTTGGGTTTTTTGAACCAAAGAGATTAGTACCATCTCTCAGAGTGTTCTAAGTGTGTCCAGTACTTCAGTCAGTAGTGTAGTTCGGTCAGCCCCAGTTCTGGAGTTCTAAATCCATACCTAGACTATGAGTGACATAAGTCATAACAGTGCTGTCTTTTCCCAAGAAGTCAGTCCGCCTTGACACCCCCTAAGAGCAAGAGCCCCTAAAAGACAGTAAAAAGCTTTAATTGTCTGTCCATCTTCAGGTTTTATACAGGGTAAGAATGTGATGCTGGCTAGTTGGTTTGGTGGTGCACACCTCTAATCTCAGCATTCAGGAGGCAGAGGCCTGTGGACCTCTTTGGCTTCCAGGAGAGCCAGATCTACATAGTGAGACCCTGTCTTAGAACGAGGAAGGGGGCGAATGGCAGAGCATGGAGGTAAAGTGGCTTCTTATCTTCAGCCTGAGGTTGGGTGACTGAGGTTGTCACAGCCTCTGTACTCCTTCATAGCTACAGAAATGCCAGATATTTGACATTGCTTTGCTATGGGCTATTTAGACAGACAGAAGAGAAAAATCATCCTAGCCGGCCCCCTGGGTGGGCAGTCACTAGGGGCTTGTTTTGGTAGTGGCCATTATTACGTGGTAAGTTACGTGCTTGCTTTTAGGACTATTTTTGGACAAAGGTAAACTGTTCTCCTCTAATACAAACAACCACATGTATAGGAAGGGCCTTTCAGGGGAAGATGCTCTGTTTTCTAGTGGACATCTTTCTTCAGACCATCCTGTTTTCCCCATCCACAGACCTCCACAGATTTCAAGCACGTATCATAAGAAGACCGTGTATAGATTGGCTTGGGGGCCACCAGTGCCCCCCATGTCACTTGGTGAGTGTATGAGTCATTCTTAACACACACGAGTATTTGTTTCCACTTTAATTCTAGAGTCTGAACGCTGAGGTCACAGATGTTCTAGTGTAGTGACTCCGTGTGTGCTTGTGCAGTCTGTGAGAGTAGCAGATGTGGGTGGTCATGATGGCTAAAGGACCGCCTTGCCTCCTGCCTCCCTCCACTCTGAAGTACTGCTCTTCTCTTTGAACTGGGTCTTCCACTGTGCAGAATAACCTTAGGCTGTGTGCTGGCCTCTTTTGTAGCCCCGCCTCTCTTCATTTTCCCACCCTGGCCACTGCTTCTTTCCATAAAGTAGTATGACTTTCTCATCTTTAAAATGGGTCAGAAGTTTCCATGCTATTTCTTACTGTGCTGAAGTGGCTGGATTCCGTAGCACTAGCTTTATGCAGAGAGTAGAGCTGCCTTGCAAATACGAGGATAGCTCTACAACTCAGGGCTGTGCCTTGGGACCTCTCCTTGATCATGGGAAGTCCTGAACTCTGTGTTTGCAGAAACAGTAAGAATCATTTTCTGGAAGAAAAACGACTTTGTCATTTGAGACCCTGATGTTTCCTCTGGTCACATCTTTAGTGTCACTGCTCCTGAATGTCAGAAAGCCTGTACAGTGAACACAGTATCTCGGAAGTTAACAGTACCTTTTCTTGTACCCACACTGTCTAGATTGGTAGGAGGGTGTCTTTGTCCCCACATGCTGGATCACTTTCCACCCTAAGCCCCTCTTTGTGTGAACACTGTGATGCGCTGTGCTAAGGATGTGGCTGTGGAGACGGGTATGCTGGTGAAGTGAGGAACTTCACTCACGAGGTTTTCTTTCCTAGGAGGGGAAGGAGACAGGCCTTCCCTCACCTTGTACAGCTGTGGAGGGGAAGGCATTGTGCTGCAGCATAACCCCTGGAAGCTCAGTGGAGAGGCCTTCGACATCAACAAACTCATGAGGGACACCAATTCCATTAGAGTAAGTTCCCGTGGGCTGAAGTCCACTCAGATTCCTTTGGTTTTCTGCCTTACTTAAGGCCATCTGTAACAATGCCCATCATGCTTAGCCAGACTTCTCAGATAGTTGATTGGGCTGTTGGTGAGTTTGTGGGTTGCCTGCTATCCCTTACAAGTCATTATCATTTAGTAAAGCAAAAACTCAGTGGAGGGGAGTGGCTTAATTGCAATGGTAATGATAAAAACTTTCTAAAGCTTCACTGTTTTTCACTGTTTTTGTTTTGTTTTTTAGATGTTTCTTTTTGAGACAGGGTTCACCATATGTAGTCATGAATGGTGTGGAACTCACTATGTAGACCAGCTGGCCTCAAACTCAGAAATCCACCTGCACACGTGTGTCACACGTGCACAGCAGTACAGAGAATTCTCTCCGGTCTTATGCCTAGATCACACTGAATCACATTTGTTTTAACTTTGTGTCACTGGATTTGTATGACTCAACTAGGTGTCTCTCTCTCTCTCTCTCTCTCTTTCTCTTTCTCTCTCTCTGAAAGGATTTAATGTAGCTCAGACTAGCTTCAAGCTTGGTTCCTACCTCCACCTCCCAAGTGCTAAGATTACAGCACCTGGCTTTTACAACTGTCCTTAAGTTAGATCATAAATGCTGAGGTTTTTCTTTTGAGATTTTATTTTATGTATGTGAGTACACTGTAGCTGTCTTCAGACATACCAGAAGAGGGCATCAGATCCCATTACAGATGGTTGTGAGCCACCATGTGGTTGCTGGGAATTGAACTCAGGACCTCTGAAAGAGCAGTCAGTGCTCCTAACCGCTGAGCCATGTTGAGATTTCTTTACTCTTGAAAATGAGCAGCTTTCATTGCTGCTTATCATTTTTTTGTATGTCACCATAAGGTAACATAATCATAAATCATGACTTAATTATATTCTTTCATTTTCTTCAATGTTGTTTGTATAGTAACAGTAATGAACAAATTTTTTGTTCTGACACTATTTTGGTTGAGTGGCAGCCGAATTTTTGTATCTGAGTTCAATTAAGGATTCTGCAGGAAATAGAAATTTTGAATCTCTTTACATAAATGTTTTGAAGAAGCTGTGGAAGAAGATGGAATAGACAGAAGAAACCAACAAGAAAGTAGACTGATGGGGCCAATGAGGTGGCTCTGACCAGGAACCTGCGCAAAGGAGAAGGAGAGAATCTACTCCCAAAGTTGTCTTTAGACTCCCGAGAGCGGACACACACACAGGCGAGGGCATGTACCCATGCTCGTGAACAGCACATACACACAGACATAATTACAATAACATTAAGAAAAAGCAAACAAGCAGGCAAGGTCCTAACTGGACCCCGAGGCGCAGCTGCGCTGCTTGTGAGCAGTGGAAGGGTGGGGAGGTGCTAGCCTGTGTGCCCTTTGCTGAGGGGTGGCAGAGGGGGTCCTTTTGGTTTGCTTTACTCTGCAAGGTTGAAGGAACTGTAGTCAGATACTTGTCAGTAACTTTTGGCTAAGTGTGATGTTGGTCTAGAAAAGTGCCCTTCATAACTAGGGCATGTTTTAACCGCAGGGATTGTCTTTTTTCCTCATGATGTCATTGTTTGTAAGATGAAGAGTGTGAAGAAAATGCTCATACCCTTGCCTGGCTTGTTTTGCTTTCTAGTACAAGCTGCCTGTGCACACAGAGATCAGCTGGAAAGGAGATGGCAAAGTCATGGCTCTTGGGAATGAAGATGGGTGAGTGCGTCCTTGACAAAAAGCTCTTTGATTGCAGCAGTCCCTGGCTTTCTGCAGTGCTCAGTTGTAGCCCCATTGCATTCTGTGGTAGGATTCACTGTGGATATCCTCAGCTGATCTGACTCTGCGTCCTTCAGACCTTATTTCATAATTCCCTCACCTATAGCTCCTCCCTCAGCACCTCTGCCAGGGAGAGAGTGTCCCATGCTTTCTGTCTCACCTTCCTGGGCTGAGAGAAGGGGTAGGGTATTAGCACAGATTATATATATATAAATATATAACTCGACGAGCTGTCGTTCTCATCCTGCTGTGTCTTGTTCTAGATCAATAGAAATATTCCAAGTCCCCAACTTGAGACTGCTCTGCACCATCCAGCAGCACCATAAGCTTGTAAACACCATAGTCTGGCACCATGAGCACGGCAGCCGTCCAGAGCTGAGCTGCCTCCTTGCTTCTGGCTCCAACAATGCTGTTATCTACGTGCACAACCTGAAAACTGTCCTAGGTAACACTGATTTCTGGGCTGGGATGATGTAGGAGTTCTGAGACAGGGGCTTATGTTGCCCAGGCTAGCCTCATGTAGCCTTGAACACTATCCTACTGCCTGTGCCTTCTGAGTGCTGGCTTGCACCTTACACTTCAAGCCAACTATAATCTGGGATCCTGTACCTAGGGAAAGATCCTTTAAGGTACAGGTATAGAGACTTCACAGATTGCTTGGGGGGTTTTGTTCTCTGTTACTGCTTTTTTTAAAAAAATAAATTTTAATTGTATTTATTTAATTTATGTACGTGAATATTCTGCAGTATGTACACCCGCGTGGCAGAAGAGGGCATCAATCCCTATATAGATGGTCATGAGCCATCCTGTGGGTGCTGGGAATTGAACTCAGGACCTCTGGAAGAGCAGCCAGTGCTCTTAACTACTGAGCCATCTCTTCAGCCTCCCACCCCCCACCCCCTTTTTTTAAGATGAGGTAATCTGTTACCAGCAGAGCAAGCCTGGACTGGCTGGTTTTGTGTCACCTTGACACAAGCTGGAGTTATCACAGAGAAAGGAGTTTCAGTTGAGAAAATGACTCCATGTAGGGCATTTTCTCAATTAGTGATCAAGGGCAGAGGGCCCATTGTGAGTGGTACCATCCCTGGGCTGGTAGTCTTGGGCTTTATAAGAAAGCCAGCTAAGCAAGCCAGTAAGCAGCATTCCTCCATGGCCTCTGCATCAGCTCCTGCTCCTTGACCTGCTTGAGTTCCAGTCCTGACTTCCTTTCATGATGAACAGCAATTGGAAGTGTAAGCCAAAGTGGGAAGTCTTTCCTCCCCAACTTGCATCTTGGTCATGATGTTTGTGCAGGAATAGAAACCCTGACTAAGACAAAGCCACTGCTGTTTTATCTGGTGTTTTCTCACGAGTGGCTTCAGATGATCTGTTACTACCTAGAATACTGTGTGAATGTAGATATATACAGGGCAGGTTGCTTTTGTGTTGGTGCCTTTATGTAGCCCTCTTCATATGGTAGCCTGCATGTCAGGCCGCCAATAAGCTACATTCATCTTTAGCAATTCTTTCATTTCTGAGCTTATAGTACAGTTATGTCATTTCCTCCCTCTAGACCCTTCTGTCTACCCACCTTGCTCTCTTTCAAATTCTTGGGCTCTTTTTTTTCTTTAGTTGTTGCACATACATATTCCTAAATATGTAAATGTTACCTGCCCAGTCTGTATGGTGGTGTTTGTATATTACATTTTCAGGGCTGATGATGGAGGATAACCAATTGATGTGTTCTTCCCTGGGGAAGACTGTGTATCCCTCTCAATATTTCTAAGTTACCTGTAGTTCTTTGTCTCATGTAGGCATCATGAGCCTTTCATCTTGCATATTCGAGCCTTCTCCCCTCTACATTAGTGTGCCTAGTGGTGTTGTCTTTGTTCAGGTCATGGTTGGGCAGCTATATTGGTGAGACCTCATGGTCTTTTAAAGGAGACACAATCTCACAGCAAATTCCATGATCCTGTGGATCTTATAATCTAGTGAGCTACATTCTTTGTCACTGAGATCTTACAAAGCCTTGTCTCCCACCATGTTGTCCTCCTGTGCATCCTTCCTGTGGCTGTTGTTGTGACTTCTTCCCCTTGTCCTTCAGAGAGCAATCCTGAGTCTCCAGTAACCATCACAGAGCCCTACCGGACCCTCTCAGGGCACACAGCCAAGGTTACCAGTCTGGCATGGAGCCCACATCATGATGGAAGGCTGGTATCTGCTTGCTACGATGGCACAGCTCAGGTACTGTGTGTCCTTGATCCAGGAGTCCTTCACTGTGTAGTCTTAATCTCCTCTGCCCTCGTTTGGATTGTTTTCATTCCCCTGTGTTGTCTGTAGAGATTTTTGGAGCTGCAAGATCTTGTAGTTTCGTCATACATTTGCCTTACAGTCAGTGTCATGGCTTCTCATTACTCTCAGTGGACCCAAGTAGTCCAAAAAGTCTCTTTCAGCCATACTAACATGAAGATTTTAGCTAACTGTAGGCACTTTTTTGTTTGGGCCTTTGCTTCAGGGTCTTGCTGTACAAGGTGGGTATTTTGTATTGTTTTGCTTTTTAAAATTACATTTATTTTGTAGGTTATGGGCATGCATGAGTGGGAAGGGGAGGAAACAGAGATAGAAACAGATAGTATGAGTCTATGTGCATGCTAGAGAGGTGGAGACAGAGATGGAAACAGATGTATGAGTCTATGTGCATGCTAGAGGGGTGGAGGGGCCAGGAAAACTTGTGGGTGTTGGTGCTCTCCTCCCATCATGTAGGTCCTAGGGGTTGAAAACAGGTCATCAGATTTGGCAGCAAGTGTCTCTTTCACTGAACTGTCTCATGATCCTGTGCTCAAAGCTTTAAGCCTCTTGCTTCAGCCTTCCATGCTGAGATTGTAGTTGTGGACCACTGGTCCAGCTCCCCAGGATAAGTTTTAACACAGTTCTGGTCCACAGAGCACCAGTGGATCGTTTCCATAGGGATGCCTCTCACACATGCTCCTCCCCTGGGAGATGGTGTTGTCACATGAATGTATTAGTAACTTTGCAGTTTATGTCCCAGAACAATAGAATAACCAGCAATTGTCCATTCTGTCTCACTGCTGTGGTTCTAGGTGTGGGATGCCCTCCGGGAAGAACCTTTGTTCAATTTCCGAGGACATCGAGGCCGGCTGCTATGTGTCGCATGGTCCCCAGTGGATCCAGAATGCATCTACTCAGGTGCAGATGACTTCTGTGTCTACAGGTGGCTGACCTCCATGCAGGACCATTCCCGGCCTCCCCAAGGTTGGTCAGGAAGAAGTTGGAGAGCCTACAAACTGTTTTTTCTGATTTTCTTTTTCTCTACCTTAGTAATTGTTGTTCTGAACCCACCCAGCATCAGTAGGATGAGTCTGCAACCTACAGGGCCAAGGATAGCACTGCCAAATTGTAGCAATGTGGCTGAGTTTTTATCAGGGCTGTCAGGCCTCAGTCTTCATTGGGAAGGATTGGGAAATGAAAGAACCTACATCTTATGCCAGAAAGAGAAGATGCTCTCAAAGAACTGAGACACATCAAAGTGTGGGGATCATCTTAAAGAGGACATTGCTAAACAAAAGGGGGATAGTTGACGGGGGGGGGGCAGCAGGATGTCTGAGGGGGGGTGGGTGATTAGTCAGGATTCTAAAGGAACAGAACTGAAGCACACACAGCTGGGCAGTGGTGGCGCACGCCTTTAATCCCAGCACTTGGGAGGCAGAGGCAGGCAGATTTCTGAGTTCGAGGACAGCCTGGTCTACAGAGTGAGTCCCAGGACAGCTAAGGCTACACAGAGAAACCGTGCCTCGAAAAACAAAACAGAACAAAAAAAGAAGAAGCACACACCTAGGATTTATTAGAGTGTTTTACAAGCTGTGATCTGGATAGTCTGACAACAGTTGACTCCTGGTAGAAAGGCCAAAGATCCAGTAGCTGTTCAGTGCACAAGACTGCCCAGCGGTCTGGAAAGACTCCTAGAAAGCTGCTGGTCTTCAGTCTGTGTTGGAGTCCGAAAGAAGTGGGTTCTGATACTGACAAGAGTGAAGGCGAGCAGACAGACAGCAAAGGCTTGCCTTTTCCGTATCCTTTTATGTAGCCCTTAGGTGCAGCCCAGGTATGGATGGGTCTTCTGATCTCAGATCCAATTCAGATAATCCCTCACAAAGCTCAGCATAGTGGCACAGGCCTTTAGTCTCAGCACCTAGGAAGCAGAAGCATGAGGATCTTTGTGACTTCAAGGCTAGCCTGTTCTACCTAGCAAACTCCTGGACAGTCCTGTCTCAAAAAATTAAAAGAAGATAAGAGAAAATTGCTCACAGGTATGGCCTCACTTGTTGGATTTTAGTTGATAGCATATAGGTTGGCCATCATAGGGTAAAGGGATTTGCCAAGCAAGCCTTTCAACCTGAGCTCAGCCTCTAGGACCCATATAAAGATGGAAAGAGGGAACTGACTCCAGGGTCGACCTTTGACTTACTTTCATAAGCATGTTGTGGCATACCTGATGATCATGAGTGCTCAGATTCATACTAATTAATATGTATATATTAATAACTTCATCATTTATATATTATATATATTACATATACACACGTATGTATTAGTGTCTTGTGAGTTCTCTATATGTAATGGATGGAGATAGATAGGTAGGTAGGTAGGTAGATAACACCAATGGTGTCCATGTGGTGGTACCATGTGTTTCTTTGGAGTTATTTGTAGGAACAGAGGTGACTTGAAGACAGCTAAATGTCCAAAGTCCACCCCAACATGGGTGACAGTTTACAGAAGATGGGAACCTGGAGCACACTGCACACATAGCCTGTAGTCAGCTCAACAGACTGGAAAGTGGCCTTGCCAAATGCCTATTCTAACCCTCCTCCAGGTAGCAAAACTAGTTTCTGCTTTTTCTAAACAGTTGGTCTAAATCCCAAAGTCTTGGCCACTTGGCTTATCTGAGTCTTTGCAACACAGCTTCTCTTCCTCTGAGGGGGACTCACTTTTATTGTTTTCTCTGCAGGGAGGGACCTAGTGAATCCTGCCAATTTCAGGGACTTCTAAAGGTTTTTTGAGTTTTTTGCCTTCCTGCTTAAAGAGCATCCCTGCAGGATGGAGTGTTTGAATCCCAGGGGAAAACTGTTACACAGCATTGGATATAAAAGTGGACTTGCTGCTAAGCCTGACAACTTGAATTTGAACCCTAGGACCCAGAGAGTAGGAAAGAAGGAACCAAGTCCCACAAACTGTCCTCAGATGGATGGATGGATATCACTCTCTCTCTCTGTCAAACACACAATCATATAAATATAATGTTTATAATTTATATATAAATTTCACAAATTTATAAAAATAAGTGTAAATTTTATGAATAGAACTCTTTTAAAGAAAATAAACAGGGAAATTGCATGTGCAGCTGTCAAAGATTAACTGATGTCTGACACGTCTCCCTACCATAAACAACTAAAAACAGGAGATGAAGAAATATATCTGTATATCTCAAATGATAACGTTTCCCATCCTCTTACAGTCCGCTAAGAGAATACTCAAATTGACTTTGTCAGTGGTCAGAACCTGGCCACAGCTAAAACGCTAATGAACATATGAGCATAAGTAGCCATGAGATAGAAGTTGTAGGCTGAAGGTGCACCTCAGTACAGAGCATGTCATGTGTACAAGGCCTGGCTCAACACCCTCAGAACAGAGACAAAGAATAGCTACTGATAATTGCAGCAAAATTGATGAGTTTCTGAAAAATCACAATGAGCAGAAGCAGAAGCAGCCAGGATCAGGGGACTGCACGGGGTACATAACTGTTTTTAAGAAAACAGGTGACATTCAAACTGGTGACAGATCAGCAGGAACCTGGAGCTGGGGAGCCAGAGAGCATCTACAAGGCAGGTGGGAGTCTTAGGTCAAGGGGACACTTCATATCTGGTTTGTGGTGGGAGTGCTGGGTTACACTACTGTGAATCTGTCAAAAGTAGTTGAAATATAAAAATGACTAAGCAAACAATAAAGCCTTTAAAGAAGAAAGAGAGTACTGAATGCCACAAACTAGTAAGTGCCAGGCGCATGAGAATCATACTCTTCAGGCTCCTGAATCACAAGGAAGTCTAGTACTTCTGGAGCTTACTGGCCTCTCCTGAGAGCCAGTTCTGCTCAACAGTGCATTCCAACCAGGGACTCACAAGTGCCCATTGGTTGGGATAGTGACCGTCCCAGTCAAGAAGCGTGGTGGTAATGGACAGCAGACACTGTCAGGATACTCTCATCACATGATTAAAATAACCACAAAAAAGCAAGTACTAATTCCAGGTACCCCAGAGGTCTTGCTTCTCTGGCCAGTTGAAAATGTAGTCTGTACCCCATGAAGAATGGGAAGACATGAGTAGAATTAATGGGTTCCAGGAGGGATGACCTCTGCTGGGGGATGTGGCTGTGACGTCGTGGGGAGTGCAGGAGAGTGTGTAAGGCTGTCAAGAGTGGTGTGGGCTCTGGAGGACTGCACCAGGGTGCTTCTGACCCTGTGTATTTTAGTCTATTCTTATTTTTATTGTCTCTGTAGGGAAAAAATGTATTGAACTAGAGAAAAAACGGCTCTCTCAATTTAAGCCAAAGCTTAAAAAAAAGAAAAAGCCTACCTTGCGACTACCTGTAAAGCAAGACTCATCTATTGGCAATGAAGATGAGAGGGAGAACTGGGGGCCTATTGAGAACGGCTTATCAGACCAGGATGGTGAGGAGGAAGCCCAAGAGCCAGAGCTGCCTTCCTCTCCCGTGGGTAGGTGCTTGGAAAACAGCAGGTCCTTCCTCGGTTGTGTAACTTCTGTGTCAGATGAATCTTTGCAAACTGTGTCAGCATTGTTTAAAGGGGGTATGGTAGGTTGGTCTCAATTTTTAAGATTTATTTTTGTTTCATGTATATTGAGTATTGCCTGAATCTTATGTCTGTGTACCACAAGAGTGCAGTACCCACAGAAACCAGAAGAGAGCATTGGGTCCCTTAGAACTGGACTTATGGACAGTTGTGAGCTGCCATATGGGTACTAGGAACTGAGCCCAGGATCTTTGCAAAAGCAACAGCCAGTGCTCTTAACTTCTGTGCCATCTCTCTATCTCTTTAAAAGTTAAATCTCTAAATGCCTCTTTGAAGTATTACAGGAGATGTAGTGGATGCTTGTGGTGGAGACAGTAATGTACAGCACAGCTTCAGTGTTCAGGGTAAGACCATGGGCACAGTGAGACAGGGCAGTGTATGAGCTAAGGTGTGAATGGAGAGGACACATCTGTGAAAAAAAAAAACACTGTCCTTTGAATGGCTGGACTTAAATGTTCCTACTTATATGAGAGCAAGCAAGTTTTCCCCATCCTGACTGAGGTTGAGCTTAGCTTCCTCTCTTACCAGCGAAAGGCTAAGAATAAGAAGTCTTAGTCACTGTTCTGTTGCCATGATGAGAAACCATGACCAAGGCAAATATTACAAAAGAAAGCATTTAGTTGGGAGCTTGCTTATAGTTTCAGAGGCTTAGTCCAGTATCTTCATGGTGGGGAGCATGGCAGCACTCATGGCTCTGGAGCAGTAGCTGAGAGCTGTATTCTGATCCAGTGACTATGAGAGAGGGAGATTGGGCCTGGCATGGGCATTTGAAATCTCAAAGCCCATCCCCACTGACACTTCCTCCAACAAGGCCACACCTATATGAGCCTATGGGGCCATTCTTATGCAAACCATCATAAAGGATCAGTTCTTTGTCAATTTAACAATGCCATTTGTCACGGAATGCATGTGTCACTAGCTCTCATATTGTAATCTTTTGCATGTTTGAAGAGAACTAACTGTTGTCCTAGGGTTTTACTGATGTGAGCAGACACCATGACCAAGGCACCTCTTGCTTAGAAGGACAACATTTAATTGGGGCTGGCTTTACAGGTTCAGCGGTTCAGTCCAATATCAAGGTGGGAACATAGCAGCATCCAGGCAGGCATGGTGCAGGAGGAGCTGAGAGTTCTACATCTTCATCTGAAGGCAGCTAGGAGAAGACTGGCTTCCAGGCAGCAAGGATGAGGGTCTTAAGCCCACACCCACAGTAACACACCTACTCCAACAAGGCCACACCTTCTAATAGTGTCACTCCCTTAGCCAAGCATATACAAACTACCACAACTTTATAAATAAAATAGCACTTTTGTTCTCTTACTATCTTAAGTTTGGAAGTCCAAACTTTCTTAACCCAAACTACTATCTTGTGTTTACACCTAATAAAATGGGTGATTAAATACCAGAGACTGTAATCTGATTTATGCTGAATTCTGATATTTCCATGTGGCAGTATTGAAATAGCCAAAGCAGAGGTGTCTCTGACCTCCATCCTAGATTGTGGCTGGCAGACCCATTATTTGGGTAGACTAAGAGCTTACCATATTTATATGTTATACTTATCAAAATGCCCTTATCTTGGGGGTTGGTGAGATGGCCACTGGGAAAATGCATGCCACACAGTCCTGGAATTGATCCTGGAACCCCCAAGAAAGGTGGAAGGAGAGACCTGACTCCAAATCGTTGTCCTGACCTTCACATACACAGAGCACATACTGTAATAATAATTTTAAATGCCGTTGTATCATATAAGGGCTGAACAAAATATCCTTTGCCTCCATAGGTCAGAAAACTGTGTGCTTAGGATTGTGACTCTCATATGTACCTGCTCTTCACTATTAGGGAAGCCTTTTCCTGTATGTACAGTGAGGCTTAAGGTATCTGACAGGTAGCTTGTCATGTGAGCAGTTTCCAAATCAATGTCAGGGTGGTGGATGTAGACACTCCTGAATCATAGTCGGTCTGTGAAGCAGGTGAGGCCCAGTTGCTGGAACTGGATTACTGAGCCTGTTGATGTCTCGAAACAACAGCTAGACTCCACAGTATATTTTTGAAACAGAGTCTCACTCTGTAACCATAGTTGGTTGTCCTGGGACTCACAGTGTAGTCCAGGCTGGCCTCAGATGGTGGTTACCCTGCCTCAGTATCCAGAATGCTGAGGTTACAGGTGTGAGTCCTCATGTCTACTGCCTTTCTTGTCTCAAACCTTTTCTGTTTTTTTCTCTTGATGCAGTTAGTGGAGAACCTGTTTCCTGCACTGCTGTTTCCTTAGGCTTTGAAAAGTCAAAAGTCACTGTTAGTAGCAAAGCCACCTCGCTGAAAAAAGAGCCACCTAAAGAAAAGCCAGGTCAGTGTCTTCTGTCTGCATATTTGACTGAACATTCCTAAGACCATCTGTGCTCAAGAGAGCCTTTGCATAAGTCTGGGGTGTTCTGATTCTGGCTCTGATTATGTTGTGAGGCATCATTTCATTTTTTGTTTTTTCTCACACTTCTGAGCACTTGAAATGTCTTACAGTTGTTGTTTGCACCTATTAATGTTAGCAAAGGCATTTAGCATGTTTTATGAACACGTACCAGCCAGTGTGGTGTAAAGGCTGTCTGGGAATGAAGCTGGCTTGGTGCCACCCTCTATAGGCTGCACCCTCACTGCCCACATCTGTGATCCTGCGGTTTTGTCTCTGACCTGTTGTTCTGATACTGTGTGCTGTTGGTGCATTTCAGAGGCCTTGCTCAAGAGGAGGAAGGCTCGCTCCATGCTTCCTCTGAGCACCAGCTTAGACCACAGGTCCAAAGAGGAGCTCCATCGAGACTGTTTGGTACTAGCAACTGCAACACATGCCAAAGGTACCAAACCTGCCCCCTGTACCTGCACATGCTCAGTTGATAGTGGTGCTGTGTGTTAGGGAGATAGGCAGAGTCTAAGATTGCTACTGCCTGCACATTTCTCCCAGCTCTCCTTGGCCTCCCTGCCCCACTGCCATAACCCTACCTTGCAGTCCCTGCCCCCGTGTCCAGTCTGTCACCCAGATATCTTTGTGCCACATTCAGCAAGGAATCAAAACATCTTGGTATAAATCTGCTTTCTGCTCTTCCCTACCAGTGTCTTTAGATTTAAAAAAAAGAAAAGGTGTTTTTCTCGCTAGAAGTGCCTCATAATTGACTACTTTTAGGGTTTCATCAAGGTTTTCTTTTTCAAATGATTCCTGGTTTTGTTTGTGTGCCACAGCCCATTATTTTGGTATCTGAGCAACTTAGGGTTTTGTTTTAAAGTCAATGTGTTGAAAAGAACAGCACAATAAAACACAATTCAAAGAATACGAAGAAAGTTGAGTCCTGTGCCCATTCCACTGCCTACTGCTGTTTTCTCCCATGTTTTTTATAGGTATGGCCTGTTTTGGGGGTTTTGAGGCAGCTTAGAGCGTCCTTGGTTTTTTTTTTTAATATTCTCAGATAGATTGGGTACTCTAGGTATAGCCCAGAGCCTTCATGTGCCAGGCAAGTCCTCTACCATTGGGTCACACACAAACATAATTGACTGTTTTTAAAGGGTAGAGAGTGAGTATTGAACCCTTCTGTGATAGGTCTCAGGGATTCTTTTTTTTTTTTTTTTTTTTTTTTTTTTTTTAAAGAGACCCTCTGCTCCCGTCTGCTTAGCACTGAAAGTGAAGGTGTGCGATAGCCCATCTGGCCTCTAGGGTAATCTTGGGACACTCTGGTTAATTTGGATTTATTTTAAGATATGCTGAATTTGTAGTCCTCTTTTCGTATTTTTCTTTCAAGCCTTTGTTAGCCCAAACTACAAAACGGTGTTGTCTCATTGGCTTTTGTCCAAGCTGAGTTTTAAAGGCTTCGAACTTTCTTTAACCAGCAGGTCTCTTGGGTATGGTATTGAGGACCTGAGGACCCGGGGTGTAGATTTTTATCTCTGAAGTATGTATCTTATGTTGAGGCATGTATCAAAAAATTAGTAGCCAAGTTAGCACTTCCTGTGTTAACTTTTTCCATTTTAAATTAGCAGAACTAAATGAAGATGTATCTGCCGACCTTGAGGAACGATTCCACTTGGGCCTTTTCACAGACAGGGCTACTCTGTACAGAATGATGGAAACAGAAGGTGAGACCCAGTCTTAGACCTGTCTGTCCTCACTGTCCCTGATTTTGACACATGGCTCTGTGGCTGCCAGTGCATACATTGCTGTGCCATCCATTTTGATCTGTTTACAAATATGTTGCCATCTTGACTACACCCATATGTCTTTTATGTGGTCATCAGACTCGAAAGAGTGGCCACTAACAGGTGTGATGCACATGAGGGCCACTGATGACAGTGGCCTGTCAGCTGGGTGCCAGTCCCATTCATATATGTTGATTTTGGTCCAATCATTCCTGTAACCCCAGCACTCTGGAGGCTAAAGCAAGAGTTTCACAAGATTGAGGCCATTTCGTGTGACCGACCATCAGTTGAGTTCTAGGGCAGCCTGAGCGATCTTTTTTTTAAAACAAAAAAACGGTGGTGGCACAGAATTTTAATCCAGCATTCAGAAGGCAGAGGCAGGCGGATCTCTGTGAGTTCAAGGCCAACCTAGTCTACATGTAAATTCCAGGACAGCCAGAGCTACGCAGAGAAACCCTATCTTAAAAAAAAAAAAAAAAAATAGCCAGGGAGCAGAGGGGCAGCTCAGCAGGTGAAAGTGCAGTCCTGATCTGAGCTCAGTCCTCAGAATATACATAGCTTAAATCTTAAAAATCATTTTAGCAGGTGGCATCCTGATCAGGAAGTGACTGTATACTTCTCTTCCAATGTGATTTTTGTTTTATAAAAGTCAACATAGCTTTCAAATATTGTCTCTTCTAAACAGGGAAAGGTCACTTGGAAAGTGGCCACCCCGAGCTTTTTCACCAGCTCATGCTCTGGAAAGGAGATCTGAAGGGTGTTCTCCAGGCTGCAGCAGAGAGAGGCGAGCTGACAGACAGTCTTGTGGCTGTGGCACCAGTAGGTATGTGCTTCTTAAAAAAGTGTGTCACTTCCAGGATGTCCCCATTAAAGATGCCTCAACACTTGTGTGGTGATGTGGTGGCACACAGCTGCAGTACCAGCACCTTCGAGGCTGGCAGAGGAATCACAAGTTCAGGGCCAAAAACAGAAAAGATACTTGGCAGCACTTGCCTTAAGCTTAGTCCCACATAATTGGATGGTTCCACAGAAGCTGGCTGTGCAGTAGTGGCAAAGGCTTGGGACACATGGTCCATTGTATAAAGTCTAGCAGAAGAGCTATCAATGCTTTATAAAATAGGAGCTCCATTTTGCTTATAGTTCTGAAGGCTAGGGAGCCAGAGCCTGCATTGTTCAGCAGTGGCAGGGGCCTCCTGGTCAGCAGCATCACAGTGTTCAGCTGTAGGTAAGAAAGACTGTTTGATAAGACAAGCATCTGAGACCAGAATCGGGGCAGGTTGGCCTTGTGGGTGGCAGATTGAGCCAAGCCTTACTCTTTGTCTAACAGTTCGTGGGAATTAGTGGACTCCATATCATCAGTAGTCAGTCTGTCCAGGAACACTGCCCTGCTTTAATTAATGTGCACCAGTCCCTAACTTCTGGATATGCCTCTAGCTCATAAGCCATTGATGGAGAAACTGCATATGGACAATTGGTTCTCAAGTCTAAGAGGAAGGCAGCCAGTGCCAGGATGCAAGAAACAGGGCTTTTCTGGTGCCCCGAGTCACCAACAAAGACTGCTAAAGAAAGAGCAAGCTCAAGCCAGGCAGTGGTAGTACACCACGCCTTTAATCCCAGCACTTGGGAGGCAGAGGCAGGCGGATTTCTGAGTTCAAGGCCAGCCTAGTCTACAGAGTGAGTTCAGGGCTACACAGAGAAACCCTGTCTCGGAAAAAAAAGCTTTTAAAAACAAGAAAGAAAATGCTTAAAACCCTTGGCTATACTCAGCTCACACTCATTAGCATAACAAAAGATTTTAAGAACCTACATGTCCGTAAGTAAGCAACCTGTCAAGTCATATAGACAGAGTAGAAACCCTTTGGTACCCAAAGACTGAGGCAGCCTTGTACCCTTACCATGAGTGAGCTCCAGAGTATTAAAGAAGAGTAAGGATGGAGTTCATGGAGACGCTAGCGTGAGCCTGGGAGACAGCACTGAGCCCTGCTATGTCCTGTGCTGTACTGTGAACCATTCAGTCAGGATGGCTAAAGGTGGCCCCAAGAAACCAAAGGGCAGCATGTCTGTTTATGTCTTCCTAAGAAGACTTTGCAGTTTTCTAAGAAGTGCGGTGAGAGGTGAAAGACAAAGTTGGGCAAAGAGAAATTTAAAGTTTGGTAGAATGATGAAGGCAGAAGTACACTGTGGTCAGAAAATGAAGATTTATGACCCAGCTCAAGGAAGCAAGGAGAAAAAAATTCCCCCTAATGCCCTTAAAATGAGACCATCATTCCTCCACCACAGATACTGGCATCCCCACTGGAGATGTAGTAAAAAAAAACTGGGTACCATGTGGACATGGGATTGCACACTGAGGAAACAGAGGCAGGTGCCTGTCTGTGAGTTCAAGGCTGGCTGGAGGTGTGTAATGAGACCCTGTCTCAAAAGAACAAACAGCTGGTGAGAAATGACAGCGGAAAGTGTCTTGTCACCAAGGCAGCAAAGATGAAGTGGGCAGGGGAAGTCCTGCCACCTAGCACAGGAAGAGGTGGAAGAGAGGGTGAATTTTATTTAAAAAAAAAAAAAAATCTGTCTTCTTGTGAATAAATGCCTTAGAGTAGGGGCACCATGATCATGTACACATCTCTTATAGCTGTGAGGTTGATGCTGTGATGAACAGCTAAGTGGGCCACACTTAAATCAGCATGTAGTGGTCTTATGAACGCAGCCAGAAGCTCTCTCTGGACAGCACCGTCAGCAGAAGACATGCATGACCACCCTGTCTCATTGTGATCATCTACTCCCACCCAGACACCTTCCCTGAGCCTCTTACATGACAGAGTCAAAGAAACAATTCCTGTTTCAGAATTGGGTGTGGGGGAAGGTGGAGCAAAAGTGCTATGGGGGCATTTGAAGTCGTGGACTGTTCTGCCCACTCAGTGACTAAAACAAGGCATTTTTAACTCAAGTGTGCCGCCTTTTCTGCATACCCACCCCCTCCCCCTTGATTTCTTTCTTTTTTTTTTAGCTGGCTACAGTGTGTGGCTGTGGGCTGTGGAAGCCTTTGCCAAGCAGCTGTGTTTCCAGGATCAATACGTCAAGGCTGCCTCTTATCTGCTCTCTATCCACAAAGTGTACGAAGCTGTGGAACTTCTCAAGTCAAACCATTTCTACAGGTCTGTGCCTCTTGGGCCTCAAGCAGCATCCAACATACTGGGATCTAAAATGTTGACGAAGTTTCGGGAACAGAGAAAACAGCCTAACACTAGTTGGGGTTTTGATGACTCACAAAAAGAGCTCTCTTAAAGGTTTTCTTTATGTGTGTGCAAAGGGTATGTGCACATGACCAAAGGTGCCCACAGAGGCCACGGGCAGTGGATGTCCCTAGAGCCGAAATTACAAGAGGTTATGAGCTAGCTAGCTGGCATGCTGGTAACTAGCCAGCCTTGGGTCTTGGTCAGGAGAACAGTAAGTGCTCCTGACTGCGGAGCAATTTCTTTGGTCCTCTGTCCAACTTTTTTTTTTTTTTAACTTAATAAAATTCAGCATAACTGTCTTAGCATTCCTACTGCTATAATAAACACTGTGCCCAAAAGCAACTTGGGGAAGAAAGTCTCGATGCTGAGGGAAGTCAGTAGGAACTCAAGGCAGGAACCTTGGGGGAGGAACTGAAGCAGGAGCTGTGGAGGAACACTGTTTACTTCCTTGTTCGTTTTGGCTTCTACAGTTTGTTTTCTTACATAGCCCAGGAGCACCTGCCCAGGGATAGCACAAGCCCTGTGGGCTGGGCTCTCCTATATCAATCATTTATTAAGACAGTCCCCACAGACTTGCATTCAGGCCAGTTTAATGGCAGCATTTTCTCAATTACTATGTTTAATTAATAAAAACCAATCAGCACAGTTCTCAGTTTAGATGAAGGGTCCTTCTGTTGTTGTTGTTGTTCTGTTTTTGAGGTAACATAACACTTGTGTGAAGATCAGCCACAGTTGAAAACACCGTAGGAGACAACACACACACCCTAGACCCTTGGTTCTCTCGGCCACCATGTCTGCCGTTAAGTGAGAGTATTTGAATCAGTGATATTTTATCTAATTTGCTGTGATTGGGTCAAAATCAGTACACCTTGGTATTTCTGTCCTGTGTAGAAGTTAAGCCCTGGTTCTGCCTCTCAGCCCCATGCTCCCAGAAATAAGAGTGAGATTCAAAATGTATGTACAAATACCTTGGCCTTGTAGCTAGGCTCTTCTCTGACTAGATATAACTTAAAATATCCCATTTATTGTAGTCTACATTCGGCCACATGTCTGGTTACCTATGCTGAGGTACCACACATCCAACCCCTCACATCTCCCCAGCAAATCTCCCGCCTGGCTCTCCTGGATTCCTCTCTCTACCGGATGTCCCTCTTCCATTCCTGCCTAAGCCGTAGGCTTTGTAACTGACAGCCCATTTTATCCGTACAGTCCTCAAGGTGCTCTCACCAATTCCCCTTTAGTCCAATAAGTCCCCTTTCCTTTCAAATATAAATTGAATACAATTATAACAATTATGAAAACGACAAGATAAGACTTACATTAAACCCAGTCTTTTTATATTTGGCAACTGAGGAGGAAGTAGTATCTATCCTAGCCTGGTGAGTTCAAAGTTCTGTATCTAATATCTCTTAATTTCAATCCTAATTTGCAATATTAACTTTAAAATATCTTCTTAGATAGACCTAAAACATCTTCCTAAATGCTAAACAACTTAATTTTAATCATAAGACTGTAACTACCTGGTCTTCAACCCCATCAGAGATCCGAGAAGGGTAACTATTACCTGAATATGCAGGAGACGCAGGAACATAGCTTCCAAAACAATTATAGAAAGGACAGATGCCATTTCGACTTCCTAGCTGTATCTCCTGAAATGTTTTTGTCTCCTGTAATATGTGGTATGTATTTAACGTGTCTGGATGTGCCCTCCATATATTTGTCTGCATCACAAGGGTGCCTGGTGCTTGAAGAGGCTGCAAGATGCCATCGGTCTCCTGGAGCTGGAGCTACAGAGGTGTGAGGCTCTGTGTGGGTGCTAGGAATTGAACCCATATCCTCTGGAAAAGCAGTTGGTGCTCTTAACCTTTTTTCCAGCCCCTGTTCCTTTTTTTAAAAAAAATATGTGCTACTGGTGATAATTCCCAAAACTTCTTTTGTGTGTGAAAGTGTATAATTTTACCTTCATCCTTTTTTTAACTTATTTATTTTTATTTCAAATGCATTGGAGTTTTTCCTACAAGTAAATCTCTGTGAAGGTGCCCAATACCTTAGAACTTGAGTTACAGACAGCTATGATCCACCATTTGGTTATTGGGAATTGAACCCAGGTCCTCTGGAAGAACAGCCAGTGTTCTTAGCTGCTGAGCCATCTCTCCAGCCCCTCACTTCATCTTAAAAGATCTTTTCCAAGTTTACACTGCTTAGATTGTTTCAAGTTGTGGTTGTCCACACTTGCAGCACAGCACCAGAAGGAATGTCGGATATGGTGGTGCACACAAATAGTTCAGAACCTTGAGGCACCAGAACCTACAAGGGTCCTGCACTGCAGGTTTTCTTGCTACTGTTTTTAACTTCACTTTTGTATTTATGTAACCCAGGTTAACCCTGAAGCTCCTGACTTAGTTTTCCAGGTGCTTAAATTGCATACTCCATGCCAGGTGTATTTTTATCTGTACTGCAGGAGAACCTGGGGTGTTCTCTATTTGGGCCTTTCCCTGTCACTGACTTTCTGTAATGTGATAATGTGAGCTGATCCTTTTGTTTATCTTGTCTGGGTTTTATTGTCCTTTAGATCTTTCTGGAGATAGAGAAAAAGTCTAACAGTGCTAGCCTCAAATCTTTGGCCATGTTGTCTTCTGGAATGTTAGGATTGTACACCCTTCCCTTATTTCTGATTTCTCTGTGGCAGGCCTTGTTTAGTGAGCAAGTCTCAGCAAGCTCCCTGGTTGTTCTTTGTTCGGCCTTTCAGAATTTCCAACATAGCAAAAGACCCAACAAGATCCACAAGCAGGGCTCTGGCCACCTCTGTCTCAACAGCTTTCTCCTCTGGTGCTACATGGTTTTGGGTTAAAGGATTGTGCTGAGAAATAAAAGCCCTAGCCAGGCAGTGGTGGCGCGTGCCTTTAATCCCAGCACTTGGGAGGCAGAGGCAGGTGGATTTCTCAGTTCGAGGACAGCCAGGGCTACACAGGGAACTCCGTCTCGGAAAAAAAAACAAAAAAAGAAAAAAAGAAAAGAAAAGCCCTAAGAAGTTCAGAGATGTGCCTGCCTCTTTCTCCCGAGTGCTAGGATTAAAGGTGTGCACTGCCACCACTCAGCACCCAAGTAGTTTTAAATGTTCTTTAGATTAGTTTTCACCCTACAGCTTCTTGGTGACTACTGCTCAAGCTGAATTGCACGTGGATGTTTGCTAAGTGACACAGATGTGAGACTGAGATACTTGGGTTAGAGGTATAAAAAGCCACACCTCTGAGTCTCTGATCACTGTCATTGGAAAAGTTTTCAACCTTGGAATGCCCGAGTCCCCAATGGCAGTCACAGGTTTTCTGAAAATCTTCATTTTCCAGGAAAGTGTAAACTATCATTAGCAACATAAAATGACATGCTTTTACTTTGTACATTTTTTAGAAACTAGCTATAAAATACACAAAGCTAAAAAGCTTTACTTATCTGTTAGTTTTATTTGGTTTTTGAGACAGAGTTTCACTTTAGCTCAGCAATTCTGGAATTCACTATGCAGACCCAGCTAGCTAGCCTGAAACTCACAGAGATAGGTCTGTTTCTTCTTTCTGTTTGCTGGGACTATAGATGAGCACCACTGAGCCTGGGAGTGCTTTTTAAGAAATGAGTTTTCATGAAGACAGCAGCTAGCTAAGGTTGGTAAGAATGTTTGCTCCACAGGCAGGAAAAATATTTGGATCCCAGCACCCAGAGGAAAACTGGGTGTGGCTGCCTGCACCTATGACCCCAGTGTCAGCAGGTGAGCATAAAAGAATCCCAGGAGCTCCCTGACCAGCCAATCTAGCTGGTTCAGTGACAGACCTGGTCTTAAAGAAGTAAGGAAGCACAGCAGGTAAGGGCTCTGGCTGCCCAGGCTGTGGACCTATGCTGTGGGAAGCCTCACAGAACCAACTCCTGCAGATTGTCTGACCTCTGCACACAGTCTGAGAGGGGAGGACGATGAAGATGATAGAAAAGACTACCCAGCATCCTCGGTACCTCCATGTGTGTGTGCACAGGTACATCCACTCGCATGTACTGCACACACACTCAGATATTAAAAATAAAAGCACTCTTACAGAGTCCCCCAGAGATGACATGCCAGAAGGGGGGAAAAAAGTCATTCTTGCCATTTTGTGATGGTGAGGGCTAAATGCTGATGAGGGGAATTAGTGAGATTAGTTATTTGACTGCCTCATGGGACAGTTGTGAAGGAACCCTTGAAGATTGGCTAACATGCTTATTTTTCTACAGAGAAGCTATTGCAGTTGCCAAGGCTCGGCTGCGCCCTGAGGACCCTGTTCTGAAGGACCTGTACCTCAGCTGGGGGTCCATCCTGGAGAGAGATGGCCATTATGCAATTGCAGCCAAGTGGTAAGCAGAGAGCGGCCAAAACCAACTCAGTATCTGCCAGGAACACAACAGAATGAAAGACTTGAGTGTAGAAATGGGACCATGACTGGAAATGTAAAAAGAAGGGAAAGGTCAGCCCAGCTGCATGCACTACAGTTATATGCATTGCCACAGGCACTCAGGAGAGCTCACGCCTGTTACCACTGATCAGATCAGCAGATTGTGGGGGCAGTCTGCACCTATAGAGTTTTACAGTACACAAGTCAACAGCATGTGGCCATCCCAGCCTCACAGACACAGACGGAGCAGCGCCACCAGAGGGCAGTCACATGAACACAGGAGGCTCTGGGGTGTGGGGAGGCAATTATGGCTGGTGACTGGGTTTCATTCTTGCCACAGCTACTTAGGAGCCACTTCCGCCTATGATGCAGCCAAAGTTCTGGCCAGAAAGGGAGATACAGCCTCGCTTAGAACAGCTGCAGAGCTGGCTGTCATAGCAGGAGAAAATGAGCTGGCTGCTTCCCTGGCTCTTAGATGTGCCCAAGAGCTGCTTCTGGTGAAGAACTGGGTGGGTGCACAGGAAGCGTTGGGGCTACATGAAAGCCTGCAGGTCAGTTCTGGAGTCTGAGGGTGGGAGGGGCCCTGGGTCACTCTCTGGCCAAGCTGGTCCTCAGTAGACAAACTTCCAGTTCAGGAAGTGTCCGAAAGCCGTAGTGGCTATTCTATCCTACCAGAATACTACAGCTTGCTCATTACCATGTTTGGGGTAAGAGATAGCCCACTGTTGACAGCGATTCCTACTACTTACAAGTTTATACAAATCATCTGAACAACCACTGGTCTGCCCAGCAACTGGGCAGTGCCCAGGGTTGCTGCATTAATTAGCATTGTCTCCCTACAGGGAGAGTAGTTGGCCTCTGACTGGAAGATCATGGTGGGTAACAGGCATGTCTGGTTTCTGAAAAGCTTTATTCCCGTGTGACTAGAAATGACTGGGGCTGGGATGTACCTCAGGGATATCGCATTTCCCTGGCACGGGCAGAACCCAGGTTCCATTCCCAGCACTTCAGATAATAATGGTAGTTTAATCAGTTAGCAAGCCCTACAAAGTGTGCTAACAGCAGGTTTCACTGACCTGTTCAGACTCCCAATGCTGCCACTGAGTTTCTGACACATGAGAACTGATTCTAGTCTGTAGGCCACCTTACCATAAATGCATTATACAGTCCAGGATGGCCTCAAACTCAGAATCTTACTGCCTCAGCCTCTCTGGGGTTGGCTTTCCAGGTGTGACAACAAAGCCAGTTCAGGCATGGTCTGTAAGCTCCTTTTTCCCTACCACAGGAATAAGACCTACAAGCAGTGCCCATCTGAGTGTTTAGAGCCAATGAAGATACGTAGGTAGTTAGCTTCCTTTAGAACTGGGAGGTGGTAGTACCACCGGGAGTATTAGTTATAAAGTGACCAAATCTAGATAGACCATCATTTGCCTACAGCTAAGAAAGGGCTTTCCCAGTAGCTCTTTCAAATCTCACTTATCCTTGACAAAGTGAAAACTAAAGCAGCTCTATAGCCATTTTGTCTGGTGAGAGTCATTTTGACTGGATGCACCAGTGCCCTTCTAGGCTTAACTGAAGAGCTTCAAGGGTACACCAGATATCTTATGGCAATGAGAACTCAAAGTAGTGTTTCGGGACCGTACTTCCGCACTCCTGCCACCATCAACTCTCTCCAGCTAGCCCCTGCAGCGTCTGGCTGGCTTGTAGTCCCCTCTACGCCATTGGTCCCACACCTTCCAGTAACCAAATAGAACCGCCAACCTCGCAGTTAGATAGCACAATACCCAGTAACCCAGTAAAATCAGAACTCTTAAACATTATAGTTTACTAGTCAAATTTATATATCAATAGATTTTTGATACACAAGATGCCAATATAATAATTTCAAAACCAATTGATAATGATAAAAACTTTTATCTCAATTATCCTAACCATACAATATCATAACTACCTGTGGCTGGTTAAAGCCACACTGGTTCATGTCCGCTGCCATCTTCCTTTCTCCCCTCGCCCCTGAGATGCTCTGTCTCTGCAACTCTTAGCTCCTCTTCCCTTTTCCCTGTCCAGTCACAGGCCTCCCGCTGCCCTAATGTAATTGGACAGGGAAAATCCTGCCTCAAACAAGTAATGACTTTCTGGAGCTTTGGGGCATGGCCTGTGCTTGCCCTACTCCTGAGTCTGTCAAGCTTGTGTGTTCCAACATGACTGCACTGTCAGGCTGGGGCGAACCTGTTGGTGTAGGACTGGAGGTTAGACCTGGATGTGGCTTCCAGGGTAGAGAGTGGGGGGCCATTAAGGATCCTGTGTTAGAAACCGTCTCCTAGACTACAAAGGCACCTGCAGGGCTGCTGCATTTGCCTCTTCGTATGACTCCAGTGGAGCAGCAGGGCTTGCCAAGAGGCTTGGGTACATCATGTAGAGATTGTAAGCTCAGTGTAAGGACAATCCATGAAGAGCTCTTACAAGCCGTGTCATGTATGTTTTCCCATGTTACACCTCTTTGTTGCTGTATCCCAGGGCCAGAGACTGGTCTTCTGCCTCCTTGAGCTTCTGTGCCAGCACCTGGAGGAAAAGCAGCCTCCAGAGATCAGAGGCCCCTCTTCCATTTACCACCAGTGGGCCACAGGTACTGAGGGAACCTTGGTGCAGAGAGTAACTGGTGTGTGGCGCAGTGCCTTCAGTGTGGACACCCCGGAGCAGTGTCGGGCCGCCTTGCAGAAGCTGCAGGATGTCAAGTACCCATCAGCAACAAGTAACACTCCCTTCAGACAGGTATGCCATATCCCTAACCTTATCAGGAGCCATGTAGGGTAGATGTAATTCATCTCTCAGAAAAATCCATAGAATAATTTATACCTCAAAAAGGACATGGCATTCCAGGCCTTGGGAAGACCCACAGATGAAAGCCTTGGTCTGTCTGTTCATTTGGGGCTCTGTTTGTTTAATTTTAAAATACAAGAGTGTTTGGGGCTAGAGTGATGGGTCAGTGGTTTAGAGCACAGGCTGCTCTTGCAGAGGATGCACATTGGGTTATCAGCGCCCATACACAGCTAATGACCATCTATGATTCTAGTTCCAGGGGATCCAACATTCTCTTCTGGCCTACGTAAGCACCAGACACACACATCATAAACAGACATGCATGCAGACAAAATACTACCTTTAGTGAAGTTGAAGTCTTCTTGTTCTCCTCCTCAGCTACTGTTTGCTCCCCACACACCCACTCACCAGCAAAAGTACCTGCCTCCAAAGTCATCTATGCTCATGC
This sequence comes from Rhynchomys soricoides, assembly GCA_019843965.1. Taxonomy (NCBI): domain Eukaryota; kingdom Metazoa; phylum Chordata; class Mammalia; order Rodentia; family Muridae; genus Rhynchomys; species Rhynchomys soricoides. The sequence continues at coordinate 47,504 of JADRCH010000121.1, forward strand.
AGAGATGTCAAGCTGGTGTATACTATACCACTGTGTTCATCTTATAAACAACCTCCGTTTGTCTGCTTTTTAATTTTTAAATCAAAGACATTATACTCTTGAGTAAAGGGACTTCCTCAGATGGATACAAAATAGAAACAGCTTTGGCAGTTTCTTACAAAAACCCATACTCCTGCCCAGGCAGTCCAGTGACTGGGTGGTTCACAAGAAATGAAATTGAGAAGCCGCTCGGAGACCTACATATAAATATTTGCATGTTTGTCCACAACAGCCAAACTGAACAGCCACATGAGAAAATAGACTTCTGATGCACATTATCAGTAAGCCCCAGAACTGTTCTGACAGTCTCACGTCCCAGTAGACTGGGACATGACACTGGGACTCCATTTACCAAGGTGGTACAAAAAGACGCTGCAGGGGGTGTGAAGGGAGAGTAACTGAATGTGCTGCTTAAGTGGTCTGAATTGACAGAAATGTTCCATGCCCGCCTTTTGGTGGTATCTATAAACTTAACTGAGTGTTTAATATTACATACCCTAAGGACGGGAGAGATGGTGCAGTCAGGCAGGTAAGCTGCTTTGAATGAGGCCCTGTGTTTAATCCCTAAGAGCAGCTTACACCTGTGCTCCAGACTTAGCGAAGCAGGTAGAACCCAAGGGCTTGCTCTTAAGCCAGTCTAGCCAAATTGGTGAGCTCCTGGTTCAGAGAAAACTGTCTCAAAAGATAAAATGGAGCCAGGTGGTAGTGACGGCTTACACCATGCCTTTAATCCCAGCATTCTGGACAAAGAGGCAGGCGGATCTTGGAGTTTGAGGACAGTCTTGTCTACAGAGTTCCAGGGCAGCCAAGGCTACATAGAGAAACCCTGTCTTAAAAAACAAACAAAAATAAATGGAGAGGGATCAGGAAAGACACCTGACACTGTACCTCTGAGCTCCCCTCCAAGCTAAAATGGATTGGTATCAAAAACGGGATTGTGTTCCACGATTTCTGTTGATTTTCTTTGTTTTATTTTGTTTTGTTTTGAGATGGGGGTCTCGTATAGCCCGGCCTGCCAGGAACTTCTTGTGTAGCTGAGCATGACCCTGAAGTCCTGGTCCCCAATGCTAAAATACTACCATACCAACTATATGTGATGCTGGGTCTGGGCTCTGTATGAGCTAAGTAGGCACTCTGCCAATTAAGCATTCCCACCTCCCCTCCACCATTTTGTTTCTCTAAGTTTTTCAATCCAGAAACTTTAGACTTAGAGTTACAGATAGGCTCTTCTATAGTCCAAGCTGTCTTTGACCTCATGATCATCCTGCCTCAGCTCCTTTTGATTTTATTAAGCACAGCTGTCAATAGATTTCCTCAGCATGTTCAGACTTTACCAGCAGACAGAGGGTGACAGGTGGGAGATAGAGGCTTTCCAGAGACAGATGTGTGATTAGTTTCTAGTGCAGTTCCCAGCTATGGGACCAGGCGTGTCAAGTCTCTGCCACAGGAAGATATTAGCAGGTGAATAAGAGTCTGGCCTCTTTCCAGCTTCTGCTTCATGTCTGCCATGACCTAACCTTGGCCATGCTGAGCCAGCAAGCTGCTTCCTGGGAGGAGGCCGTCCCTGCACTGCTGCAGGCTGTGGTTCGGAGCTACACCTCAGGGAACTTCACCCTCATGCAGGAAATCTACTCAGCCTTTCTCCCAGGCGGTAAGTAACACACACACACACAC
>JADRCH010000121.1:49616-115575 GCA_019843965.1 Rhynchomys soricoides
CCATTATAGCACAACATAACCTCAAATGGTGCTGGACTGGAAGTGGCAATGTCTTTAAAAGGCGATGATGCTGAGGCAGTAGGATTACCACAACTTCTGAGCTGTGTAGGGATTTCCATGTTTCCCGAGGTTACAAAGTGAGACAAAAATAAAGCCAAAGTATTTGCACTAGGTCCTTCACTTGGCCCTGCTTACTCTCTTTAAGTTGAGTTGGAGAGGTAAAGAAACAAGAGTTGGCATGGGGTGCATGCACTCTATCACCCCAGCATGACAGGGATCTGGGGGAGGGGGAGAGTCTGGGGGGAGGGAGTTAGGTAGATCAGCACTTCAGGGTAATCTTTGGCTACATGGTAAGTTTAAGTCCAGCCTGGGCTACATGAGATCCTGTTCAACTCACTGCCACCACCATGGGAGGAGGGGAGGTTGCATGGGGCTAGGCAATCCTTAACTTTGTGATTAGTCCCTGCAGTTAATCTCAATTTTCAGAGCACAGTATGGTTCACAACCCAGCCCCAGCAATGCAGCCCAGGAGCTCTTAGTGAAAGAGTCCATTTCTGTTGTGCTATGAGTGATGTCATCTGTGGCAATGCTGGCATTGTCCCAAGGCGGGAAAGGAAGTGATTAGTTCCTTTGGCTTTGGGCAAAAGAGTGGAATCCCAAGAGTCACATCGGTGTCCCTTTTTCTTGGGTGAGAGAACATACGGGTGAGAAGCCAGGTTTTTCACAGATAAAGAAATGCATATCATATCCCAAGGTCCTTTTCTTCTAGGCTGTGACCACCTACGAGACCAACTGGGTGACCTATCTCCTACCATGGCAGCTTTCAAAAGCTTAGAGGCCTTTTGTATTTATGGGCAGCTGTATGAAGTCTGGTGGTCACTCTGCAGGCCTGGCCCTGAATCAAGCGTCTGGGTGTGGTCAGCTGAAAGCATGGCCTCTGATAAACAGAGCAAGCCAGAGAACAGTGCCAGTGGAGAAGAAGTGGCACAGCCTCCAGGCCCAGGCCTGAGGCTCAGTGCAAAGAGTGAACATTTACTGAGTGCCTGCAAGGAGCTCTTCTCAGAAAGGCATGCCAGCCTACAGAGCTCCCAGAGGACTGTTGCTGAAGTCCAAGAGACATTGGCAGAAATGATCCGCCAGCACCAGAAGAGTCAGCTCTGCAAGACCACAGCCAATGGCCCCAACAGAGATGAACCCAGCCAGGAAGCAGAGCAGGCCCCTTCCCAACCTCCAAGCCCAACGTAAGTTTAGATCTGGGACCATGCTTGCATGTTGTCCAGATAAGTATGTGATACCTTTGAGTAGGCCTCTGAGAAGCAGCAGACCTGGGTCAGACAGCTAATTCCAGCCCTTCCAAAGCCTGTTGGTGCTCTACAGATTATTACTACAGTAGCATTACTGCTGAGATTTGTAATCTGTGCCACTATGCTTCCAGTACCTTTATCCTGACTACACTCCCCAGGCAGAACCCAGAAAATAGCCAGGCAGCAGTGGCACACACCTTTAATCCCAGTACTCGGGAGGCAGAGGCAGGCAGATTTCTGAGTTCAAGGCCAGCCTGGTCTACAGAGTGAGTTCCAGGACAGCCAGGGCTACACAGAGAAACCCTGTCTCGGAAAACCAAAAAAAAAAAAAAAAAAAAAAAAAAGGGACTCAGAAAATGCCAGTAAGTTCAGTAAACCTACATAGGTTATATTAACTTTAAAAAATTATGGGTCTGGAGAGACAGATTATAGTTGAAGGTCTTTTAGAAGACCTGAGTTCAGTTCCCAGCACCCACATGGGGGGGCTCAGAACTGCCTGTAACGTTAGCGCCAAAAGATCCAACACCCTTTTCTGACCTCCATGGACACTGCTAGTATGTGCACATACCCAGCCAGAGACATATGCATACATATAAATAATATATCTTCAAAAATGAAAAGCTCCTTGCCTGTACTCCCAGCACTCCAGAGTTAGAGGCAGGAGCTTCAAGGGCAGTTCTAGTCTGTTGTAACTTAGAGATCCCAGCCAGCTGTAGGCATCAGGTTTGCTTTTTATTTATGTGTAAGACAAGCTCTTTTCCGGTAGCAGCCCTTCTTTCTACCTTAGCCTCTCAAGTGCTGAGATTGTAGATGTGAACTACTTCGCCCAGCCAGGTTTGCTGTTACAAACAAGTGCTGTGAAGCCCTCAGATTGGCTCTTACCTTTTGCTCACCGGATGTCATTCCTGGCTGTCTTTCCTGTAAAGCCCTGTGTTCTGTATCTCAAGTAGGAAAATGATGAACTACATCTTCGTAGGTGTGCACCTCATCCCATTTTGTTGCCTTCTCTTGATCTCTGTATTTATGAGTTGAAGTTACTTAGGCATAGTAAGTGGCTGGATTCAAGAAAGTACAGAGTATGCAAAAAGAACAGACAGATGACCAGTGAGCCCAGGAAAATAGTCCTGTCACTTGCCACCCGGGACATACAAACCAAGACATGGTGAAAGACTGAGTATATGGCTGAATAAGGAGAGTCTGCCCCCAGCATGCAGGAAGCCCTGGATCCCATCACCCTGAAAAAAGATGGTCATGGTGGTGCATGCCTATAATCCCAGCACTGGTGGGGTGGGGTCAAGGTAGCAAGAGGGTCAAGAGTATAAGGTCTTCCTTGGTTGCATAGTGTGGTTCAAAGCCAGCCTACATGACACCCTGCCTTTAAAAGCTAAACTGAAACTGCAGTGAGATAGTACTCATTCTACGGCTGCCACCAAGAACGGTGCAGCCCAGCTTGAACCTTTGTCCTCTGTGGAAAGAACACTAGAGCAGTTCCTTGGGCATTAGAAAGTGAGACTCAACATGAGATCTAGCCATTCTACTCATATGTCAAAAGACTGGAAACAGGACAGCCGGGCATGGTTCTTGGGACCCCAAGTTTGAAACCATTCTGGGCTACACAGCAAAATACTATCTAAATAAATACAGGGATAATGAAATCATTGAAATCCCACTATGTGTATAAGCATCTGCAGCACTGTGCCTGATAACGTTGAAATGGGGAAGCAGCCCAGTGTGTTTCACTCAGTGCAGAACTACTCAGTGTTTAGAAGAAAAGCATCATAGCATATAGTATAAAGTAAACAGCATAATAATGAGTCCATGGCACAGGAAGGTGGGGCTGCGGGAAGCAGCGAGAACAGAAACAAGCATTACCATGGAAGGGCGAGTCCCAGTCTCACAAGAGCTCTGGTCCTGAGCAGGTGTGATAGTGAAGGCTTTCAGTTCCAGAACTCAGAGGCTAATCTGCTTTACAAACCAAGTGCCAGAGGCCAGCCATGGTCACACAGTGAGACACTGACACCCTTAACAGCCTCATCCCCACCCCCACCCCCTAAAAAAACTGTAGGCCTGCGTGGTAGTGACGGCTGCACAGCACTGTGAGTGGAGGTGTGGTTTAGGTTCCTGAAATGATTTAACTATGATTTCACTATAATGAAAACAGTGGGCACGGAGCAGGGCCCGGTGGGGAAAGGCGCTTGCCACCAAGCCTGATGAACATAACCTTCATAAGGAAAGAGTGAACCATTTCCCAAGCTTGTCTTCTGACCTCCACGGATACACGCTGTAGCATGCACATACAACCATAACTGCACAAATAGACGTACAATAAACAAGATTTTATCTTTATTTTATATGCACTATTCTGCATGCATATATGTCTGTGTGAGGATGTCTGTTGTGAGCTGCCATGTTTATACTGGGATTTGAACCCAGGTCCTCTAGAAAAGCAGTCAGTGCTCTCTTAATCACTGAGCCATCTCGCCAGCCCCCAACGGTTTTTGTTTTGTTTTTATTGAAACAGCTGGGGTAAAAAGTGAGGTGACCACCATATGTGACTTCAGTTTATTGTTTCTCTTAAAGCAGAGAAGAAAGAAATGCATCAGTGTCTCTCCCTGAATTAACCAGAAGGCTCACAGAGGCAAACAAGAAAATAGCTGAGTTTCCAGAGAGTGTAAAGGTAAGGGAATTTGAGATGCTTTACAGCAAACCCAGAAGTCATCTACTTCTACTGTCATTGCATGTGTTTAAGATTTTAAGGTACAAGAGCTGGGTAATGGTGGTACACGCCTTTAATTCTAGCACTTGGGAGGCAGAGGCAGGTGGATTTCTGTGAGTTCCAGGACAGCCAGGGCTACAGAGTGAGTTCCAGGACAGCCGGGGCTACAAAAGCTATACACAGGAAAAACCCTGTTTAGGAAAACCAAAAAAAAAAAAAAAAAAAAAAAAAAGGCCACTGTCTCTGCTTCCTTAAAGTGTTGGGGAAAACCAAACAAGAGTTATATATGGTTGAGGGGTAAAACATTCAACTCAGATGTTAGATGTGCCTGTACCCAGCACTCCGGGAGGGGCAGCATTGGGCTGTGGTGTGATACTGGGAACAGTGGTATGTGGGAGTTGATCTGGGGGGCCCTAGAGACTCACCCATGCGGATATGCCACCAGACAGGCCAGTTCCATCCATATCTCCATAGAATTGTCAGTGCGTGCCTCTACAGACACTTGTCTGTCCTGTCATTTTTATAGACCTGGCCCTTTCCAGATGTGCTGGAGTGCTGTCTCGTCTTGCTTCACATTGGGTCCCAATGTCCTGGCGCTGTGGACCCTGAGATGCAGCAACAAGCCCAGAAGCTCCTTCAAAAGTATGGCCACACTAGAGCTTACAGAAGACACTGCCAGCTTCAACACACATGAACTTCCAGAGGCCATAAAGCTGTGCCACACAACCCATGACAGCTCTCACCTCAGTCTCAGCTCACCAGGCCTTCACCCTGACCTTCAATGGAAGGATGCTGTGGTCCAACTCACAATGGAGCCTGCCTGGTGCCTCTTGAGTGACTTCCTGTAGTGGAGGGAAAAGCCAGCAGGGTCACAAGAACTAACCCCTGCCAAGACTGTCTCAAGCCTTACATGGTTTCCCCAAGAGAAGCCTTTGTATTCACCCAAAGTCTGTCCACCCCAGATGCAGCTGCTTTATAAATCCTCACCATCAGAAGTGTCTCGTTCTGTGGGAGGCACACTTTACACATACCTATCACTGTTGGGGTTTGGGGTTCTTAATTACATTGTTAGCTGGGCCTGCCCACCTCAAAGACTAAAGGAATTAGCCTTGGAACATTAGGTGATTTTATTTTTTATGGAGTTGGTTACATGGACACGTGGCTAAAGCTTTCCAAGAACAGAGCTACTGAGGCCAGCTGTTGTCCTCCAGGTTGTGACATGACTGACGGCGGTCAGACAGCTCAGGGAAAGAAAATCACTCTTAGTGGTTCTTAATCTTTTGAGGTCGTATAACCCTTTTTTTGAGAATTGACTAAAACACAGCCTGGAGAGCAGTGCATATTCGTTTTCTGTGTGCCTCCCAGAACGATAGACTCCTACTTTACACCCTGGAGCCCCAAGTACTATCTATTCACCAGTCCTGGACTGGCTGCCAGAGTTACCACCCAGCAAGATAGGTCAGAGGCCTGTGCCTCCATCGTCACTGGTTTCTAGAACAGGAGCAGATGTGCTCAGGTCAGGTGGGAAGAGAGCATCCCTTCCTCCTATTTCTCCCTGAGGTCCATTGTAAAGGCTTCATCTTTGGGCAACATGAAATTTTCCCAACTGGAAATCCTTGAGACACACATCTTAAGATATTTGTGTATACCTAGCTTTGGGATCTAAAAAATGCTAAGTCCCTGTCTTAATCAGGGTTTGTATTCCTCCACAAACATCATGACCAAGATGCAAGTTGGGGAGGAAAGGGTTTATCGAGCTTACACTTCCATGCTGCTGTTCATCAACAAAGGAAGTCAGGACTGGAACACAAGCAGGTCAGGAAGCAGGAGCTGATGCAGAGGCCATGGAGGGATGTTTCTTACTGGATGGCTTGCTTTGGCTTGCTCAGCTTGCTTTCTTATAGAACCCAAGACTACCAGCCCCACAGATGGTACCATCCACAAGGGGCCCTCTGCCCTTGATCACTAATTGAGAAAATGCCTTACAGTTGGATCTCATAGAGGCATTTTCTCAACTGAAGCTCCTTTCTCTGTGATAACTCCAGCTTGAGTCAAGTTGACACACAAAACTAGCCAGTACAATTGACCCCTTGTCAACTTGACACACAAACACATCACCATTAAGCCTCAACCCTTACTTTCTTACTCATCCGCAAGATCTAAACTTTAAAAGTCCCACAGTCTTTGCAAATTCTTACATATTAGCATTTTAGTCCCTTTTAAACATCCAATCTCTTAAAATTCAAAGTCTTTTAGAAATTCAAAGTCTGTTAATTGTGAGCTCCACTAAAATACCTTCTTACTTCAGGAGGGAAATTATATCAGGGCACAGTCGAAATCAAAAGCAAAACCAAACTCCAACTGTCCAATGACTGGGATCCACTCACAATCTTCTGGATTCCTCCAAGGACTTGAGTCACTTCTCCAGCTCTGCCCTTTGTAGCACACACCTTGTCTTCTAGGCTCCAGATACCTGTACTCCACTGCTGCTGCCGTTTTTGGTGGTCATCTCATGGTACTGGCCTCTCCAAAACACTGTTGTCTTCTGCTGCAACTAGGCTTTACCATGGTGCCAAGCCTCACCTCCTTTGCATGACCCCTTCAGTCCTGGGCCATCAATTGCAATTGAGGCTGCACCTTCACCAATGGCCTTGTGAGGCCTCTCGAAGTACCGAGCCTCAACTCCTTTGCATGACCCCTTCAATCCTGGGCTGTCAATTGCAACTGAGGCTGCACCTTCATCAATGGCTTTCCTCGGCCTCTCACAGTGCCCAGACCTCAGCTGCTCTTCATGACTCCTTCATGCCTTCAAAACCAGTACCACCTGGGTGACTCTTACACATTACCAAGTCCAGCCACTGCACAAGGTACAACCTTGGCTATCTCTGGAACACAGCCTCTGTGCTCTCAGAAAACACTTCTCAGAAGATTTCACCTCATTGATGCTGATCTCTTCCCAATCACCACCAGTTTCCCAGCTCCAGCTAACCAGCATCAATAGTCCCAGTAATGCAATGGTTTTGCTTTAGTAGTTTTGGTATCTTGTTAACCACAGCTGATTTCTTCAGCCACAGCTAACCAAAATCACAGAATCTTAAACTAGCAATGGCCCTGATAAGAGTCTTTAATCTTCCCTCTGAAATTTCACAGTCCAGGACTCCATCTTCTGCACTATTCTCAACATTATCTTCCAAGCTCCTACAGAACACCCCACAGAGCTCTTTAACACCAAATGGATCTTCTAACCCAAAGTTCCAAAGTCCTTCCACAGTCCTCCCCAAAACATGGTCAGATTGTCACAGGAATACCCCACTCCTGATACCAATTTGTCTTAGGGCTTGTATTCCTGCGCAAACATCATGACCAAGATGCAAGTTGGGGAGGAAAGGGTTTATTGAGCTTACACTTCCATGTCATCAACAAAGGAAGTCAGGACTGGAACATAAGCAGGTCGGGAAGCAGAAACTGATGCAGAGGCCATGGAGGGATGTTTCTTACTGGATGACTTGCTCAGCCTGCTTTCTTATAGAACCCAAGACTACCAGCCTCACAGATGGTACCACCCACAAGGGGCCCTCCACCCTTGATCACTAATTGAGAAAATGCCTTACAGTTGGATCTCATAGAAGCATTTTCTCAACTGAAGCTCCTTTCTCTGTGATAACTCCAGCTTGTGTCAAGTTGACACAAAACCAGCCAGTACAGTCCCCCAAAAGGAAATACTGTATGGATGAGGGTGAACCTTGAATCCACTCACACAATAGAGCCTGCCTGGTGCCTCCCAAGTGGATTCCTGTAGTGGAGGAGAAAGCCAAGATGGTCTCAAGCCTTACATGGTTTCCTTACATGTGAACTCAAGGAAGATTGGTCTTAAGGCAAGAGTCTTGATAAAGATGTAAGTGGGCATGACTACATGGAGGATAATTCCAAGTAACTTCATCTGTAGAGATGGGAAATGTTGGTTCCCTCCACTTGAATAAAGAGCAGTTGGTAAACTACAAACTCAGCTTTGTAACCACAAATAAGTACTTGTTGGGAGTGGTCCTGCACAGTGCTGAGGAAGACCCAGAGGCAGGAGGAATTCAAATTCAAGTCCAGCCTGGGCAATGAAGCAAGATCTTGTCTCATAATAGTCCATAATCTAAGAGACTAGAGAGATGGCTTGAGTTAAGAGCACTGGCTGTTCTTCCCCAGGACCTGGGTGGTTTCAGCCCCACAAGAAACCTAAAGTAAAACTACCCAATAGAAAAATTAAAATGGCAACTGTTTTCCTCCTATCTGCTCTTTTCAATAATGTGTATTAGCTTGCTATTACTTGAATATTATCATTTCTGTATACCTAATTATAAGAACCACAAAGACCCTGAGAAGCAAAGGCATTCGCTCAATGTTCTAGCAGAAATTATGTATTACTCCTTTGGAGGGGGGAGGTCATCCCTTTCTAAGGTCCATTTGGTCTAGACCACTAGTCCAGTTACCTCTTCCCCCACCCCATGGTTTTCCAGTCAGGGTTTCTCTGTACAGCCCTGCCTGTCCTGGAACTTGCTTAGTTGACTAGGCTGGCCTCGAACTCACAGAGATAACCTCTCTGCCTGCCTTGTACTAGGATTTATGTGTGCTATCACCTCACAGCACTGTCCACCTCTTCCTGGCTGCCTTATGCTCTGGATCTGCTCTCAGTAGCTCCCTACTCCTCCAACAGTGACTGTATTCCTTTCCCTCCTGGCTTATCAGCACTTTATCCCGTGTCAATTCTGGCCCAGATGCTGCCACCTTGGTTGACTGACTTTTTCACCGAAAAACACTCCTGATCCCTAGACCTTAAACTCAGTGAGTTTATACAATTCAGATTATATTTGTGTAAACCATTTACTGTCTGGTAACTAGGTAGGCTTCCCAGTTGTTCACTCCAGCACCTACTAGAGTGTAGTTAGCAGCAGCTCATTGGCTGAATAAACTAGGAAACTAAGGGACTTGTTGGAAATTTGGAAACATGGGGCTCACATATGCCAGCATTGGCTAACAAGAGGCTTAAGGTTGATACCCAACCTTGCAAACGGTACCCAAGGTCAGCAGCACACAGGCTGACTGCTCACGAAAGCTGTTCTCCCCGTCTTCTAGCACCATCTCTGATACCCAACCCTTGCATGGCCCTGTGTGCTCAAGTGACAATACTTGCCAGTTGTCACAGACCTGTGCCCTTCCTCCAGCACCTCACTCTGTGTAATGCTTAGACAGTCCCTCTCTTCAGCTGGGCACTTCAGAGGACAGGTTGGTCTGACTTCTGAGAAAAGCTGAGTTTTTTAGTCCATGGTTTTGAGTCCCTGTGTAAGACCCAGCAGCACACCAGGGCACCTTTACTGAGAGCCACTCTGCTGCCTTCGAGTGCAAACCTACCAGCCAAAATTCTAGATTTGTTGGGTGTGGTGGGTGGAAGCATACCACCACTATTGCTATTCAGGAGGATGGCTTGGAGATCAGGGCCAGCCTAGGGAACAAGACCCTGACTCAAACCCTAGAAGGGCACTAGTACTTAACATTTTTGTGCCAACAGAAAAGGCTGTGGGAAAAAACTAAATCAGGAAGTCTTAAGGTCAGTGTTTCCCACAGAATTCCGCTGACTATAATGCACTATATGTGAGTGGGCAGGGCGAATACTATTAAAGGTACTCTACTGTCTTAGTAAGGCCAAGCACCCAGCAGGGTGTGAAGTGAGGAGGTGTGAATTACATGTGTGCTCCCTCAGTACTTTCCAAGGCTCTTAGATAAGCCAATCCTGCCAGACATGTCAGATTCTAGCTAGCAAAGACCACACCTCATGCCAATGGTTAAAAAGCAATCTTTATTTTACAAAATTAAAAACATAAATAATATTTACAAGCATCTTAAATACCAGCTTTAATACTTGACATTTTGTTATTTCAAATTCAGTTTCCCACAAGCTTTTAAAAGGTAAGACCATTCTAAGTGAGCTGCTGCGGTCTCTCTCTGCCTTCCAAAGGAGTTTTCACTTTCTTACAATTGTCCTTTCTGCTGTCATTTAAAAAGCAGTGCGCTTCCCAAATGCCTAACCTGAAAGTCAACAGGCTTCCAAGCACAGCTGTGGGGATGACTCCATAGGTTCTGAGATGAATCCCCTTACATCCTGCTCACAGTGACTCCTGGGCCTTTCCTAAGAAAGATTCAAGCTCCAGCACTCAGCTCTACCACCTCTTGACATCTCAGGCCTGCTGAACAGAGACAGGGAAATGGAGGCTAGACACAGCTGACAGATCACCCTGCTGAGAACAAGATAGACTTGGAGCACAATTTAGTCCAGGGCAGTTCATCATCTGAAAACCAAGGTGAACAAGGTGAGGCTCAGGGGCCAGTCTAACAACGCAGAAGGAGACAGAATTGTCTCCAGATTTCAGCACGGGCCAATTACTGTATCATCAGGACTGCTCTGTCCTGAAGAAGCACAAACAAGGCAAAACAGCCTGCTGGCACAGACCTGCTTCCCAAGAACATACACCTTGTTCTCTGGCAGCCTCAGCTCATCTGAGCATCTTCATCAGAGCAGCAAAGCCAAAAGAAGAAGAATGACAACGTGTAAGAGTCATATACATTTTACTGGTTTGTTTCAGACATCCTGGAGATTAAAAAGGTGTCCATGGAGCCATGGATGCTGGTGGCAGGAGGCAGCAGAGGGGGGTGGGCATGAAGACAAGGAAGACTTGTTTACAAATTCAGAGCAAACCCCCTTCTGGACCTAAAATAAAGGCATCTTTAAACAAAAACCCAAAGTCTCTGCTTGGAGCAGATGCAGGTCAGCGCTGGGCAGACGGCACAGGCGGTGTGGTGCACGCTATCACTGCTGCATGCTGTTGATCATGGCCAAGATGCTCATCTTCTCCTGGGCAGAGTCCACATCCTCATTCTGCTTCTGGGCCACTCCTGTGCCCAGGCCATAGAGGCGCCCACAATACTTGGCATCATCAATACTGTCCTCAAAGAATAGCTGCAGAACAGGACAAAAACAGCTGAGAATGGGGCCAGAAGTAATGCCACCTCCTGGCTTCTTATGCCCTGATACTCAGCACACTGGATAGTAACTCAGCAAAGACACCAACATCTCCCTCATAGATTTTTTCTTCTCCTTTCTCTACATCCGGGCTCTGTGTCCTAAACAGACTTGGCGTGCCTATGACTTGTCAGTGCTGAAACCCCTGGGCTGCTGCTGTGTAGAGTAATAACCCTGACAAGCAAGGCAGTGAGTGACTAAGAACTCAGGCTTGCCAAGTCACTTCAGCTCCATTCCATCATGGTTCTGTATTAATGAAGTCATGTAAGCCAGGTGTGGTGGCACACATGTAATCCTAGCACCCAAGGAGCTGAGGCCGAAAGTGACTACCATGAGGAGACCATGGACGCCAGGCACTCAGCAAGCAACTCAACCTTAATATCTCTGAGCAGGAGCTGTCCAGTGCAATCACCACAAGATGCTGAGCACAGCCCTGGCCAGAAGTGCCACCTCTGCTAAGTATAACAAACATCTCCAAGGCATCAACAAATGAGTCAGTTGGCAAGGACCGGTCTAATATACTTGTTACTCTTTAGATCTAAAATGTCCATAGAAGTCCTTGTGTTAAAGGTTTAGCACCAACTGGGAGGATTACTGGGAAATGGTAAAACCTTGAGGTTGTCAGGGCTGGCCCCTGTACTCAGCTTCTTTCTGTTTCCAAACCACTAAAGGATGAACAGACACTATGCTCTGGCCTGCCATAACAGAGCCAGCTAACCACTGGCTAAAATGTCTCAAGTTGTAAGTCTAAATAAACTGGTCCTTTGAACTTGGCCACAGAAAACTAGTTAAACACTGGAATTTGTAATAGTGGTTAAAAGCAAAAAAAGAAATATTAGGGCCGGAGAGATGGCTCAGTTGTTAAGAGTGCCGACTGCTCTTTCAGAGGTCCTGAGTTCAATTCTCAGCAACCACATGGTGGCTCACAACCATCTGTAATGGGATCTGATGCCCTTTTCTGGTGTGTCTGAAGACAGCGACCGTGTACATATATAAAATAAATCTTTAAAAAAAAAAAAACTCAAAGAGAAGTCACTTTTCCTTAGGGAAATAATATTCAGTAATTAACAGAACTCAGCCTAAATGGATAGACTAACAATGTCATTCCTACTGTAGAAAGCAGAAGAAATTAAAGGGAACACTCACTGCCTTGAAACTCAGGCCTCATACACTCAAGAGACCCCACACCTGGAAGCTGTCATCTCAGAGGCCTCACACTGGATCATTACCTCTTTCATCCTGAAGAAAGCCATCCCTGTCAGCAGAGAGTCTGAGCCTGCTTGATGCTGCCTTCCAATCCTCTGCAAATCCAACTGATCAGCCACCTCCTGGAGGCCTCCCTAGGGACAGAAAACAGGGGTGTCACATGTGAACACTATTCTGGACTCAGCTAAGTCTGTCATGACCATTCAGCAGTGGGCCAGGCCGTTCATCTGGCGGCCTCAGGAGCCATTTTCAGACCTCACCCTTATTCTCTCCCAACAATACCCTGCTGTGCGCCCTGTGTGCACGCAGAGATGACAGACAACTTTCACAAGTCACCAACTACTCTGTGAGGTTCTCAAGCCTAAGAGGAAGGCAGCCATCGTCAGGATGCGAGAAATAGGGCTTTTCTGGTGCCCTGAGTAACCAACAAAGACAGCTAAAGAAAGAGCAAGCTCAAGCAGGGCAGTGGTGGCACATGCCTTTAATCCCAGCACTCGGGAGGCAGAGGCAGGCGGATTTCTGAGTTCAAGGCCAGCCTAGTCTACAGAGTGAGTTCCAGGACAGCCAGGTCTACACAGAGAAACCCTGTCTCAGAAAGAAAGGAAGGAAGGAAGGAAAGAAAGAGCAAGCTCGATTAACATCCTCTAGAGAAGTCTGGCACCTGGCAGGCCTCAAGAAAGCATGCTAAATACATTATTAACACAAAACAAGTCGAAAACAAGTTTGGAAGTTGGCTTGTTTCATTGCTAGTATTAAGGAGAATGCTGTCTGTTACCTTAAGATTTTTGCAGCTCTTCATCAGGTATTTCACATCATAAATGGATGGGAAGAAAAGATTCAGGATGTGAAAAAACTCGTGTTCTTCTTCTGGCAGTCGAGAATCTGTAAGCAGCTTTACCATGTAGCCAAAATCATAGCCACTAAAGGAAGAATGAAGCAGATGTCTGAAAGTAGCCTCAACCCAGCCTTAAACCTCAGGCTGGGGGCTGGGCCTCTCACAGAGGAACACTGAGTGATCTGAACTGGACATAGGGAAAGCTACTGTGGGAAACACACAAGAACCTGAGAGTTTGTGTCAATTTGATTAATCAATACTCAAAAGTAAGACTGTCAGGGCAAGGAGAAGGATCACCTAAAAGAGAAACTATGAGGATCAGAATTCCAATCCCAGCACCCATGTCGGACAGTTCACAAATGCCTGTAACTCCACCTCCAGTGGTCCAACATCCAACATTCTCTTCTGGACTCCCTAAGTGCTCACATACATACCTATACATACCCCCCCTCTTTATCACACACACACCTCTTTAATTTAAAAATAAAAACCTTCCAAAAGCATGGTAAGAATATCTGTATTTGAGGACATTTCAAAGGACAATCCACACCAGGCTGATAATAACTGAGCCCACAGCAGCCTCCATCTACCTGGAAGATAGCACTCACGGCCACTAAAGTACTGCAGGTCATGTGACACAAGCCCGTGTGCATGCTTAAGCGCTCCCTAAACACAGGTACACCAGCACCACCTCCAACTTCCCACTGCTGCCAACAAACAGCCAGGAGGACTCAAATCAACATGAATCTAGTTCCTCCCCAATGCAGCCTAAAGTTAGAAGGGGGAAGCTATGAAGAAGAGACAGGCCACAGTTCCCACGGACTGACCTGTGAAATGAAAGCCACTTGACGTTGTCACAGAGAACCACTCCCGATGTCATAAGCAGCTCTGCAAAGTGCAGTGTATCGATCCCTTCCTCCTCGTGTTTCTGAAACTGCAGCCCTGAGTTTGCAAGCAGGTCTATGGAATCCTGGGAGTACATATCCTCTCTGAAAAACAAGGCATCACTGTGAGCTGGTGGCAGTGAGACCAGAGCAGGAGAGATAGATAGTACCATTAGGTTACGGTTGGGAGACAACACTTCTCAAACACCCCACAACCTAAAGATCTGTACTTCCTGATTACAGAAAATCTACATTCTCTCACCTAAAAAACGTGCGCAGTGGTGGCGCACGCCTTTAATCCCAACACTTGGGAGCAGACGGATTTCTGAGTTCGAGGCCAGCCTGGTCTACAGAGTGAGTTCCAGGACAGCCAGGGCTACACAGAGAAACCCTGTCTTGAAAAACCAAAAAACAAAACAAAACACAATACAACAACAAAAAACAACAACAAAAAAAACCACTTTGTTTTAAGTAAATGAATGAATTAGACAGTTGTGGGCCACCATTTGAGTACTGGGCATCGAGCTCAGATCTTTTGGAAGGGCAACCAGTGTCTTAACCACTGAGCCACACATTTTTTAATTTCGTTTTTAATCTTTTTAAAATATGTATTATGTACATGGGTGTCTGCATGTATGTCTACACACCAGAAGAGGGCACTCAGACTCCATCACAGTTAGTGGCCGTGTGGCTGCTGGGAAAACTGAACTCAGGATCTCTGAAAGAACAGCCTGGGCTTTCATCCACTAAGCTATCATCTATGCCGCCCTTGTTTTTTAATTTTTAATCATATTTATACTCCTTATTTACAGTAGAATTAAACAAAACAAACGAGACAGAACTAACACTCAAGTTTATTTCTTAAAAAAAAAAAAGGCAGGGCTGGATAGGAGGCTCAGCACTATGAGCTCTTGTTGCCCTGGCAGAAGACCCAGACTCAGCTCCCAACCTTTTCTGTACTACCAGTCCCAGGCAGAACATTAATACACAAAATAACATTTAAAAATCCGGGCTGGAGAGATGGCTCAGACTCTTCTAGAGTTCCCAAGTTCAATCCCCAGCAACCACATGGTAGCTCATAATCATCTATGATGAGATCTGGTGCCCTCTTCTAGCATGTAAGCATACAGATAGGCAGGACACTTTATACATAATAAATAACCTTTTTAAAATTTTTTAAAATCTTAATAAAAGAAAATATCTACTCAGACCTTTTGCCACTTTTTTTTTTTTTTTTTTGTCTTAGGTTGAGAATTTGAGACAAGTTCCATCTATGTAGTCCTGGTTATCCTAGAACTTATTATGTAGACTAGGCTGGCCTCAAACCCACAGAGATCTGCTTGCCTCTGCCTCCTAAGTCCTGGGATTAAAAGGTGTTCACCATAACCCCTATCTTTTGCCAATGTTTTACTGTGTTGTCTTCCTTTCTTCTGTGGGATTAAAGCTCAAGGGCCTCACATATGAGAGTACAATTCCACTGAGCTACACACCAGCCTGGATCATCATTTTAGGCTAACTTGAAAGAGTTCTTTAAGGAAAAAAGCTTGCCAGGAAGGGTGTTGCATGCCTACAATCCCAGCACTCTGGAGGCAAAGGCAGGCAGATCTCTGTGAGGCCAGCATAGTTTACACTGCAAACTCCAGGCTAGCTAGGACTGCATCAAGATTTTATCTTTTAAAAGGGGGATGGAGAGCCGGGCAGTGGTGGCGCACACCTTTAATCCCAGCACTTGGGAGGCAGAGACAGGTGGATTTCTGAGTTCAAGGCCAGCCTGGTCTATAGAGTGAGTTCCAGGACAGCCAGGGCTACACAGAGAAACCCTGTCCCAAAAAAAAAAAAAAAAGGGGGGGGGTGTAGAGAGATGGCTCAGCAGTTAAGAGCACTGACTGCTCTTCCCGAGGACCTGACTTCAAGTCCCAGCAACCACATGGTGGCTCACAACCATCTGTAATGGGATCTGATGCCCTCTTCTGGTGTGTCTGAAGACAGATACAGTACACTCATCCACAAAGTAAGTAAATCTTAAAGGAAAAAGAAAAAACTCCTCTTGACTGTTCTAACACCCACCTATGTTCAATAAAATAAAAATATAATTAGCCAGGCATGATGGCACACATCTTTAATCTGGAGGCAGATGCTAGTGGATTACTGAGTTTAAGGCTGGCCTGGTCAACATAGCAAGTTGCAGGACAGTCAGAGCAACATAACAGAGACCCTGTCTCTCCCCCCACCTCACCCCCCCCCAAAAAAAACATGATTAGTAAAACTTACAGCAGTCAGTCCACTCAAGCACAGCCGTCTAACAATCACACTAAGGATCTCTCAGGACACTTACGTCAGGTTGAACTTGAAGTTGAACTGCCACGTGTTGATTCCAGAAGGGTACTCCCCCTTCTCATTTGTGAATGTAAGGCCCAGCTGGATGATTTTTAGAAGGTCAACATTGCACCGCAAAAGCTGATACTGGTAATCTATGGAGCTTCGAAATTCACCAATCGGTCGTACGACAACACCTGGAAACTCTGTGTCCTAGGAACAAAAACCTCTCGCTATTAAGTCTCACCAAACAGTGGTGCTCAGCAATTCATGAGCAAAATTGCTCTTCAGTTTACAGAAGCCCAAGACAAACTCCCAAGGTCTAGAACACAACACACAGACAGGTGACAGGTGACGAGAGGGAGGTGTGAAGTCAGGTAGGAACTTCTTTTATGATTTATTCATTTGTTTCACATGCATTGGTGTTTTACCTGCATGTATGTCTGTGTGAGGTATCAGATCCCCTGGAACTGGAGTTACAGACAGTTGTGAGCTGCCATGTGAGTGCTGGGAATTGAACCCGGGTGCTCTGGAAGAGCAAGAGCTCTCAACTGCTGAGCTATCTCTCCAGCCTCCAGATAGCAACTTCTAATATGGGTTGTATACAAACACAGCAAGTAGATGTGGTGGCTCACAGGAGCTTCGCTCCTTCACATTAGCTTCTTGGTGTGACATATACTTCAAAGAGAAGCCTGCTGTTCAGAGCTCCCATCTTGGTCTACTGTTTTTATGAAGGACAAATGCAGCCTTTGTTTTTCTTGAGTGACTATTTCACTGCCACGTGTACATAAAATCCTTTCACCCTTGAAAAGCTCAGACTGGCCTATACTCATTGGTCTTGAACTCCTGCTCTTACTTACACACACACACACACACACACACACACACACACACAGTGTTTGGGATGACAGGATCTTAACCTGCTAGAGAGCGTGTGGACAGAGGAGTGAAAGCAGGGTTTGAAGACAGACTGTGGCAAGCACCAAGCCTGGAGTGGAACAGAACACTGGCTTGCTCAGAGGCTGGTCTAAGAAAAGCGCCACCTAACCCGACATCAGGCAGGAAAATGAACCACATAGTACCAGTCCTTCCCACTTTACCCAGAGATGCCAGATCTGCAATGTGATATCGCCTGCCTATTTCATGCTAGCAATAAAATGTTTGAATATTTTGAAAACATAGGCAGGGCATGTTGAGGCATGCCTATAGTCCTAGCACTTAAGAGATGGAGGCAGGAGGATTTGAAAGTCAAGTCATCCTCTTGATATACAGCAAATTCGAGGTTAGCCTATGTTACATGAAACCCTGTCTCCAAATTTAAAAAAATAAATAAATACCACATGCTCAAATTCACATGCGTGAAGAGCTATACCTAAGGGGCTGAGGCAAGTCGGACGTTAGATTTGCCCAGCACCACACATACTGGGCACAGTGGTGCATACATATCTTCTTGGTGCCAACCAAGAAGGCAGAAGCAGGAGGATAAGCACAAGGCCTCCCTAGGCTACCTAGCAAGTGCTGCCAGGGCTTACATATCCAGATCCTATCTAAATAAAAATAAAAATATAAAAGACTTTCCATCAGAGGGACATTATAAAAACTTATGTCAGACGCTGTGCCCTCCTCAGAGATGCTAGCTGCCTTGACTCACAAAAGTAATACAGGTTTCCATGGGTCTAACCGTCCCTGGCTTTGGTGGGGAGGGCCTACTCACCATAGCGATATAGCTGTAGCTGAGGACAATCTCACGGATCTTCCGCATCTCTTCCTCAAGATTGCTGGCCCACACCTCACAGATGACCTGACTGTTTTCTACAAGTGCCGCAGGCATCCTGAAGGCACCTGAGGAGCCACTGTGGGCCAACTATGTAAAAGAACAAGCCTCCTTCTGTTTGATTTAATCGTCCACACTGGATCCAATCTAGATTTAAAGACATTTGAAATCATATTAAGTTTACACTGTGGTATAAGATGTCAACAAATCAAACACATCAAAACTGTATTTTAGTCAGATACAGTGACCCATACACATGATCCTAACACTCAGGAGGCCAAGGTAGAAGGATGGAGCATTTAAGACCAGTGAGGACTACACACTGAGTCCATTCCAGGTCAACCAGGGCTACCTAGCAAGACCCTGTCCAAAAGCACACACACAAACCAGAGTTTTACCATAATGTCATTAACAGTCAGTGCATTCAGCATCCTCTATCTATGGAGTGCTTACACTTGCCTTTGTCAAGTTTGTTCTCTCTCGATACAAAGAAAACCCTATCTGCTGACCTAAATCCTTACTACGACATTAAAAATGGAAAGTTATGCTGGGTGTGGTGGTGGCACACACCTTCAGTCCAGCACTCAGAGGCAGAGGCAGCAGATCTCTGAGTTTGAGGCCAGCCTGGTCTACAAAGTGAGTTCCAGGATAACCAGGGCTACACAGAGAAACCCTGTCTTAAAAAAAACAAAACAAAACAAAACAAAAAAACAAACCCAGAAACAAACAAACAAAAAAAAAGGGCAGCGGTTGGGGTGGGGATTTGTGTCTAAATTTTTTAAAATTTATTTTCATTTTATATATACCATGTGCATGCAGTGTTCAAAGCCCAAACGAAGGCATCAGATCTTCTGGAATTGTATTAGAGATGGTTGTGAACCACCATATGGTGCTAGGAACCAAACCTAGATTTTCTGCAAGAGCAGAAAATAATCTTGACTGCTGAACCATCTCTGCAGCCCTTTAATGTCTACTTTTTAACTCATAACAAAGAAGTTAAGCAGTAATGTCCACAATAAGAACAGGGGGTGGTAGAAATGGCTCAGGGGCTAAAAGCACTGGTTGCTCTTATAGAGGATCCAAGGTTCAGTTCCTACTATCCAGATGATAGTTTACATCCAACCATAATTCCAGTTCCAGGGCGTCTGGTGCCCTCTTCTGGCCTCAACAAGCACCAAACAGACACATGGTATACAGACATTCTGCAGGCAAAACATTTATACACATAAAGTAAAATAATTTAAGAAAAGAGGTGGACAGTAAAAATAATTCCAACAGGAGCAAAATGGCGGATGGTGTACACCACAGGAAGTACTTAGCTGGGTCAAATTCAACATCACCCGAGCTCAAAATAACACTGTCACTACAGCGAACCAACACAAATGGCTCAGTTATTAACAGAACAGAAAAGGCTTCTGATAGAGCTCATGCTTAACAACCTAAGGCTTGATCCTCGACCCCAAAACACACGCACACACACACCCACACCCACACACACACACACACTCACACACACACACCCACACACACACACACACACACTCACACACACACCCACACCCACCCACACACACACACACACTCACTCACACACACACCCACACACACACACACACACACTCACACACACACCCACACGCGCACACACACGTTAGAAGCCAGTGTAGCGATGTAGGAAAACCCTGCGGAGAGCGGTACATTAATGGCATAAGGAGCTTCCGTATAAGGCAAACCCCACCTTATGGGTCCTCAACCCAGTATGGTACAGTGAGCTCCGTGTACATGGGCAAAAACTTCCAGCAACAGGAAATGAACAAGAGGGGTGTCCAAAGACCAGAGCAAGGGAAATCCTTGTCTTCCAGCTTGAGAACTGACACACAGTAGAGACTCCAGAAGACGATGAGGATCATTCTCAATGCTGTCTACTCCTTAAGAGACCAGTCAAGGCAGGCTACTCTTCACACATGCTTCCCTGAAACTGAAGACTCTGTGGTGGCTTTCAACATACACATGCATGTGACAGCTGCCTCCTCACCAATCCACTTCTCCTGTTTTTCTTTTCTTAATAAAGGCTTGCAAATGAACTGACAGAGAAAAGGAAAGATGCTCGCTCACAATGAATGTGCATATACAGGAATTTCAACTTCCTGACAACTAAGAAAATGTTTATTCAAGTTCTCCAGGCTGGCTTCTGAACTTGTAAAAATCCTCCTGTCTCTGCCTCCCAAGTGCTGCAGCTATCAGCATGAGCCACTTTACCTGGCTCTTGAAGTCATTTCCCATGTCCAGTTACTGAAACAGAGACCACAGCCTTGTTTCGCTAAGCACGCCATAAACTACATAGCAGGTAAGTGGGTGTCACTCCTGGACTTATTTCTTTTTATAGCCTTGGCTGTCCTGGAACTCACCCTGTAGACCAGGCTGGCCTCGAACACAGAGATCCACCTGCCTCTGCCTCCCAAGTGCTGGGATTAAAGGCGTGTGCCACCACTGCCCAGCACTCCTGGACTTCTGAATGATGTTTCCATTAAAACAAAAAGGGGCGCAGGCATAAAGAAACAAACTGCCTAAAGCTATTTAAGGGAGTTTGTTTCAGGAAGCCAACCACTTTCAAAGCTACTGTTACATTATCGGGTAAATCGGGGCCACATAGGAGCAAAACACTGACAAAGACACACAAGCCATCCTACAGGAAACTTTTCCCTAGCAAATCTGTGAGGCTATGACCAGCAGATTCCAGCCCAGAAAAGGCAGTTCTTTTCCAATGAAGAGATACAAAGAGAGTGGTGGCTCAAGCCTCCGATGGCCATCCTGTGCTAAGACTTAGAAAGTTCCAGATCAGCCTTGGCTTTGGACCCTATCATTCAGATAGATCCACAATGGATTCTTCCTAGACACACGAGGGAGATCGCATAAGGCACATTTAACTGAGCAAGTGCACTTCCTGGGCATGCTGGCGTAGAGAAAACAGCAACTCAACTCAGGCCAAGGGCCTCCCTCCACTTTCCACCCAGGGAGCCCAGGCTCCAAAACGCAGCACAGACTTCTCTTCCTCAGTCTCTCCTTCTCCTATCTCAGATGGATGAGTCTTCAAGTGCAGTTATTAGTACAACAGCCCCTGAAGTAACCTCATTATTGAGGTTACAACCAGAACAATAATGAATTTCACAACACAAAGAGAAAAATGACATCCTGAGTTATACTCAGAAATAAGATAGCAATCCCACACAGGAGGCTGAGAAAAGATCACTAGTAACTTGAGGCTAGCCTGGGCTACAGTCAGAGGAGACCCTGCTTTTATTTCACTGTTCTGTTTTGTCCTTTGAGACAGGTTTTTTTGTTTTTTAGGGTTTTTTTGTTTTTGTTTTTCAAGACAGGGTTTCTCTGTATAGCCCTGGCTGTCCTGGAACTCATTCTGTAGACCAGGCTGGCCTCGAACTCAGAAATCCGCCTGCCTCTGCCTATGCCTCCCAAGTGCTGGGATAAAAGGCATGCACCACCATAACCAGCTGAGACCCTGTTTTTAAAAGAAAAGAAAGCAGCCGGACAGTGGTGGCACATGCCTTTAATCCCAGCACTCGGGAGGCAGAGGCAGGCGGATTTCTGAGTTCGAGGCCAGCCTGATCTACAGAGTGAGTTCAGGACAGCCAGGGCTATACAGAGAAACCCTGTCTAAAAAAAACCAAAAAAAAAAAAAAAAAAAAAAGAAAGAAAGAAAAGAAAGCAAACTAAACCAACCAGTGAGGCATCTTAAGCAATTTGGCACATGTGTACACACAATTAATAATAATGATTAATAATAATAGCTTAAAGAAGAATAGGAGCTGGAGCGACGGCTTAGCAGTTAATGTGACTTGGCTCACAAATGCCTGTAACTCCAGCTCCAAAATGTTGGCACCTTTTCGGCCTATTTTTGCCACCAACACACATATGACACTAACTATAAATCCATACATTAATAAAAAAATTAATCCCTAAAAAATTATCCTTCAGAATTCTTCAGGAAGGTTCAAAGGTTGAGGCTACAGTCTCCTTTAAAGATTTATTTTTATTCCATTTATGAGTATGTGAAAGGGGGGGTTGAATGTATCAACAGCTCAGCGATCTCTCCAACCTCTTAAAGAAAAATTTTGGTCCCATGCAATGTTTGCCTCACAGGCTGGCTTTAAAACTCGATCCCCAAACCAGCTACATTTGAAACTGCTCGAGAAAGAGAGAGAGAGAGAGAGAACACACACACACACACCCTGCCCTGCGTAGGCTGCAATCTGTTGAGACCGCTCCTGATTATCCAAACTTCGAAGCAGGGGTCTCTGGGCACCCAGGTGAGCTCTGAAGAGCCAGTAGTGCGAAAACGATAAACATGCTTTCCTTGCTAGCCGTGCAGACAGTTCAGCTGAGTGTCTCCTGCTTGTATGGTTTTGTTTTTGCCAGAGCGTCTGGGAAACAATAAGCTTCACTTCCCTGTTCCAGAAGACTAAACAAAAGGCTTAGCCGTGCAGCAAGACGGGCGCAGGAGGAAGCTGCGGCCCGTTAGAAGAAAAGGCAACAGGTCCCCTCTGGAGCGTTCCAGGCCACAGCCCCGAACTCAGACAACACCCCATCCAGCTTGCTGGCTACCCGAGGGCGGCCCTGCCACGCAAAGTTGCAGCACCCCAAGATCCAAGCAGGGCGGCCTCTTGCCTCCCCCACCATTCCTTAGGCCTCCATCCAGGCTGGACTCCGGGAACCAAGAGCCCCGTAGCCTCTGTGCCTCAATGTTCCCGTGTGTAGGATGGGTCGCCACGAAGGCACTTCCGCCTCATGCTCCTACCATGGGCAACCCAGCCTGCTTACCCTGGCTGGCGGCCCCGCCGAGTGCGGGCGGCAGCGGCCCTTGACCCCGAGCTCTCCTCCCTCTTGCCCCGGATCCGCTCCAGGAACCCAGCGCGATAGTGAGACGAAAGTCCCGGCGCCCAGAGCGGCCTACGATTTGCCCCAAACCATAGGGTTGCGCCGCTCTACCCTTCGGACCTCCAGACTCGCCTACTCTCCGCGTCACTCCAGGCGTGCGCGGGCCCGCTGGTCTCGGCTCCACCCCCAGTGCGTGCTCAGAAACCTACACCCCGCCTCCTTGCGCAGACGCAGAGAGAGAAAATTCCACAATTGGGGTTGTGGAAGGGCGCGTGCGCAAAATGTGGTATGCCCTGCGGTCTCAGACGGCGTCAAACTGCGTAAACTGGGTCTCCGCTTAGATTCTGGACTATCCTGGGTCGTGCCTCGGGAAAAGACGGAATCTAGAACTGGCCCCCCTTCCTAACATCAGAGCGTATTGGTTGGAGATGATGGCACTGAGCACGACTGTTGGCTGGAGGTGATGGTGCAGGGCACCTGACCCTCGATTACTGCAACCTGAACCCCTCATTCACAGAACATCTATCCACAGAACCCCTTCTGGATAACTATTAGGTGGGGTTGGGGGAGCGCCACCAAACCAAGTCATGAATGAGGTCAGCTGAGCCCTGCCACCCAGGACCTGGACAGAGAGTTGTCATGGCAACCAGATGGCCTAAGCAGCTCTGCATCCAGGCCTGGGCTGTCCGCTCGTATCACTGTGGGCCAGTGCAGAGAGAGGGCCCAGACAGGGAGAGGGTTCAGCTGGCAGCGAGGCCATGCTGGGATGCATCACCACCTCGTGCAAGAAGACTATGGCGTCCGAGGAACTCCGCCCCCTCCTCTTGATTTCTCAAGAAGCCTAGTGCAGCTCCAGCCTCCATCCCTGGTTCTTCCTTTCCAAGGAGCTGTAGGTAAGCGTACAGCAGGTGTCCCCCTTCTGACATCCCGTCTCCCAGTCGCTCTGCCCTTTTCATTTTAAACTTTTATTCCAGAAGAAATAACAAAATAGGACTAAGAAAGAGCTAGCCTCCCAAACTATTACTCCAGAGAAGTGAAATTAATCGCACAGCCAGCCTCTGGGGTAACAATGTTAAGGGCAGTTTCTGATGCCCAGCCTTTGCTGCTTCCCTCCAGGGTCTGTAAATAGAGACACAAGTTTGTGATGAGGATAAAACCCTAGATAGAGCAACAACCATCACCACAAAGAACCAGGCCTGCGCAGTTAGTAACTGTAGCTAAGGTGGAGTCTCTGCAACAATGTTGATGGCACTGGCTGCCCTGGGGCCAGTTTTGAGGTGTTAGGGTTGTCTAGGCTAGCTAGACAATGCCTTCCCTCAAACGGTTCAGTGCGAATCTGTGCTCTGTTTTCTGAGTCAATTCAGGAGAGGGTGGACCTAGCATGTGCTAGTCTTGTGAGGAGCAGCCTCTGAATCCGATTCAGGAGAGGGTGAACCTGTTATGTGCTAGTCATGTGAGGAGCATGGAATTTTTTTTTTCTTGCCACCGATAGGCCGATGTGCTCTGAAAGAGTTGAACAGGAAACACCTGGTTTCCCCCCCCACACCCTTCACCTAGGGCTTTTCTCGGAACACTAATTGTATTTCTGGAGGAACTGGAGTGGAGTGTCTACACTTTAAACAATGGCTTTCGAACTGCAAACAAGAGAAACTAAAGTATGAACAAATTTCTTCAACTGGAAAAGCGTAGTTTTGAAAATACAGAGAAGCATGGTTATAGCAGGGATCTTTTTAAGGGCTGGATGGTACCCCTGCACGTGCAGCCGGGATTCCTAAACGTTTGCTTTGGGACCGGGGACCAGGTGCATATTTTACACATCAATGCAGACCTGGCCTCCAGGTTTTCCCAGCATCCCTCAGTCCCTACCAGGCAGTACCCTGCCCCAACCCTGAACTTTCCAGTCAAGGGGCTGGGCCGCCCTTCCCCCAGAGGCTCCTCCCCCCCCCCCCCCCCTCTGTGCCAGTGCACCTTTCTCTCTTTCTCTCTCTCCTATCGCCCCTCTCTCCCCACTTCAACTAACCTGGCCTTGGTCCTTGGGCCCAACTGAGAGCAGCTTCCCAATAAACGCGCCTTTAATCTAATCTGATTTAAATTGGCTTATTTCACCAGCGGCAGGAACTATCATTATAGTCACCAGTTCTAAACAAAGGTATGCCTTGCTAAAAAAACACACACACACACACACCAAAAAAACAAAACAAACAAAAAACATTAGGGGCTGGAGATCGATTAAAGAGCACTGGTTGCTCTTCCAAGGGATCTTGAGTTCAATTCCCAGCAACCATATGGTGGCTCACATCTGTAATGGGATCTGATGCCCTCTTCTGGTGTGTCTGAAGACAGCTGCAGTGTACTCATATACATAAAATAATAAATAAATCTTAAGGAAAAAGTACAATATATGTAAGAAAATATCTAAAATACATTTGAGTTTGAAGTATTTGAGATATAAACAAATATATCCAGGTTAGTACTAAGTCACTCACTGTGCCTAAATTTACAAAACCTGAAATGCTATAAACCTATGGATTGAGTTATTCCCCCCACACCCACTCAAGGTCTGTCACTTTAAATCTGCCTTTCATTAGGGCCAGTACTTAGAAGATGGGTTTTCCCACAGGATGACTAAAAGTTGGTCAAAGAAGTGATAGTTTGGCAGACAGGCACAAATCCCAACACTTAGAAGGCAAAGGCAGGCGGATCTCTGTGAGTTTGAGGCCAGCCTGGTCTACAGAGCAAGTTCCAGGACAGCCAAACTACACAAAGAAACCCTGCCTCAAACAAACAAAAAGGTAGCTCATGCCTATTATCCCAGAACTTAAGAAGCCAAAGCCAGAGGGTTACCAAAAGCCCCAGGCCAGCCAGGACTATACAGGAGATACTGTCACAAAATAGACAAAATATTTTTTTAAAAGTAAATATAAAAACAAGTTAAAGATCAGTGAGATGCTTTGGTGGGGCAAGGCCTGCCAGGCCTGGGTACCTGTTTCAAACCCTCAGGACCCACATTCTGACCTTCATATGTGAGCCATGATGTTCACTCACAGATAAATACTATTGAATAGATTAAAAGCAATAGATGTGGTGGTGGTGGTGCATGCCTTTAATCCCAGTGAGTTTCAGGACACCCAGAGCTGTTACACAGAGAAACACTGTCTCAAAAGAAGAAAAAAGAAAGCAGGTACCTGCTTTCACTTCACATCTGGCTCCTCCGTCTTAGATTTAGGTCAGATTTCTTTATAACTGCACATGGGCATGTTTATAATTTAAGGAGTGTCTGCCATAGGCAGAGACCAACCAGATCATACCTCCCTGCTTCATCACATAGACCTCTCCTCTAGATAAAGACCGACCAGGCTAAACTTCACCCAGCCTGCCCCATTATACAGACCTCTCACCCAGACCCAGTCCTCTGTTTAAACCTGAAGTTCATATTAGTACCCTCAAAGATGGCAGAAATTCTTACCTCCCACATTCCAGAAATGGTTAGTACAATGACACCCCTTTTAGCCTCGAGATGAATATTTGACCATTGTAATCGCAGCTGTAAAGGGGAGGAGGGGAAAGTGCTGTGGAAAGATTTCAGGTTTTTGTGTAGTGATGGTGAAGGTTGAACCCAGGGCCTTACCAGCAAACACTTCGTCCCTGAGCCCCAGCACCAACCCCTAGTCCACTCTTGGTTACCTATAACCTATATTAAATCTGTTTTTATCTGTATTAGATTTTCTTTTTCCTTCATAATCTATTAAAGTTAACATTTCAAAGCTTATACTATTCAGAGACCTGAAAAAAATAGGCAAAATGTGATACATGTTTGTATCACAGCACTCTGGAGGCAGGAATCGGAGGTTTGCCACGCGCTCAAGGTCAGCCTGGGCTACATTCTAAGACTGTATCTCAAAAGAATGAAATTACTTCCAGAAGTGTTCAACCAGTGCATCCTCTGATTTCACAGAAAGGAAGAGATAGCTTGATTAAAGTGGTTTGCCTCCCAGGGGCTTCTGACTTCTCGCCCAGGGCAAAGGACTCATCCAGGAGGCTTTGCTATGATCATGGATCCACAATGACACTGATTAATGAAACAGAGACTGATGAATGAGGAAACAAGCATTCAAGTACAAAATGGCTCTTTAAAGTCAACACCGGGTGGGTGGGTTGGGGGAGAGGTAGGAGGATCTCTGTGAGTTTGCAACCAGCCTGGTCTACAGAGCAAGTCCTAGGCTAGCCAGAGCTACAGAGTGAGTGAGATCTTTATCCTAGCACCTGGAAAGTAGAGACAGAAGGTTCAGAAGTTCAAGGCCATCTTTGGCTACATGCTGATTTCTAGACCAATCTGGACTATGTGAGACTCTGTCTCAAACAAAACAAAACAAAATATGATTAATTGTGATAGCTGTCATAGAAGAGCCCAATGAGATGACACAAGAATATACTGGGGTGGAGTGGGGTTATAAGCAGGGAATCTCATAGGCAGGTAAGAAGGCCTCCCTGAGGAGGTGAGAAAAATGAGAAGTTGGGCAAATACATCTCAAGCAGAGGCTAAGAAATGAATTTTTCAAAGAGGTAATGAAAAGCCCGGTACCTACAGAGAGGTGAACCAGGAAGCTGTAGAGGTACAGGTCAAGAAGAGGCAGACCTAGGAGACTATTCCAGTGCACTGGGAAACCCTGGGATTCTCACTCAGCGGAATGAGTTGATTTAGATTCAGGGTGAGGGACAAGGTTATGATACTGTCTCTCATAGCACAGGCTAGCTTCAAAAGTGCACTCCTGATCTCCTGCCTACATGCTGGGATTGCAGGTGTGCACCGCCACAGCCAGCCTTTTTTTTTTTTTTTTTTTTAGGACATTTTTTTTTTATAAATATGTAAAAAGAAATACCTTTTTTTTTTTTTTTTTTTTGGTTTTTCAAGATAGGGTTTCTCTGTGTAACCCTGGCTGTCCTGGAACTCACTCTGAAGACGAGGCTGGCCTCGAACTCAGAAATCCGCCTGTCTCTGCCTCACAAGTGCTGGGATTAAAGGTGTGCTCCACCACTGCCCGGTGACAGAAATCATTTGAATTCTACTAATTTGGTTGGAAAAGGTAGCTGGTTTCTCCTGTAATGTAATAGGGTCCTGTGGGTGACTGACTTAAAATTAAGGCCATTGTGAAAATATTCATACTGTGAAGACAATACAGCAGGAAGAAGAAAGTTGGTCTCGGCCTACACAGTAGCAATATGGGCCAACAGAAAGAACTAGATAAGAAGGAGCCCCACTGGACTCCTCTCTGAAACATACCTTGCCCGCTGTGTATACAGCAAACCCAGTCTCCAATATTGTAGCCAAAATTTTAAAAAGTAAACATTTTTCCCATTTTCTTTTTTTATTTTTATTTTTTATTTATTTTTCATACTTTATTTACATTTCAAATGTTTCCCCCTTTCCAGATCTCCCCCCAAAATAAACATTTTTAAATAATTTGTTTTATAAATTATTTGTATTTATGTGTGTCCCTGTGAACGCAGGTGCCTATAGAGGCCCCTGGAGTTAGACTTACAGAGGGTTGTGAGCTGCATGGGTGCCGTGGCCTGTGGAAGAACAAATGGGCTCTTCTACCTGAGCTGTGCCTCCAGCTTCTTATTCATGATTGCTCTATCTGCATGTACACCTACATGCCAGAAGAGGGCATCAGGTCCCATTACAGATAGTTTTAAGCCACCATGTGGTTGCTGAGAATTGAAGTCAGGACCTCTGGAAGTGCAGCCAGTGCTCTTAACCACTGAGCCATCATTCCAGCCCCTGATTTATTTTTAAATGAGCAGCATTAAGAACCTTTCTTTGGGGGCTGGAGAGATGGCTCAGCAGTTGAGAACACTAGCTGTTCTTCCAGAGGACCCAGATTCAATTCCCAGCATTCACATGACAGTTCACAACTGTCTATAACTCCAGTTCTACGGGATCCAACACCCTCACACAAGCTACATGCAAGCAAAACACCAAACATGCACAAAGAACAAGAATTGTTTTTTGAACTATGATATTCTATAATGGTATACTAGTGGGACCCCAAGGGCTTCAGAATTTCACAGAAGTTTCCAACCACAGAAAGAACCAGAGGCATAAGAGTACAGGAGAAACACCCTGAGTGGGAGGGGCTGTACAAGCAGAGGTGAGAGAAAACAGAAGATCCCTGTGCATGTTTGTAAGTGAACAGTGGAAGTTTGCCAGTGGCGTGACACTTGGCATGTAGGGAAGTGGACAGTGAGTCAGGAGAGGACCCAGAGTAAGTTTAGGTGGTGCTGGAACTTGGGGCCTCTGGCATGGTAGGTAGATACTCTACCTACTGGACTACACTGTCAGCACCAGGACCCTTGACATCATCTGATCAGTACACATAAGAGGCTCATTATGTAAACATCTAAGAAATGGAATAAAGTATATTGGTGTCTCTCAAAGCTAAGGAAAGTCCTGAACAAATTGTACCTGACCATATAGTTAATTTTTAACCAAGCATTGGGTGTTTAACTTAGCCCTGACCTAATGCAACACACTGGTCCAAGAAAATCTGACTAAAACATGGTCTTTTGTTTGCCAAATAAAGTGTGATGCATCTATAGATTAGCTTGTTGACAAGGTCTCACTGGGTAGCCCTGGTTGCCCTCCAGTGTTCAGTCTTGCTCCCTCTCCTGAAAGCTGGGGTCACAAGAAAGCATCACTACACCAGCAAACGCAGCAGCTCTCCAGTGCACTGAGAAAGAAACTCCACACATTTAAACGTTAATAAATCAATGTAAGGAATGGAGAGATGGCTCAGTGGTTAAGAGCTCTTCCAGAGGTCCTGAGTTCACATGGTGGCTCACAACCATCTGGAATGGGATCTGATGCCCTCTTCTGGTGTGTCTGAAGTCAGTGACAGTGTACTCATATACATAAAATAAATAAATAATTCTTTTAAAAAAGGAGGAGGAGGAGGAGAAATCAAGGTGTAATCCCAGCATTCAGGAAGGAAGAGGCAAGAGGACCAGGGTCAAGGGCATCCTCTAAAACGGAGTTCCAGGCCAGTCTGGATTACCTGAGATCCTATCTCGATCAATCAGTCAATCAATCAATCAAAGCTGAAAAGATTGTTCAACTTTTTCTGCTTTTGCCAAGTTCAGTTCCCAACACAATCAGGCAGCTCACAACCACCTATAACTCCAGCTCTCTGCGGACCCCGGTACCCACACGTGTACATTCCCACACACAGACCACGCACATATACACATAATAAAAGATACATTTGTTTGTTTGTTTCAAAATGGTTTCTCTGTGTAGCCCTAGCTGTCCTGGAACTTCCTCTGTACACCAAGCTGACCTCAAACCACAGAGATCTGCCTGCCTCTGGTTCCAAAGCACTGGGATTAAAGGTGTACACCACCACTGCCTGGCTAATAAAAAATATTTTTCAGGCAGTATTAAAAAATAATGAAGAAGCGGGTTGTAGTGGCATACTCCTTTAATCCCAGCACTCAGGAGGCAGAGGCAGGCAGATTTCTGAGTTTGAGGCCAGCCTGGTCTACAGAGTGAGTTCCAGGACAGCCAGGGCTACACAGAGAAACCCTGTCTCAAAACAACAACAACAACAAAACCCAAAATGAAGAACAGGGGAAGCATGCTCTGCTTCTGAAAGATTTTGTAGAGTCCAGGCCTAGCATGCAAGAGGCCACCCACGATCCATCCCAGCTCTGAAGGAACCAACTCTGGCACATGTCTGTAATCTCACCATTGATGATGGTAGAGCTCAGGACAATCAAGAATTTAAGGTCATTGATATACAATAAGTCAAAGCCCAGCCTAGGTTACATGATGACCTGTCCCTCAGAATATTGAGGAATGGAGCTGAAGAGATGGCTCAGTGATTAAGAATGCTTGCTGCTCTTCCAGGGGACAAGAGTTTGGTTCCTAGCATCCACATGGAGTAGTTCATAATTGCCTTTAATTCCAACATCAGAGAATCTGATGCTCTCTTCCAGGCCTTAGTCATGTGGTATACATACATATACACGGAGGGAGGGAGGGAGGGAGGGAGGGAGACAGAGAGAGTGAGAGAGAGTGAGAGAGAGAGAGAGAGAGAGAGAGAGAAAGAAAGTTCTAAAAAATATCCTGACATTGTAGCACAAACTTTAAATCCCAGCCCCTGGGAGGCAGACACCCGATGATCTCTGCAAGCTTTTTTTTTTTGTTTTGTTTTGTTTTATTAAATATTGTTTATTTATTTTTATTTATATGAGTACACTGTAGCTGTCTTCAGACACACCAGAAGAGGGCATCAGATCCCATTACAGATGGTTGTGAGCCACCATGTGGTTGCTGGGAATTGAACTCAGGACCTCTGGAAGAGCAGTCAGTGCACTTAACTGCTGAGCAATCTCTCCTGCCCTCTCTGCAAGCTTTTGATCAGCCCGGTCTACATAGCAAGCTCCAGACCAGCTAAGGTTACGTTGGGGAAGGGAGACCAGAGAAGCCTCTTCAGGGCATTTCCTCCAGCAATATAAGACTCATGAGTTTGTGGGAACTGATGGGAAGTCTCAGAGCACAGAATTTATTTCAACGTGGAGTCTGTAACAAAGAGCATGGACCAGCCAGGTATTATAAATTGAGAATGTGAAGTCATAGCATAGACAGTCTCTCCCAGAAAGAGCTGAAGGGAGGCTTGATCTCTTCAGGCTGTGGGATCTGGCCTTAAAGAGTGTCTCCCTGGCAGGCATGTGCTCTAATAGCGCGCTCTCTTAAAAAATAATTTGTAGGCAGGCACTGTAGTGCATGCCTGTGATCCCAAAGTTCTCAGCCAGCTGAGGGAGGAGGATCAGGAGTTCAAGGCCAATTCTGACTTCTTTATAAGTTTGAGGCCAGTCTGGACTTACATAAGGCTCTGTCTTGGCCGGGCAGTGGTGGCGTACGCCTTTAATCTCAGCACTTGGGAGGCAGAGGCAGGTGGATTTCTGAGTTCGAGGCCAGCCTGGTCTACAGAGTGAGTTCCAGAATAGCCAGGACTATACAGAGAAACCCTGTCTCGAAAAAACAAAAACAAAACAAAAAGGTCTGTCTTAAAAAAAAAAAAAAAAAGAAAACAAAAACGAGCAATGGGTCTGGAGAAATCACTCAGAGGTTACAAGCACTTGCTGCTCTTGTAGAAGACTAAATTCCGTTCCCAGCATCCCCATGGGGCAGCTCAAAACAGCCTGTAAATCCAGTTCTGGGAATCAGACGATCAGAATCTGTGGCCTCCCGGTGGTGCACACACTGACAAGCAGATAGACACATATATAGGTAAATGTAAAGAAATTAGAGGTGGGTGAAGGGGCACACATCTTTAATCCCAGCACTCAAGAGGCGGCAGGCAGGGGGAATCTCTGAGTTCCTGGATAGCCTGGTCTTCGTAGTTCCAAGACAGGCTGGTCTATACAGAGAGACCCTGTCTCAGATAACCCTAAAAAATGGAAATTTAAAAATTTAAATACATGCACTATATATTTTTAAAAGAGGGAGGGGAGAGAAGTGAAGTAAACTGAGTAAATCAGTCCTCTAGTCTTTTTATCAGCCTGGACTAACTGTGCCAGTGCTTACCACCCACATCTTTTCTTTATCCGAGTTTCTTGTTTATTAACATTCTCTAAAAGCAAAGACAAAGGGAAAAAGAAAGTTCGAGGGGAGCAGAATCTGGGTCCATGCCCTGTTTCTCAGCTCTTGGGCGGTCTTCTCTCATTAAGGACATTTCCTTCCAAAAGAAAGGCATTCTGTTTCCAGCCCACGCAGACCTAAACTTTTTCTCACACGTGCCTGGTCAGAGCCAGTCGGCAGCAGTGTAATGCGATCACCAGGGCCAGCCTCCAGACCCACCCAAGCTGAGCCTGGTGACAACATTAACCTGCAGAGCTACAGCTACCGCAGCAGCCACAAAAACCACAAACACCGCGGCTGGTCCTGTGGCTTGAAGACAGGGACCCTTGGAAACTGCCCCTCTGCAGCGGTGAGCAGGGGTCTGTTGGGAGGGAGCTACTAGGGAAGGCCAAGCTATATCCCAGTCCCCCTTGGCCTGTTCTCTCCCCTCTTCTGCAGGTGAAGTGTGCCTGGACCTACCTGTTCCTCAAGGAGCCAGCACCACCAGCTGGTGTCTGCACCTTCTGTTTCCTCCATAATGTTGCTTTTCTCCAAACTGACATAATTATAATGAACTGGGTCGCTTCTTCTAAAACCCTTGGGTGGAACAGTTCCCAAAAGGAAAGTGAAACTGGAAGAGATGGCTGGGAGGCAAAAGTCCTCCTAGAACTGGGACGAACTGCCACATTCTTAAGTCTCTAGAAGGATGTGTGGGCTGTGAGCTGGGCAGCCAGATCAAAGCGCTGTCAGGACAATATACAGGAGCTTCAGGTTTCAGACTATCAGTGTGCCCAGTAGAAGGTCACCCACCAAAGCTAGCAGTGCAGAAGTGGTCTGCAGGGTGGCCCTAGAGGTCTTTGGTACTTAAGCTGGGCAAGACAGGATGCTCAGGTTTGTGAGTTGCTGCCAGTTTTGCTTGTAATTCCAAACAGATGCCTCTGGCTGAGGCAGAGAGATCAAGTTAATTTGATAAAATAAATGCAAGGAGGGAGTGCTTCTCTGCCTTTACCAAGCAAGTTACTAGCAGGAAGGAAAGACAGAGAAGTGTTCAGCTTAACACATTCCGGAAGGAAAACAAAACAAAACACATAGTACTTTTCTTATTTGGGGGCTCTATTTATTTATTCGGCAGGTGCTTCCTGAATGTGGGCTACATCCCAGCTTGTGTTTGGTGATTTAATACCACTATAAATAGGCGTGCACTGTGATCTTTTAAAAAAAAATTGTACAAGGGATAGAACGAAGGGCCTTCCCCGTGCTAGACCCGGGATTTCCCATCAAGCTACAGCCATCTGGTTTGTTTTCATCTAACTTTATTTTGAGACAAAGTTTTGCCAAGTTGTCCAGGATGACTGAGAACTTGTGATCTTCCCAATTCAGCATCCAAAGTAGCTGAGATTTCAGGAGGGTACAACCACACCCAGATGCCAAAAGCTCTTAAAGGACTGCAGCACCACAGTCTCGCCTCCTGGGGAGCCCTTTACCTCATTCAGTATCAGTATGAGCCACCTTTCTGTCCGCCTCTTCTCAAACCAGGGCCACTGATGGTCCTGTGAGCCTTCTGCAGAAATGGTCATCTGGGCTGCTGCTCCTGAGGCTGGTGACTGATGGGCTCTTCCCCTAGGATGCAAACAGCCTGTGCAGAGGCTAGGGGTGGGCAGAGTGTCATGACAGTTGCTGACCCTCATCTCCCCGCTTGATTCAGGGGCAAGCCCGCAGAGTGACCACCAGACTTCATACAGCTGCCCATAAATACAAAAGGCCTCTAAGCTTTTGAAAGCTGCCATGGTAGGAGATAGGTCACCCAGTTGGTCTCGTAGGTGGTCACAGCCTAGAAGAAAAGGACCTTGGGATATGATATGCATTTCTTTATCTGTGAAAAACCTGGCTTCTCACCCGTATATTCTCTCACCCAAGAAAAAGGGACAGCGATGTGACTCTTGGGATTCCACTCTTTTGCCCAAAGCCAAAGGAACTAATCATTTCCTTTCCCGCCTTGGGACAATGCCAGCATTGCCATAGATGACAGCACTCATAGCACAACAGAAATGGACTCTTTCACTAAGAGCTTGAAACAAAACGTTAAGAAACCTGGCTCCCGCCAGAGGCCTCATAGAGTTTAGAGTGTCATTTAAAAATCATTATTTCTGTATCAATGTGTATAGGTATAATATGCATGCATGCCTGTCACTGTCACACCAGAAGAGGGCGTCAGATCCCATTACAGATGGTTGTGAGTCACCATGTGGTTGCTGGGAATTGAACTCAGGACCTCTGGAAGAGCAGTCAGTGCTCTTAACCACTGAGCCATCTCTCCAGCCCTGTCTTATTATTCCTTTAAGACAGGGTGTCCACTCTAACTGGAAGCCAATCTAGCTACTAGCAAGCCCATAAATACCCATGTTTCTGTCTGCCACAGCAAAAAGCTTATTGGCCATACCTGGATTTTCTTGTGGCTTCTAGGGATTTGAACTAGGGTCCTCTTGCTTAAGCAATAGATCCTCTTATCCGCTGAACGGTCTTCCCCGCCCTGAAGCAAGTCGCTGCTGCTATCTATGTCTGTCTCATGAGTTAGAAAACAGAGGCAAGAGCCGGGCAATGGTGGCGCATGTCCTTAATCCCAGAACTTGGGAGGCAGAGGCAGGTGGATTTCTGAGTTTGAGGCCAGCTTGGTCTACAGAGTGAGATCTAGGACAGCCAGGGCTACACAGAGAAACCCTGTCTCAAAAAAAGAAAGAAAGAAAGAAAAAGAAAAGAAAACAGAGGCAAGACCAGATGACCATGAGGTCTGGATCTAGTTTTAGATTTGGGGTTTTGTTGTTGTTGTTGTTGTTTATTTGTTTTTTGTTTGTTTAATGTTTTTTGTTTGTTTGTTTCTCTGAGAGGGTTTCTTGTGGCCTACACTGGCCTCAAACTCCTCAGGTTAAGGCTAGCTTTGAATTCCTCACTCTTCCTACCTCTACCTGACAAGTGTTGAGATGATAGCCTTAACCTATCACACACATCTTGGTTTTGTTTTATAAGACAAGATGCCACTCCTGCCTGACCTGGAACATACTGTATAGCCCAGGCTAGCTTGAAACTCTTCCTGTTCTTCCACTTCAGCCTCCTCGTGCTGGGACCTCAGGCATGAAGCAGTACCAGCAAGTTGGTTGAGACTGTTTTTTGGTTTTTTGTCCTGTAAATGTAAGTTATTAGGCCAGGTGTGATGGCACACATCTGTCACCCCAGCTTTCAGGATGCAAGTATGAGATCATCCTGAGGGTACATAGAGAGCCCCTGTTACAAAGACAAAACAAGCCAGATGTGGTACCACTCACCTGTTCACCTATGGCCCTGGCCCTGTAAGTGGAGGCAGAGGACTTAATACAAAACAAGCAAGTCATGGGCTGGAGAGATGGCTCAGTGGTTCAGAGCACTTTCTGCACTTGCAGAGGATCTGAGCTTTATAGCTCCGGGCAGCTCACAACTGCTATTAATTCCAGCTTCAGAGGAATCCAACACCCTCTCCTGGCCCCACAGACACTATATTTACATATGAAAACTACACACCCATCCCCATACACAGGCATAAATAAT
This sequence comes from Rhynchomys soricoides, assembly GCA_019843965.1. Taxonomy (NCBI): domain Eukaryota; kingdom Metazoa; phylum Chordata; class Mammalia; order Rodentia; family Muridae; genus Rhynchomys; species Rhynchomys soricoides. The sequence goes on from JADRCH010000121.1 coordinate 85,809, forward strand.
TAAAAATGAAGCCAGGCATGGTGACACATTCTTTTTTAATCCCAGCACTCAGGAGGCAGAGGCAGGTGGATTTCTGAGTTCAAGGCCAGCCTGGTCTACAGAGTGAGTTCCAGGACAGCCAGGGCTACAAAAAAACACTGTCTCAAAAAAACAAAAACAAAACAATAATATATATATATACATATATATATGTGTGTGTGTATATATATATGTATATATATATATGTATATATATATATATATATATGCATTGTAATATAAAGGATACCTATCATATAAGGACAAAACACATACATAAGCCACAGCATGGAGAAACTATGATCACTCTGTAGGCAGAATGGAAGATTTACTGAGGCTCAGAATGGGGCAGAGAGAAGAGCAAAATGGTCCTAAGGTAGGCAGGTTTTATATATATGTCAGTCATCAGGTTGGGGATCTGAGCTGATACAGGCTGTCCAGCTCTAGATCCCTCGCCTAAGATAGTTGACCTCTGGGGGAAGGATTAGGGAGGTTCCTGAGGAATTCCTAGCAAACGGGGACTCCTTAAGAATTCTGCTTTCCAGCGGATTTCTGAGTTTGAGGCCAGCCTGGTCTACAGAGTGAGTTCCAGGACAGCCAGGGCTACACAGAGAAACCCTGTCTCGAAAAACAACAACAATAACAACAAAAACAAGAATTCTGCTTTTCTACCAAACTGAAGCCTCTCTTTAGGTTTGTTTACCCACTGACAATCCTTCTGATTATCCAGCCGCAGTCCTTCGGTTTAGGTCAATGTCCTTGGCACTGTCATTTGGGGAGGTAAGGAGGTGGACCTGACAGGATATTTATCTTCTACACAGAAGACCTAGGAACCTCGAATCTGAAAGTAAATCTGGAAAAATTGGTCCACAGATAACCTCAATATGATACTGTCCCCACTCCGCTCACCCTCAGCCTGTTCCTCTAACCTACATTTTTTTGTTTTGTTTTTGGTTTTGAGACAGGGTTTCTCTGTGTAGCCCTGGCTGTCCTGGAACTCGCTCTGTAGACCAGGCTGGCCTCGAACTCAGATATCTGCCTGCCTCTGCCTCCCAAGTGCTGGAATTAAAGGTGTGAGCCATGCCGGGCAGTGGTGGTGGACACCTTTAATTCCAGCACTCAGGAGGCAGAGGCAGGCAGATTTCTGAGTTTGAAGCCAGCCTGGTCTACAGAGCGAGTTCCAGGACAGCCAGGGCTATACAGAGAAACCCTGTCTCGGAAAAAAAAAAAAGGTGTGAGCCACCACTTCCCCGCTATATTTAGATTCTTAAGGTGTAATTTATCTAACTGGGTTTGGTTTTTTGTTTGTTGAAATAAGCCAGCATAGCTCCTACCATCTGCTTTCCACTGGCCAATGCTGAAAAGTGTTAAATTTGGAAAAATCATAGTGCAAGCCAAGTTCTCTTTAAGGGAGACTGAGTTCATCATAATACCAGAAAGCTTGGTTGCTAACGAATATTGTTAAGTCTAGTTTTCTCTTTCCCAATGTGTCCCTGCTCTTAAATGCAATTCACTCTTTTGAACACTGTATCATCCAGAAAAGTTACCTAATACTATTTTGTAGAATAGGAACAAGGAATGCCTTTCTTTTCTTTAAATTTGAAGGGTCTTGTATGTTCCAGACTGGCCACAAACCTGATATGCAGCTGATGCTGACCTTGAAGGTCTGGTTATCTATTTATTTTTTTAATGTGTGTTTGGGCATGTGCATGAGAGTGTGGGCGTGCATGAGAACAGTCTTCTTCAGTATAGACCTCATCTTCTACCTTATCTGTCTGACACAGGGTCTCTCTTGTCACTCACAACTGTATGTGTACTCCAGGCTAGCTGGAGTAGACATGAGCTTCTGGGAACTCCACTCCCTGCCTCTGGGGTTACAGATGTACACAAACGTGCATGGTTGTATCTGGCTTTTACTGGGTCGTCCTGCCTCTGTTTCCTGAGTGCTGGGATTACAGACATTTGCCACCACACCCAATTTACGAAATACAAAGGATGGACACCAGGGGCGGCTTCTGGCACTGGTCCCTGGAGCTGTATCTCCAGCCCCGATTTGCAACCTGGCTCAGACAAATGAATACAAATATGCAGGAGAAGCATGCTGTTTGCTGTTATGACACACTTCCGTGTATGGTTCACAGCCAGCAGGCTGATCTCCCATGGATCCAGTCTGTGGTACTTGTTCCTGACTTCATGCCATCCTGTGCATTGTCAGAGAATATGAGCACCAGATTCAAGTTCTGCCATTAAATCTCTGTCAAATTTGAGTCAGACTTGGATCTTCCCAGAGCCTCCTATTTGACCCCTAGTCAGTATGATCTCCATGAAAAGAATTCAGAGGATATGCACAGGCCTACAGAAGACAAAATTAACAGTAAATCAAGACACTCTGGAGGACAGAGTAGACTTAAACACTTTAAAGATGGAGAATAGACAAGGCTAGAGAGAACACGGTGCAGTACCAGTGGACATCTTTATGGGACGCTTTATTCCCCCCCCCCAAGATTTATTTATTTTATGTACATAAGTGCTCTATCTGCATGTACACCTGCAGGCCAGAATAGGGCACCAGAACTCACTAAAAAGTGTTGTAAGCCGTCATGTGTTTGCTGGGAATTGAACTCAGGACCTCTGGAAAAGCAGCCGGTGCTCTTTACCACTGAGCCATCTCCAGCCCTTTATTGACAGACCCACTTGGATTAACTTGTTTTGGGGGTTTTTTTTTTTTTTTTGGTTTTTTTGGGGTTTTTTTTTTTGGTTTTTCAAGACAGGGTTTCTCTGTGTAGCCCTGGCTGTCCCGGAACTCACTCTGTAGACCAGGTTGGCCTCAAACTCAGAAATCTGCCTGCCTCTGTCTCCCGAGTGCTGGCATTAAAGGCATGTGCCACCACTGCCCGGCTTGGATTAACTTTTAAAGGAGGGACTAAGAATATTTGTTCCTTGACAGGAAGCTGCTGGCTAGATGATAATGTTAGGATCTTTCTCTTTTATTAGTCCATTTATTTAGTGTGTGTGAGTACAGTCAGAGGAATAGAAATTGGTTCTCTCAGTTCAGCTTGCTTTGAGGCAAGCTCTCTATTTTCTTTCTGTTATTGAGCTTCCTGCCAAGTCTCCTATCTCTGGCCCCATCTTACCTCCAAGGGCTGAGATTTGAAAGACCCTGGCCTTTTAAAAAGAGAAGAAAAATGCCCCTGGACTCAGCACTAGAGCCATAGGTCACCCAGGGCCTAAGATGGGCTAAACTCACCCCCCCCCCCGACAGTTCTGGGAAATGGTTGTTTTGCCTTGACTCCTATCCTGCTGATCAGTCACAGATGTCACAATGAACTTCAGCTGCTCAAGGTCGATCTCCTCTGCCTCGGTGTGGGTTATGAGCTCGGCCCAGTGCACTGCCTTCCCGAATAAACCTCGTGTGCTTGCAGCAAGTTTGGTCTCTTGTGAGTCATTGGGGGGTCGCGTCTTCCTGAGACTTGAGTGAGGGTCTCCCCAAACTTGGGGGGTCTTCCATTGGGGGCTCGTCTGGGATTTTGCAACCACCCTGGTCTCCGAGAACCCACTTGGAGGTGAGATTCTGTCCATGTCTGTGTTTGTCTGTGTTGGGTAAAATTTGGATCTGTCTGAAAAGCGCTTTTGGTTTTGTGGCTGCTCTTTGTCTCGTAAGAGTCTCTGAGTGGTGATCGACCGACGTGTCAGGAAAGACCATAGGCCGTGGCCCTGGAGAACGCTCCAGGAGGGGAGGAGTGCCGGGGATGCCTGGAAGACTCCTATCGGGTGGGCTCCGGTAGAGCCCTTCTGGTGGGCTCTGATCGAGCCCTTCTGTTTCCTGCACGCCTGAAGTCGTCCGCCACACTTTCGCTTTTGTGGAGGACGAGCTCGGGGCGGTTTGGATTGTGTCTTCTGTCTTTTTATTTGTGTTATTTGTATGTCTGACTTTCCAACTGACGATGGGACAGACTGTGACAACTCCTCTGACTCTGTCTTTAGACCATTGGACTGAAATCAAAGATAGGGTGCATAATTTGTCAGTAGAAGTTAAGAAAGGACCGTGGCAGACTTTCTGTTCTTCGGAGTGGCCAACCTTCGATGTTGGCTGGCCCTCCGAAGGCACTCTTGACTTGTCTGTTATCTCTGCAGTGAGAGCCATCATCCTCCAAGAAGGACCAGAGGGCCATCCCAATCAGGCCCCCTAAATCTTTGTCTGGGGAGCTCTTGCATAAAACCCCCCTCCATGGCTCAAGCCGTGGGCTCAGAAATGAAAGCCAGGCTCCCAAGTCCTGGCTCTCAGCAAGTCGGAAAAGCAAGAACTTCAAAGCCTGAGGCTCAACCCGAGAGCCAGTCCTCGGCTCCTCCTAGGATCTACCCCGAGATCAAGGAGCCCCCCGAATGGCCTCCTCCTCCTCCTCCGCCTTACCCCCTCCCCCGCCTTGCCCCCTCCCCCAGGTGCTGGATCCCAGTGCAGTTGGCGGCGTGGAGGACGGACCGGCCACAGGGACCCGACTAGAGTCCTACGCAGGGTCCCGGAAAACCGGACTCCACCATTGCGTTGCTGCTTCTCGTCTATGGGCCCCCGGTTGACCCACCTCAGCTCCAACCCCTCCAATACTGGCCATTTTCCTCCACTGACCTTTACTAACCATCCCTCTTTTTCAGAGAATCCCACCAGTTTAACAGGACTGGTGGAATCCCTAATGTTCTCCCATCAGCCCACTTGGGATGATTGTCAACAACTCTTACAGGTTTTCTTCACTACAGAAGAAAAGGAGCGGATTCTCCTGGAAGCTCGTAAAAATGTACCAGGAGCAGACAGGGCACCAACCAGCCTCCCAAATGAGATAAATGCTGGATTTCCCCTGAACCACCCTAATTGGGATTTTAATACGGCTGAAGGTAGGGAGCGGCTGACAGTCTATCACCGGGCTCTTGTGGCGGGTCTCAAAGGGGCAGCCAGGCGCCCCACCAATTTGGCTAAGGTAAGAGAGGTCCTCCAAGGCCCGACTGAGCCCCCATCTGTGTTCTTAGAACGCCTGATGGAGGCCTATCACCGATATACTCTTTCAACCTGACTTCTGAGGGTCAGCAGGCGGTGGTGGCCATGGCCTTCATAGGACAGTCAGCAACAGATATTAAGAAAAAGTTACAACGTTTAGAAGGACTGCAGAACCTGTCCTTACAGGATCTAGTTAAGGAAGCCGAGAAAGTGTTTCGTAAGAGGGAGACAGAGGAAGAAAGGAGAGAGGGGGAGAAGCGGGAAGCAGAAGAAAGGGAGAATCGGAGGGATCGTAGGCAGGAGAGGAATTTGACCAGGATTTTGGCCGCAGTAGTAGGAGATAAGGACAAGACAGGATTCAGACAGACGGGAACCTGGGCAACCGGAGGTCACGGATGGGAGAAGATGAGCAGAGACCCCCTCTGGGGAAGGACCAATGTGCCTACTGCAAGGAAAAAGGACATTGGGAGGCTTATCATAGAGAAAGGAGCTTCAGGTGAGAAAATGCCTCCATGAGATCCAGCTGTAAGGCATTTTCTCAGTTAGTGATCAAGGGCGGAGGGCCCTTGTGAGTGGCACCATCTGTGGGCTGGTAGTCTAGGGTTCTATAAGAAAGCAAACTGAGCAAGCCAGGAGAGGCAAGAAAGCCAGTAAGCATCGTTCCTCCATAGCCTCTGCTTCAGCTCCTGATACCTGACCCGCTTGAGTTCCAATCCTGACCTCTTCTGGTGATGAACAGCAGTGTGGAAGTGTAAGAAGAGCTTTGTGGGATGTTATGTAGGAGCTTGGAAGATAATGTTGAGAACAGTGCAGAAGACGGAGGCCTGGCTTGTGAAATTTTAGAGGGAAGATTATAGACTCTTATCAGGGCCATTGCTAGCTTGATTTAAGATTCTGTGGTTTTCGTTGGCTGTGGCTGAAGAAGTCAGGTGTGGTTAACAAGATACCAGAACTACTAAAGCAAAACCATTGCATTACTGGGACTATTGATGCTGGTTAGCAGGAGTTGGGAAATTGGTGGTAATTGGGAATAGACCAGCATCACTGAGGTGAAATCTTCTGAGAAGTGTTTTCTGAGAGCACAGAGGCTGCATTCCAGAGATAGCCAGGGTTGTACCTTGTGCTGTGGCTGGACTTGGTAATGTGTAAGAGTCACCCAAGTGGTACTGGTTTTGAAGGCATGAAGGGGCCATGAAGAGCAGCTGAGGCCTGGGCACTGTGAGAGGCCAAGGAAGGCCATTGATGAAGGTGAAGTCTCAGTTGCAATTGCTTGCCCAGGACTGAAGGGGTCATGAAAAGGAGGTGAGGCTTGGCACCATGAAGAGTGCCTATGAGAGGCTGTTGGTAAAGCCTAGTTGCAGCGGAAGTCAGCAGTGTTTTGGGGATGCCAGTACCATGAGATGACCACCAAGAACAGCAGCAGCAGTGGGCTACAATTATCTGGAGCCTAGAAGACAAAGTGTGTGCTACAAATGGCAGAGCTGGAGAAGTGACTCAAACCCTTGGAGGAATCCAGAAGACCAGGAGTGGATCCCAGACATTGGACAGTTGGAGTTTGGTTTTGCTTTTGATTGTGACTGTGCCCTGATAACAAATACTTGCTAGTTTTTGTAAAGCTTTTCCCACTAGGATTGAGACTGCCAATGTGGTGGCTAAGAAGATCCTTGAAGAGATTTTTCCAAGGTTTGGAATTCCTAAGGTAATCGGGTCCGACAATGGACCGGCCTTTGTTGCCCAGGTAAGTCAGAGACTGGCCACCCAACTGGGGATTAATTGGAAATTACATTGTGCTTAAAGACCCCAGAGCTCAGGTCAGGTAGAGACAATGAACAGAATTTTAAAAGAGACCTTGACCAAATTAGCCTTAGAGACCGGCAGGAAGGACTGGACAGCCCTCCTTCCTTTTGCCCTGTTCTGAGTTCGGAACACCCCTGGAAGGTTTAATCATAGAGAAAGGAGCTTCTATGTGGGTAAGTGGGGGACCACTTACAGAGGCAGGTGGAGTTTTTGACCCTGATGCTTCTCTTTCTCAACCCATTTATCCGATTAAAGGCCCTTGAGTTGGTCAGACGCCAAGCCTGGGTACAGCTGAAGGGGGCCTATGAGACTGAGAGTCCAGACGTGCCCCATCAGTTCCAGGTTGGGGACGCTGTTTTGATCTGGCGCCATCGAGTGGGCAACCTCGAACCTCGCTGGAAGGGGCTGTACTTAGTACTGCTAACCACCCCCACGGCGGTCAAGGTAGAAGGCATCTCAGCCTGGATCCACACTTCCCATGTCAAGAGAGCGTCAAAGCCAGCTCAGGATGAATGGAAATTGGAAAAGACTGCTGATCCTCTTAAACTGCGCTTGCTGCGTGGAACTGCTTCAGGAGCGGAGTGAAAATCCCCATCCCCCCTGGAAACTAACCTGGCAAGTACTGTCGGCCACCGGGGAGGAGGTATGGTTGGTAAGCCAGACTACCTCCTCATCATCATGGTGGCCCGACTTGTACCCAGATTTCTAAAAGAAGGTGGATTATGTGAAGCCTTAAGAGAAGAGTGTTTCTATGTAGACCACTCAGGAGCCATTAGGGACTCCATGAGCAAGCTTAGAGAAAGACTAGAGAAACGCAGGAAGGAAAGAGAGGCCGGACAGGGATGGTTCGAAGGATGGTTTAGCAAGTCGCCTTGGATGACAACTTTGCTTTCTGCCTTGATAGGGCCTCTGATTTTGCTTCTTTTGCTCACTATAGGACCCTGTTTAATCAATAGATGATACTGAAATAAGACTATAGTTCTAAGATTAGAACTATGCTCTAGAAGAAGTGGGGGATGAAAGACCATGGCCTTTTAAAAAGAAGAAAAATGCTCCTAGACTCAGCACTAGAGCCATAGGTCATCCAGGGCCTAAGATGGGCTAAACTCACCCCCCCTAGACAGTTCTGAGAAATGGTTATTTTGACTTGACTCCTATCCTGTTGATCAACCACAGATGTCACAATGAACTTCAGCTGCTCAGGGTCGATCTCCTCTGCCCAGGTGTGGGTTATGAGCTCGGCCCAGTGCACTGCCTTCCCGAATAAACCTTGTGTGCTTGCAGCAAGTTCGGTCTCTTGTGAGTCACTGGGGGGTCGCGTCTTCCCGAGACTTGAGTGAGGGTCTCTCCAGACTCGGGAGTCTTTCACTACACAGAGAAACCCTGCCTCGAAAAACCAAAAAAAAAAAAATATTTCAAATACAGGGCTGGAGAGGTGGCTCAGTGGTTAAGAGCACTAACTGCTCTTCCAGAGGTCCTGAGTTCAATTCCCAGCAACCACATGGTGGCTCATAACCATCTGTAATGAGATCCCATGCCCTCTGAAGGTAGCTACAGTGTACTCATATATATAAAATAATTTTTAAAAAGTAATAAATACGAGTACAATGGAATGTTGATTTAATTCCAAGCTTCATGTTATTCAATGGGAATAGGAGGGTTAAGCCGGATTGTCCAGGGACTGAGAAGACAGTACAACAGGTGAAAACACTCTACAGAAGCATGAGGACCTGAACATGAACCCCTACATCTCACAGACAAGCAGGTGCAGTGATATGGATCCCTAACTCCAGCAGGCCCATAATGAGATGGGAGGCAGAGACAGGAAGACGCACAGTGGTGAACAGAGACTCCATCTCAAGGTGGAAGGTGAAGAAGAACACTGAGCTTGCCCTCTGACCTCACACATGCACCCCCACACACAGACACACCAAAAGTTTATACACTAAACAAACAAACAACTGGAGGGGCTGGAGCGATGGCTCAACAGTTAAGAGCATTGGCTGTTCTTGCAGAAGACCTCGTTTCAGTTCCCAGTACCCACATGGCAGTTCACAACTATCGCTAACTCCAGTTCCAGGGGTCCTTACACTCTCTTTTGAACTACATGGGCACCAAGCATGCACATGGTGCATACACTAACATGTAGGCAAAACACGAATGCACATAAATCTAAAAAAAAAAAAACCCCAAAACCCTGGATTTCAGTTGCACCCCATGGAAAGCTTCCAGAGAGAGGAGAGCTGTATCCCAGTCTCAGTGGAACTGATCCTGTATCCTAAGAGAGTATACTGCATCTCCATGGAAACAGATGATGGCAAGAAGGATTATCTTCAATGGCAGTCACCATATTCCCACAGTTGAATCAAATTTATCTTGACACAAAATTCTCTTGTAGCTCAGGCTGGCCTCAAACTCCCTAAGTAACTGAGGATGACCTTGAACTACAATCCTCCTCCTCCTCCTCCTCCCCCCACCTCCCAAATGCTGGGTTCACAGAAGTGTGCACCTCTCCTAGTTTATGCAGTGCTGGACATCAAACCCAGGGCCTCATGCATGCTAGGCAAGCACTCTAGCTACTCAGCCAGAGCTACAGCCCTTTAAATCTGGTCTGGAAAACGTGTATGTGATCTGACTAAAGCTCAGCCTCCTCTGTATACACTGAATCCCAGTCTGGGTCACTTGAGATGGTACACACACAGAATCCCAGTACTCTGGAGGCTGAATCCAGAGATTCTCAAGTTTGAGGCAAACCATCTGGGAGGAAACCGTTCATTGTGAGCATGGAGACACATGGCTCAGGACATTCAAGGACTCTTGTCTTCCTCAGCAATTTCTTAGCTCAGGTCCACCAGTTTTGTAAATCATTTATCAATTCACTGTTGTCTGTAAAAGATTTGTCTTTATTTTTATCTGTCTGTATGTGCGTATGCATGCACACAGGTATAGGAGGGGTGGAAGAAAGCTCTGGATCCCCTAGAGCTGGTGTTCTAGACCTCCTGTGAGCTGCCAACAAACTCTTGGAACAGCTCTGCCATGTCTCCACCCCAATTTTTTAAGTTTTGAGACAGGGTCTTATTATGTTTCCAGGCTGGCAGGGAATTCACTATGGAGACCTGACCCTCAAGTGTTGGGGTGACAGGAACACATCATTAGACTTTCCAGCTTAGTTCTTCTGAAGCTTGATTTTGGAAAGTGTGGGCTTATGTGCCTGAACTGAAAGTTTTCCCTCAAGTTCCTACCTCCAGAGTTTGCCACAGCTCCCTGAACATTGAGTTCTTCACAAAAGCCTCTGGAAGGTGTAGAAGGACTCTGGAAGGTCAAGGCCACTCACTCCTCCCAGGTAAAGATAACTGATTAGATAGTGAACATACAAGGGGAAAACTTAGACTGTAAGGGGCTCCTTGTGTAGCTCTAGAAGCTTAAAGAACCAAGCCTCCAAAAATACCCCCAGCCTCTTCCCCATCCTGACCGTGTTGGTCACCTCATACCACCTAATAACACCAGAGAGAAAACCATGAACCAGGGCTATGCTGTCAACAACCATTCTGCAGACCTGTAGATACCAGACACTAACCCAGCCTCACCCCAGCCCCAGCCCCACCAACTTGAAGTGTTTGCTTTGTCATCCGGACATTTGGCTCCTAGACACAAGACAGCCAACAGGTTCAGCCCTCACACTCCAGCCCTCCTCTTACCTCCCTGGGCCTCACCCACTACACTTTTTCAAATCCCTGGACAGCAAGAGTCCTGGTGGTCTGTAAAGGGAGTATCTCTGACTTTAAGGATGTGGACCAAACCATGGTGGAATCATAAGGACTTCTCCGGTGAGCAAAGAATTAACAAACAAACAAACAAGTGGTGATTTAAAGGAAAAATGCTTGGGCTGAGTACTCCCTAAGTATGAAGCCCTGGGTTTGACTCCCAGCACTTGGGAGATGAAGATAAGATCAGAAGTTCAAAGTCAAGTGTAATGCTGGCTTGGGCTGCTAAAACTCTGCCTCCAAAGACAATGCTCACAAACCCTTTGTAGGCACCTAAAGGGCAGATGCATCTGCCATAGGTTTGGACCAAGGCTCCAGTTCTCGAATGTTCACTAAAGAGAGTCCCAGAGGCTTCCTTGTGGTATAGATATGATTGTCAGGTCCTACTACCAGCTCCTTCATCCCTGCCTGGCACCTTCACTGAAGAACTTCTCGAGGGGCAGGGGATAAGCAGGCCCAGCAGCCTACCCCACCCCATGCATCCTGAACACCGTCTTCGGTCATAAGATGCCCCATCTGTAACCCTAGCACAAGCTGGGATCCAGATGCCTTGGGATCTTGCCTACTGTGGGGGTCATTCACAGTGAGTGTCAACTGCTTCCAAACACCGAATGACAGGCATGCTCTCTGTTCTTCAGTCCCAGCAGTCTGCAGGTGGGACAGAGAAGCAGCTGCTCAGCATCCATCTAGAGCAAGAGAAACCAAGCATGACATCTAAAAGAATACAGTTAACTATCACCATCAGAAAGGAAAAAGGTTGTGACTCGGTAGCAAGAAGCCCTGTTAAATGTTGGACTCTTGTCCCAGCTCTGCACTTTCTACCCTAAGGAGGTGACAGGAGTCTCCATTTGTCTATGTTTCTTTCTCCTCCTGGCCCTCTGCTCCTTCCTTTTGTCCTATCTTGGGCTAGGAGACCTGAAATCCTTGTAAATCAGACCATGCTGAGAGTGCATACCAGAGACCAGGAAAGAGAATTAAGAGAATTGCTACCTAATTCTCAGTTATAGTGTGTGTGTGTGTGTGTGTGTGTGTGTGTGTGTCCGTCCACAGCTGAAGCTCACTCAGTGTCTTCACCAATCACTCTTCACCTTATTGGTTGCCTCCTAGTGTTGTAATAAAAATAATAATAATAATAGTAATAATAATAATAATAATAATAATAATAATAATAATAATAAAGGCATGTAGCACCATGCCAGACTATCCACCTTAATCTCTGAGACAGGATCTCTCATTGAACCTGCAGTTTTCTGCTTTAGCTAGACTGACTGACTCAACAACAGCCCGAGCCTGAGCCCGAGCCTGAGCCCGAGGCATCCTTTTTATCTCTACCCCAGGATTGGATGATAGCCAGGTACCAGCACATCTGAATCAAAATGAAAAGAATTCAGAGTTTCTTCTCTGAAGTCATTGTCTTCCTGACTCCTGAGTGCTGGGGTTACAGGCATCTGGGGATGGAACCCAGAGCCTCCTGAATGCTACAAAACCACTCCAGTCACTAAGCTACACCCTTAGCCCCTGCCGGTGTGAAGTGACAGGTTCATCGTCCCTTAGAGTGAGGCTGAGTCTCTTTCCATGGGCACATTTAAGCTCCATCATAAGACAAACAGGATACTCAGTAGGACAGCCAAGGCAAATCAAGCCCCAAGGGCCTTGCCGCATGCCCTCGTTGTCCTAGCTCTGACACCTCCCAAAGAACTGTGGTTCCAAGAACCATCAGAGGTACCTATTTACAATCCTAACTAAGTAGAATAGAAGCAACAAGACATGCCATAAAGAAAAACAGGACTCGTTGGGAACTGAACCTCGGTCCTCGCAAGAGCAACGATGCTCTTAACTGCTGAGCCATCTCTCCAGTCCAAAATCCTTCTGTATGAAGCTCTGCCTTCAGCATTGGGAGATCTCACACTCCTTGTCTCTGCCTCTTTCCTCACACTTCCTTTCTGCATTTCCCTAGCTATTTACTGCTAATTTATTTCCCCAGTATAAATTTTAGGATCAGTTTGTCTGATGCTAGCCTTGACTTCCTCCACTGTCCCCTCTTCAGCTGCATGTAGTAAAGACTCCAAAACCTGTACTTTATCTTCCAGATGACAGGAAACATGGAAAGTCCAAGAGGCCATGAGAAGTCCAACCAAGTAAGCACCTGCCATCCCACTGTGTTAGTTAGGGGTCCTGGAGCTCCATATTCTCCTGTTCCCTTCTGTTCTTTGAGACATGGTCTGTCTACATGGTCTTAGCTGACCTAGAACTATGTAGAGCAGGCTGGCCTTGAACTCACCCCTTTGCTGTTAAAAGCCTTTCCTATCCACATCTGGGCAGCAACATTGCTCAACAGTTTTGCTGTGGTTGGTACAATTCTCTTCCCTCCCCCAACCTAAAGTCTGGTTCATAAGCACACGCAGATAGAGCCAAGAACCTTCGTGATAGGGAAGGGCCTTCCATAGCCGGGGAAAGGTCAGCAGCCTGCTCCCAGCAGAAGCCTGACTGGCCTGACATTCTCAGCTTCTACAGGAGGGACACATCTGTGGCTCCATGAGGAGGACAGCTCTCATCCTGGGCTCTGGGCTGCTCCTGTCGGTGGCCTTCTGGAACTCAGTCACATGGTGAGTGTGTACCCTCCAGACCTGTGGGGCGAGAGGCATGGCATGAAAGAGCTGCCTTCCCAGTCTTCTCCTAGAATCTTGAATGATTTTCCTTCCAAGGCATATTCAAAGATTTTGGGGTGCTTCCGGCTACTTTTGGCAGACCCAGTGGGAGAAACTGCTGTCTACATTTGAAGGCAATGAGTGGATCCTGTTCATTATGGGTGATCCAGCCAGAGTGGCTCCACACTTGTTCCTTGTTCTTTTCCCATGCTGCTGCTGCTGCTGCTACTTGTTGCTGTTGTTGTTGTTATTGTTATTATATTTACTTCATGTGCATGTAAAGGACAGGCATAAGCTTGCCATAGCATACATGTGGTGGTCATTGGACAACATGCATAAGTTGGTTCTCTCCTTCCACCGTGTGGTCCTGGGAGTTGAACTAGGGCTGCCAGGCTTGGCTGCAAGCACCTTTACCTGCTGCTCTATGCTATGGGCCCAATCTGCTCTTTTGTAGTTTTGGGAGGTTTTTTGTTTTTGTTTTTTTCAGGCAGGGTCTTATCATACAGCCCTGGCTGCCCTGGAACTCAGAGATCTTCCTGCTTCTGGTTCCTGAGTGTTAGGATTATAGCATGCACCACCACCTGCCCAACCTGCCGTTCTTTTAACCAAGGTTTTCGTTGAATACTTGTAGCCATCGTGTCACATGAGCAAGGGTTTAATATTTCAATTTGTCAGGTTCTTCAGTCACTTGAAAGACTCCTCATCTCCTACAAACAGACAGGCTTCTTTCAATATTTTCTTGTATTAAAAAAAAAACCCATACTATTGATATACTTTATGTGTATGTCTGCACAATATGTCCATACAGAAGCTGGGAGATCAGAAGAGGGTATTGGTTTCCCTGGAACTAGAGTTACAAATGGTTGTGCACCACCATATGGGGACTGGGTATCGATCTCAATTCTCTGGAAGAGCAGCCAATGGTCTTAGCCGCTGAGCCCTCTCTCTCTAGCCCTTAGGTTTTCTTGTGTTTTTTAATTTCTATATTTAAAGGCGTGCACCACCACTGCCCGGCTCTGGCTTTTCTTGTTATGTGTAAAGATGCTGTGTCAGCATTTCTATGAACAAACCTATGCATACTTCTTTCTGTCTCCTACCTCACTTCAGAGTCTATCCAACCATCCTGCAGAATGAATCGACCAGTAGTCTTTCCACACTGGCCAAGTCCTTTCTGTGCCCCTCCTACCCCAGACACTGTATTTGATGAGACAGGAAAGGACTAGAGGAAGGGTACAGGAGAGAGGTCAGTGAAACAGTGTCCTTGTTCCTCAGAATTTTTGATCCAGTAAAAGGTCACTGTGCAATTAGTTAACAGCACTGGGTCACTTGGATGACTGCCACAGGTCATCCGAGCAGGATGTGACCCAAAGAGCCAGATGAAGGGTGTCTCAGTCAGTATTTTCTTTTTAATTGTTATTGTGTGTGGTGCAGCCAGGGGCATGCATATACCACATCACGTGTGTGTGGAGGTCAGCAGATGACTCTGCAGGAACTGCTCTCTGCACTTTTACATGGTTGGTGGGATGGGGCTCAGCTCCCCAGGCTTATTTAGTAAGACCTTTACCCCCTGAGGCACCCTGCAGGCTCCTTTTTCATTCTTCTTGGCATAGGACTTCATGTATCCCAGGATGACCAAGAATGGGCTTGTGTGGCTGAGGATGACCATTGAACGTCTGAGCCTCCTGCTTTGGCTATTTTCTAAGATGTTTTCTAGAGCACGGGCACTGGGAAATGATAGACAGGGTGGTCAGGTGCTGTCAGCAGCCAAGTAGGAACATTTGTGAGGGGAAAGGGAAGGGTCACTACTGCTTGTGCTGAGAGGGTACAGCAGCAACACCTATTATCCCAGCAGGTGGCTGAGGCAGGGGGATTGCTATGAGTTTGGGGTCTATCTGGACTATTCAGTGAGTTTCAAACTGGCCTGGGAGAGACTAAGACCCTTGTCTCAAAACAAGTCAAAAAATACCCAAAACCTCAGGTGTGGTGGTACATACCTTTAATCCCAGGATTTAAGAGGTAGAGGCAACGGGCAACATAAGGCAGCCTGGTCTACATAGCCAGCCTGGTCTACACAGTGAGACCCTGTCTCAAACACACACACACACACACACACACACACACACTTAGGGACTTGTCCAGGTTCCGTGGCTAGCACTTGAGCAGTGAGTCACCCACCAGGCAGGAGACAGATTCATGTACCTGTTCATTCCTTCCTGGTGAGCCACTGTGGAGCCTGGGGCTGCTCTGTCCCTCTGTTTCTCTGCCTCAGGTGTTGTCCTTGTGCCAAAGCTATGCTTCTGGGGCTTCAATGGCCTTTTACTGCTGGTGGACACAACAGAAAAACCCACCTTCATCACCCGCTACCGCATCCAACTTGGCAAGAATGAGCCGGTAAGAGTCACTGCATCTCTTAATGCTAGGAAAGCATCGTTGAGGTGACCGGAATCCAAAAGGTAAGAGAAGGGAGCTGGGGCTATACTTGGTTGGTAGAGAGCATGTTTATTCCAAAAGAAGCCTAAGGCACATGTGAGGGTACACAGCTATCATCTAAGCACTCTGCAACTAGAGGCAGGAGGATTAGAAGTTCAAGGTTATCCTTGGCTACACAGGAAGTTTGAATATAGCCTGGGCTACATGAGACCCTGTCTAAAAGAAAGGGCCAGAGATGGTTCAGCAAGTAAAGGCAATTGCAGCCAGGTCCGAAGACCTGAGTTTGATCCTCAGAACCCGCACAGTAAAAGGACAGGACCGACCCTATTTACCCTCATCCCCAGATGCACACCAGGGCACACAGGTTCCTTAACACACACACACACACACATTAACCACGGGGGGGGGGACTAAAAAAAAAAATTCAAAGTCTACTCAGCCAATGTACTGGTCTCCTGATTCCCACCCCAGGCTGCTCCATGACATATCAGGAAGAGAAATGACTGCCTCAGAGATGGCAGCATGGTATCCATGGCACTGAGACCATGGATCTGAAACCAGACATCCACTGTCCTAAGGGAGGCACCCCCATTGTGCCAGGCGGTGAATGTAGTTATTTTTAGCAAATCTCTCTCCACTCTCCCTCTCCTCCTCCCTGCCCCCCCCCCAAAATACAGGGTTCTCTGTGTAGCCCTGGCTGTCCTAGAACTCACTCTGTAGACCAGGCTAGCCTCAATCCACCCACCTCTGCCTCCCAAGTGCGCGGGGGAAAGAGAAGGGGAGTATTAAACGAGACCCTCCTTAGTCGCCCAATGCAAGCAGTAGTGTGAGCCGTCAAGACCACCACAGTTAAGGCAGGAACAGCGCTGGCTTCTGAGCAGCCCCACGTGCTTACTGTAGGGATTGACTCACCACAGTGCAGCCCGAACTTGCCTTCCTGCTGCTCTGACAACCTGCAGAGACAACCTTCTCTTACACAACAGGGCAGAGGCTGATTCTGAAAACAAGCTCTTCTATAGCCCCACCCAAACCCTGTCCTGACAATCAGCTCCTAACCTACCCCGGTGCCTGCATGAATCACCTCTGCTCTCAAGGCTCTGCCCAGCCTGGCACCAAAGGCAGGATGGGGAAAAAGGAATTCTGATGGAGTCCTCTGAAATGGTCCTCTCCTGAGATGACAGCTACCAGACAGTTGGGAGGGCTTCCTCCGGCCCAGCCTGAAAGAACACAGACTGGAGGCCTTTGAGTCAGTATTTGGCCTGTAAGATCTTTTCATCTGCAGGCTTGCTGTCTCCAAAGCAGCCACCATTGACTAAATTCTTTCACCTTCAAGGCTGTGATGATCATCATGGTTCAGATGAGGCTTTGCCATGGTCCCTGAAATAGACTAGAGATGAGATAGGCTAGAACCTCTTCTTTCTTCTCTTCTCCCACCCCAAATAGGATCTCATGTAGCCCAGGCTGGCCTCCAACTTGTTATGTAACTGAGGATGACCTTGAACTCCCAATCTTCCTTCTACCTCACACTGGGTTGGGGATCATACCCACAGCTCCAAGGCTACCAAGAAGGCACTCTACCCACTGACCCATGTCCCATCCCACCCCTCCACCCCCCCAGCTCTCCAGCTCCAGAGTACCTACAGGTCCTCACCAGGCCACAGCTCTGAATATCATGTTACCTAGAAACCTTTTGATGGCTAGCGAGCTGTGTTGGGCCTTTCCCAGAAGCCAAGGTCTGGAGGTGAGTGACCAGTTCAAGTTTTAACTCTTCAGGCCACAGAGGCAGAGCTTAACCCATGTAACTCCAAGGCCAGCAGCCTGTGCTTCAGACTGAGGACACTGGAAGGACCCTGGGACCATCTAGTCCCTGGCTAGCTGTAGGATATGCTGACTTCAGAGGGATCCCACTGCAGTGGATGCCAATGTGCGCCGGACCTTGCTTGCCCACACAGCCAACTCTCCCGTCTCCTTGCCTATACACACCTCCTCTCTGACCTGGCCTCTGCTGCACTGAGAAAATGAAAGCAAGACTCACCTACAGCTCACAGTACTCTGGGTCTCATGCTCCTTAGTTCCTTTAGGTCCACATCTGTTCCTGGCTCCTGTCCTTCCTACTCCAGGAAATGGCCTCAGCTTCTTCATTCTTCCCTCTTTCCTACATCCCCTCTCTTCCACAACTCGGCTTCTCTTTGCATTATCACATAACTGCCTTAACTGTCCCATCCCTAAAAACAAAACCCAAGCCTTGGCCAGGTGTGGTGGCACACACACCCGGAAACCCTGCATTTGAAAGGGAGGCGGGAGAGTCCATTAGAAGGACTGCAAGAGACTGTTTCTTAAGATGTCTGTCCAAATATATGCAGTACCCACAGAGTCAAGAAGAGGATGTCAAGTTGACAGTTGTGAGCTGCCACAGGCATGCTGAGAATTAACCTGGGTTCCCTGGGGAAAGCCAGGGTTCTTCTCCACTCAGTCATCTCTCTAGCCTCCAAGACTGTTTCAAAAACCAAAACCAATACCAGCCTTGACCCCACTTAACACAGGCACACACTACCACCACCTATTGTGCTCCCTTTTAAGGCAAAGCTCTCTGACAGAGCCATCTACGTAGCCTCTCAGAGTTGTCTTACACAGCTTCTTAAAACAGTCTCTGTCTTTGTTCTCGGCTGTCTTTTTCCAAACATTTAACAGTAAGGAAGTTTTAAACATACAGATAGAAATGTAGGACAAATATACGAGACTCATCTATATACTATTTCGGATTCACCTATTTAAATACTCTATAATCTGTAATTTTTTCCTGAACTGTCCCACGTTTGAGACATTGGAGACGTGCTGTTACTTCTAAGTCTCTTTCCCATAAGGCTGTTGCTTTCTTCCTGTTTCTGTAGACCATACCAGGGGCCTAATTTTCAGGCCATATATCCCTGATATGTGCAGGAGAGCACCTGGTGGAGGCTGCCAGCCTAAGGGTTGACAATCCAAAGAGACTAAATAGTCTTTCCTCCTGGGACAAGCTTGTCATCTGTTCAGCCTCACTGGATTGGCCCTAAGCAGAGGAAGCTGAGGGAGGTGGAGATGTAGAGGCTTTGTTCTCTTTGCAAGCCTAGGGCAGGCCAGCCTTCTCTCAGGTCACACAGACCTCTGCTGAAATCCTTTAAGATGACAGAGCCAATCATCACTGAGTATGTTTCTGTGTTTAACTGATACTTGTTTCTTTGTCCATGTAAAGCACTGTGGGCCAGAACTAGACAGTGATGGACCCTGGCCCACAGAATCTATGCTCTGCTGGGGGCATTGCCAAGGACAGGACAGGACTCTACTGCCAGCCCCAGACTGAGGACTACCCCAGTCTCTTCCAGAAGTCCACCCTGAGCAGGTCAGGTGGAAACCTATTTCTCATGTGCCGTCCGCTCTCTGTTCCTTCTGTCCTCTGGCAGGTAGATCCCATGAAGCTGCGTCAGTCTATCTGCACGGCTATCTTCAACCGACTGTCATCTCTTTCCCCATGTTGGTCATCTACTATCCTTTATTAAAGTGGAGGGGAGACCCCTGCTGTCGAGAGCTGCCTACCTTACACTGGTTCCTGGTGGAGCTGGCCCTTTTCACCCTTGTGGAGGAAATCTTGTTCTACTACTTACATCGGTGAGTTCCCTACATGCACACAGTCAGCCCCCACCTTAGGACAGCTCCTTGGTCAGCAAAGGCCACTGAACTGTGGTCCCACACAACTGATTCTCCAACTTGACACAATGCCCAGTGAAACGAGTAGTTACCAGCACCTCAGATGGGGACCACATTCCCACCTTGGTTTTCTGATGATCTGCTTGGGGTAGAGGGGAAAGGGGAGTTGACAGTTACCAATTATCTTTCCAGGCTCTTTCATCACCCAAAGTTGTTCAAGAAAATTCACAAGAAACATCATGAATGGACAGCACCCATTGGTGTGACCTCAATCTATGCCACCCCTATAAAACACATGGTAAATACAGCCCCTGAAGTTCCGGAAGTAGAAGCTGGTGCTCCCTGCCCTTTATTTTCTTCTCACTGAACCGCTGCCACCTCTTGGCTGCGCCAGATGCCTAGTGTGCATTATCATATTGTCCCCAACACCCTTTTACATGCCGATTCTGCTCAAGAGGAAGGTGGAGCTAAGTGAGTGTGTCCCACTACAAACCAAGGTGGTCTCTTAGCAGCACCATGCAGGACAGAGTGAACACTCAGCTGGGTCCCTCCATCTCCTGGAATCCTCCTTTCTCTTGCAGGTTTCCAACATGTTGCCAGCTATGGTGGGTCCTTTAGCAATGGGCTCTCACTTGTCCTCCATCACTGTGTGGTTATCCCTGGTTCTCATCATCAGCACACTCAACCACTGTGGCTACCACTTGCCCTTCCTGCCTTCACCTGAGTTCCATGACTACCACCATCTCAAGTAAGCCAACAGCACCCTTGCTCAAGTGTCTCAGAAGATAGTGGTTGAATGTATGAGTCAGTCAGGGGAGGCACCTGGCTACGGGAAAGATGCTGCCTACACAGGGCCACCTTGAGCTTTTCATTTTTTCCTGACACCAGGTTCTTTCTGTAGTTGGGAATTTTAATCATTATTTGGGATCTGGACCTTCTGAATCTTGGGAGCCTTGAATCTTCTCAGAACTCATGTACATAAAAACCCAGCACACTGAAGCATCTTAGTTTTGAGATAGGATTTCTCTATGTAGTTCTGGCTGTCCTAAAACTTAATGTTTTAGGCCTCAAACTCAAGAGATCTATCTGCCTGCCTCTGCCTCCTGAGTGCTGGGATTAAATGTGCTACACTGTAACTGGCATTATCCCAGGCTTTTCCTGGGTCACTAGACACACTTAGAACACAGGTTCTTGGGTCCCATTCCAAACTCACCAGTCAAAATACCTGTAGAGCGAAGCCTGGGATCCTGCTTCCTAATGTCCTCCATGGTGTCCTGATGCAGGAAGCTGCTCAGTCTATCTGAGCAAGCCTAGGTCTGCATGAAGTTGTAACTTCTGCACACTAGAATCACACAGTAAAAACGGGTCAGGAGGTCCCAGAGAGATGGCTCAGCAGTTGGCATGCTTGCTGCCGCTGGGCATGGCAGCAGGCCTTTAATCCCAGGACTCAAGTGTGAGGTTAACCTGGTCTGGGAGAGTTCCAGGCCAGCCAGGTCTATGCAGTGAGACCTCAGCACTGTCATAAATGTCAGCCTTGCTCTTACCTATAGCCCCAGCAGAGAACAGGAGACAGAATAGCTGGTGCTTACTGGCTACTAGCTTAGCCAAATCAACTCCGGGTTTAGGAAGAAAGGAGTGTGGGAGTGGTGGACATTAATGCTCCAGTCTGATCTGTGTGTGTAGCCACACACATAGAAAGGGGGCTGGTAGGTACCTGCCTAGCATGTGCAAGGCCTAGGGTTCAATCCTCCAGTTCAAAATTTATCACACAGTGGCTCACAGTTTTAAATACCATCACTAGGGAAGCTGAGGCAGAAGCAGTGCCAACAACCTTTTACATGCTGATTCTGCTCAAGAGGAAGGTGAAGCTAAGTGTGTCCCATTACAAACCAAGGTGGTCTCCCTGCAGCATCATGCAGGGCAGAGTTAACACCCAGTTGGGTCCCAGCTGAGTTCAAAGCCAGCTACACGTAGCTACATGAGTTTTAGTTCAGCTTGGTGAAACTGCCATAAAAACACTAATAGCAAAAACCCTAAACCACCATCAAATGGAACCCTTCAAAGAAATACCCCAGGCTCTACTGGTATAGGTGGGCAACACAGAGAAACTATGCATGGGGGGTGGGGGGGGGCTGAGAAATAAGGGAGACTCAGAGCTTCCCACCAGTGAGTGATAGCTGGTTTTCTTCTTTCCTTCAGGTCCAACCAGTGCTATGGGGTGCTGGGGGTGCTGGACCACCTGCATGGGACTGATGTCATGTTTAAGCAGATTAAGGCTTACAAGAGACGTCATTCTGCCGGGCTTCACCCTGCTCCCAGAAAGCATTCCTGATCCTCCAAAGACGACAGGGAGTACACTTGGACCATCTGGCCCGTTCCCCCATCAGTAGACAGCCGGGGGTGGGGAGGATGCCGCCCTTAACAATTTGCCTCCCTTGGCCACCATACTCTAAGGCCATGATAGGATCTGGGCTTCCCCCAAATTACTTCTCATGTCACTTAGGACTTAGAACTATTTAGGCTGGAGGCCAGCCAGGAGAGATGAATCACTGAGAGCCAGAGCAAATCCCCTAGTCCTCTGCTCCACTCCCCTACACAACTCCCCCGTGGCCTAGACAGGATAGAGAATGGGGTAGCTGATGGACTGGCTCCAAAAGCTTTTCATTCCCAAAGTCAGGGTATAGCCACAGGTCAGATGTACTGACATGCTAGATGTGGTCCCTGCTTCTCACCAAGAAAGCTTGATTTACTTTTGCCCTCCACAGACACAAGTCCCTTATGAGGAGCAATGACAAACGACAGGGGCTTTTATTATGACGTGCATCCCAACTCCTGTGCCTCAGCCTGTGTGTGAACTGGGGTTCAGGTCCAGGGGACTGTTCATGTTAGGGAGGACCCAAGCCAGTCTCCTACCCCAACAATGAGCCACAGAAAACATAGCCAAGGGCAGGCCATCTTTTCCAGAAAGCAAATAGGTTCAGGGAGTACTACAGCAGGAGGGTTTCTCCAGGAAAACTTTACCAGGCCCCACCCTGGCAGCACATGGTTAAGAATCCTGGGATCTTAAGAACATGGCATCTAGGTTGGATCTAGGAGGCTGCCACCATTACCATTTGTTAAATTTCAGCACAACTGTGTTGATCTTACATTTTCAATTCAAGGTTAGTCGAGGAAACTCCCTATTGTAACTTATATAAAAATAACACAGCTGGGTACAGTGGTTTGCACTGTAGTCCTAGTTCAGAGCCAGCCTGGACAAGATAGCAAGACCTCAAGGTCTGATGGGCCAGCTGGCAAAGAGCACCTTGCAGTCAGTCCCAGCCTCCTACCTGTGGTGACCTGTGCCTTTAGATTCCTTCAAGTACCAACCTACCCACTAACCCCATCATCATCACTTGTTGGTAGCTATTCCCTTCTTCACATGAGCATCAGGAGAAATGCGCTCTGCAGCAGCAGCAAGTCAAAAAAGTGGACACTGTACAGTACCATCCTGGTGCATGGCTTGTCCCCATAAGGCGATATTGGTGAAAAAGGACTTAATGTCTGCACAAAAACATGGCAAAAGCAGCATATAATAAAGCCTCCATTTAACTCCAGTAGACTGTATTGTCAATGCCCCCTCCCCCCCAATACTTGGGAACTAAAGCCACACAACTGAGGAGCAACTGACACAGATGAATGTAACTGAGGTAGGTGTGGTTCATCTGGCAACCTACAGAATTGAGGCCACTGGTAGTGACCTTCTACCACCTGACAGTAAGAAACTAGCAAGTGTCAGGTCTTGCAGGAAAGTAAACATTCTACTAAGAAATTCTCACTTATAAAGAGTACCTGCAATCCATCCTTCTCAAGCTTCATAGCACGCAGGGTCAATGAGGGACAAGGTTGGCCAAGCACCTGAATGCACTTGCAGCACCAAGGGCCCTGTCTTAGGCAGATGCCTAGGAGCCAAAAGCAGCCTCTTTTAAGAGAATGTACTATAGTTATGCTCATGAAGAGCATGGGCTCCTTCATCTGGCGACACACACCAGATTTCTCTCTCACACCCAACAGCAGTGTCCCAGATGGGAGACCAGCCAGTGTTTTGCCTTTTCAAGTTTTTATTTTTATACATTTTTTTGTATTAAAAAGAAAAGCATAATAATTACCACCAATTACAAAGGACTAGAGCAGGACCAGAATAATGAATCACTTCAGCCTGGGAAGCAGACACTCTCAATAATATTAATGTTATAATACAAGCTCATTCAAGTATTTTACATTTTTTTTGTCCTGTTGATGTGATATCCTAGCACATGGTAAAGACAATGTACGAGCGTAAGGTGGAACCTTCTCTGCAAAGCCCATGAGAGTTTTCCTTTCCTGTGAGAACTGGGCTCAAAGTTTTCTTCTGCCTCTGTCATCACCATGGCTGGAGGAGAGGGTGGGAGCTGGGGAGAACCTAGGGGCCCTTTAACAAGAGACTCTGGGGTCCCATCCAGGGGGACCAGGTAACCCAAGCCTCTAGCACTCCCCACCATTAGCCTGGTCTTCATGCCCTTTCCCTCACGTCCAGACCTTCCAAGCAGCTTGCTTTCTTTTGTAAATGTCATCAAAAAGGAGTGGGAAGAAGCTACAGAACAAAAACATTGAACAACTTGACATGGGGCTCAGCACCTCTGTCTGAACCTGGGGTCCAGGCTGGAGCAGGGCCAGGCAGCCTTCTCTTCCAGTAGCAAATCTGCTCTGAGGCTCAGAGGGCAAACCACGATCTGCCCCTTGCTGGGCCCAGATGGATGACCAACCCTGCACAGGCAGAGGATGAAGGCGGTTCCATTTGGCAGGCTGTCTTAGGTCTTGGATCCCATGGAAAGATGGTGATGGGGAAGTGGCTTGCTCTGGTGGCCCCCGCCACTCCTAGCATACTTGTCACAGATACATCGGTCCTAAATTCAAGTGTCTTCAGAAGGTGAAGATGTAAACTACTCTGCAACATCAACTCTTAACATGTCACAAAAATTACACACACACACACACACACACTCTCTCTCTCTCTCACACACACACAAGCTCCCACCCCTCCCCAGTCTGCGTTGTTGAGATGATAGCCTCGCCTTCCCACCCCAGAGGGGCTCCTTCCCTCAGAGGGTCTGGGAGGATCCGGGAGAGGATGGCAAACGTAGCCTGGATAGTCTAGATGGAAACCACCTTCCCTGACACTGGGCCTCAAGCCCTGAGGTTCTGTGGTGCTGGATATACAGTCTAGGGCTGATCAAGGAAAGGAAAGGAGAAAGGGAAGAAGGGAGCCCACTTTTTGGTGAAGGTGCACCATAGGGCAGGTATCAGACTCAGGAGAAGGCCTCAGATCCCAGCAGCAGATCCTGTTCCCATATTTGTCTGAGACAAGCAAGTCACAGGAGCTGACAAGGGATTCCCACATTCTAAGCACCGGGAGGGCGGAGTGGGGCAAGGCATGAGCTCAAAGTAACAAGGTATCCAAAGACAGAGGGCAAGCTCTTGCCAGCCTGGGATGCTGTGTCCTAGTCCCAACTTTTGGGACAATAGAGGAATTCAGTGATGAGGAGGGTCACACAAGTTTCAATTAACTGAGCAAAAAGACCACAACTTGTGCTGCCCAGGTCCCAGTGTGGGGTGAGCATGCAGTCTCCCCAAACTGTGTGCTCAGTCCTTCATCACCCTTCTCAGCTCCTGGTGACAGCGGCCTCCAGCCACTCCTCTGGCATTTGAAGTGCAGATTGGGCAGTCAGTGGCTTTTGAAGAGAAGTCAGGTATACTCTATGTCCACATATACCTTCCTGCCATGGGGCTTCACCAAACGGCAGGATTCCCCAGCCCTTGGTTCCTCTCACCCCTTGATCCTAGGCAGGGTCAATGAGAGGGTGGGCAGAGATGGCTTGCAGGGGTGATGGTATTAAGATGGGAAGACCACACCAGACCCTTAGAGAATGGTACCTTTCTCCACCTTATGATACAAACCTCCTTGAGGTCAAAGGTCTTTAAGGTTAGACACAGATCTAAGCTGTGGATATCAGTGGGTGTTCATCACCTTGTTTTGGGGTTGGGGAGATGTGCAGACTGAGGACAAATGTGTACCAGGCAAGACCAATTCTGTTTACAACAGTCTGAAGCAAACTTGGCCTTGGGGTTCAAAGGGAGGGGCGGGGCAGGGCGGGGTGGGGCGGGCCTGGTGAGGTGACAGCAAGCAGAACAAGGACAGTGGCAACAGTGTGCAGACACAGGACATCAGCTTCAGACAAAGCAACAGCAGGGGTGTCCTGGGCACAGCTCTGATAGAACTGCCCCAACTCTCTGGTCTCCCGACAGGAGGCCGGATACATGCAACTCAGTCCCAAGGAAAATTCTAGTCAGTCCAAGCTCAGGGACATTCCAGGCAGGTGGAGCTCTTCCGGAGGCTCAAGGAAAACAGGCATTTGGGCATTAGTTCAGGTTCCCGCTCCACAATAAGGCAACTTTTAAAAAAATATTATTTCCAAAAACAGAACAGAAGAAAAATTCCAAGGAGGGGGAAAGACATCACTTTCTATGGATTAGGTGGGTTCTGGTTTGTTTTTTTTTTTGTTTGTTTGTTTGTTTTTTGTCATTTTTTTTTTAAAGTGGTTGATTTTATCTTTTTTTTCTTCTTTTTTCTTTTCTTTTTTTGTTTTTTTTTTGTTTGTTTGTTTGTTTTTGTTTTCTGTTTTCCCAAGGATGGAAAGGTCAGAGAAAAAAATAAAATGAATCATCTTTCAATAGTCTCTTCTGGTGTGAGCAGCGTCTCTGGGGTGGGGCGAGGGGGTGAGGGGGGAGAGGCTGAAGCTCCCCAACCCCCACTAAGATCCTTTGGTTTCCTTCCCCCAGAGGTGGCAGAAGGGCATGTGGAATAGCAGGGACTCGGTGATGGCAAACCCCAGGTTATCAAGGGGCTGGTGCTTCTGGGGTCCATGGGCACCGCCAGAGCCTTCTGGTGGGCTGCATAGTTGGCTTGAGGGGAGTGGGAAGAGGTGGGGGAGACAGGTCGGCATAACAGCCACAGGAAGGGTTGAAGAGTGATTTTGGTAATCCAGACAAACTATCAATAATTTAAAACTTGATATATATATATGTATATATGTATATATATATATATATATAAAATCTCTCCCCTTCCCCTCCCCCCTTAGAAGTTATGATGGAAGTCATGGAGACAGGAGGGGAAGGGGTAATTGGAGGCTCCTGCCCAGGAGCACCGCTAATAGCCCAAATGGTATACACTGCTACTTAGCGCAAAGGCCCATCCTTAGTAACTCTAGGCCTGTCCCTTCTCTTGTTCACTCTCCTGGGCCTGGGCACCCCCACAGATCCTCACCCACCCCACCCCTTCTATCCCAAACCCCAGGGGGCTTCTGGCCATTCACTTTCCCAAAGTCAGTGTGTCCAAGTGCTGGTTTGTCCATTTGGCATCTTCTCGAGTGGCCTGGCCAGTAGGTGTCGTAGGGGGTTGGCTGATCCCAGTGGCAGGCCTGCTGGAAGACTGGGAAGGGCACCGCTTCCTGCCCTCTCCGCTGCCTCCTGCTACTACTGGGTGTCGCTTGTGGTTGCCTTCCTCGCCCATGGGGGGCTGTAACAGAGGAGTCACAAGTGGTCAGAGAACACTAGCCACAGCACTTTTCAGAACCAACCAGAGGTCTCCTGTCCACCTCCAAACGTGGACAACGGTCTGGTTTACACCGTCCTTTCATGTGGGCACTACCAGAAATCAGGAAACGGGCCAAACACATACAGTGATTTGTCAAACGCGTCCTATATTTAGGTCCATATCCTAAAGACCAGGTCTTGATCCTATAAATTTTTGTCCCCTTCTACAAAGGGTCTCTTAGGAAAAGACCTGTGGTGTGTGGAATAAAGCATGGTGCATGCATTGGCTCCACAGGGCCACATACACTGGAGCTGTCTTATTCCAGCCTTCACCAGGCCCACCAGCCAACAATGAAGACTGTGATTCAGTTTGCCCTACTATCACCAAAGGCCACCAAAAGTACTTTCCAGGTACTGAGGTCCTGCCAATGGTCCTTAGCGCACACTCTCTCCCCAAGAGCAGGTAAGAACAAACCCAGTTTACTAAGCTGTAAATTGATGACACTCTTACCTATGCTCACCACTAGGGGTTCAGGATGGCCAGAACAGTGTGCTCAGCAGTCTGGGTACCAGAAAGTGTCTGTTCTAACATAACTAAGGACTACTGTGGCTACTTACTTACACCTACCAACTTTCTGTTAAAAGTTCTCAAGAGACCAACCTGAGTATCAGAGACTGCTACATTGTAAACTTTTTGGTTAAAAGCCTGTCTTCTTTGGTGCTGGTCATCAACACCAGGGCCCTCAATACATTAAACATGTACCTTACCACTGAGGTAAACCCCCAGCACCACAGACTTCTTGAAAGAAAATCTCACTTGAAGTACTTTGCATAGACACCAAACATGAGTCAATTAAGCTGCCTTTAAAGGCAGCCGTTGACAGAGTCAGAAGCAATATCCAGACTCACCACAGGATGTCACTGTTCAGGTACTGATCTAGACAATGGAGGACTGGACATTAATTTACAAATGTCTTTTCCCAGAAGGAACAAGTATATTTATCAGAGTAGCTGGTCCTGATCCTGACACAAACTAGCAGTAATGGGCCTGGATAAGCAGATGGGCTGTGACAATAGGAGGGAAGCTGGGAACAACTCTAGTGAGCACCTGCTGCTGTCCACTTTCACGTGTACGTCACAGACAGGAGAGGGATGCTCTCTTTACAGGACAGTTAGAAGTCAGGAGAGACTTTCACTCACGTCCACTCGGAAGTCTTCTAGACGGCGGAATTTGCCGAGGTATTCTTGCAGTTTGGGGTCAATGTCCAAATTTTTGGCTTTGGAATATTTCAAGAAGGCCCAGAACTTCTCCAATCCATAGAGCTGGCCTGTGGAAAAACAGGTAGGCGGGCTACGATGAAGAGAGAGGCCAGGTCCAACACAGCAAGGCCCCTGCAGCCCTGACGGACGCTTACCAGCCTCATAGTCCTTCATGGTCTCCTCCTGGAAATCCTTGAAAATGTCCAGCCGGAACTTCTTCTCTAGACCATAACTGTAGTATCGGAAAAGGCACTCCAAACCGTACCTGTGGAGGGTAGGAAATGGTGAGGCTGGCACTATACCCATTTGAAGTGAGTGGGGAGGATGGGTTGCTGGCCTAGCAAAGAAACTCTGAACAGTTAAGACAGTGAACTGTCCTGGACTGGAAACAGGACAGGTACACTGCAAACTGGATAGCAGCAGTAATACCAGCCCTGAAGAGCTGTTTAGTTTGTAGGGCTCAGCCAACTCTGCCCACCTTGCTCTGCCGCACTCACACTGATCTGTTCTGTCTTTAACTGCTGCTTTTTGCTTCAAAAGCAGTAGAGCAGCCCTGACAGACCTTGGAGCACACAAGGACAAACTCGCCCCCATCCATCCACCCACAGGAAAACATGCTCATCCCTACACTAGCTCTCTGACCCACACCTATCAGCAGATTTGCTCATCCATCTTAGTCAGAAAGTTTACCATGAGGAATGTGATACCAACAAAACAACCAAAGATATTTATATTTTACAGACACACAACAGTATTCACAATTGGGCTGGAGAGATGGCTCAGTTGCTAATGAGCACTGATTGCTTTTCCAGAGATCCTGAGTTCAATTCCCAGCAACCATGTAATGGCTCATATCTGTAATGGGACTGGATGCCCTCTTGTGTGTGTCTGAAGACAGCTATAGTGTACTCAGTAAGTAAATCTTTTTTTTTTTTTTAAAAAGTATTCACAATTAAACAAAATACAAAATTCCAAGTAACCGAGAAGTTTAGAAAAATTTTGGAATGGTTATAATAGGTTTACATTATTAAAGTAACTTTTAACAATCAGCCTTTAGTCCCAACACTGGGAAGCAGAGCCAGGCAGATCTCTGAATTTGAAGGCAGCCTGGTCTACAAGCAAGTTCTAGGCCAGCCAGGCCTAACACTGAGAAACCCTGTCAGCAAGGGGGGTGGGGGTGGGGGTAGTAGTGGTAGAGGTTAGCCCCGTGGTAGAGTTAGTGGCAAATGCCTTTAATCCCAGTACTCAAGAAGCAGAGGCAGACAGATCTAGGAGTTCGATGTCAGCCTGATCTACAGAGTGAGTTCCAGGACAGCCAGGGCTACACAGAGAAATTCTGTTGGGGGGTAGGAGAGATGAGAAGAAAATGACAGAGTCAAGAGCTTACCCTATGTGATAAGGCATATCCACCACCCCCCACCACCCCCCCCCCCGGTAGATTTGCTGGTGGCATAAAGGCACAATAAACAGAGCAAGGAACAGAGGTAAAGAACAAAGGAGAACGGCCTGCAGAAACCACCACCTAACCTTTAACCTGCCGTGAGCACCCTGCTCACCCACCTAAC
>JADRCH010000121.1:115585-158309 GCA_019843965.1 Rhynchomys soricoides
CCCTGCTCACCCACCTAACCTTTAACCTGCCGTGAGCACCCTGCTCATCTTTAAATTTTCAATGGCAGCTCTAGCAGCTGACTCCCTGGGGCCCTGACTAGTCTCCGTCTCCAGTGCCACGCAGAGTCCATGCCCGGTCCACTCACCTGTAGCTTTCTCTGGCATCCTCCAGTGCCAGCTGCTTGAACTCTTCATACATCTTTTTATTGAAGTGGTCTCGGAGGAAGAAGGACCAAAAGCGGAAGAGGGTGTTCATCTCCTGAGACTGGCCAATGCCCAAACGCTTCCGCTCTGATGGGAAAGACAGGAAAGAGTCAGGCCAGGCTGCCCTAGCCTCTAATCTGGCCATCTGTCTAGCTCTGAGTCTCACTTGCTATCACTTAGAGCAGTGGTTCTCAACCTTACTGATGCTGCAACCCTTTAATACAGGTCATGTGGTGGTGACCCCAACCATAACATCATTTTCGTTGTTGCGGCTATGAATCGTAATGTAAATATGATACAAAACCCCTAATGGGGTAGAGATCTACAGGTTGAGAACCTCTGACTTAAAGGAACAGGCAGAACACGGCTGAAGTACAAACAAGTCACTTTTTGACAAATTAATTAGTTTTAGCAAGTATAGCATGTTAGCATGTAAGTATAGACACAGGAGAGATGGCTCAGCAGTTAAAAGCACTGGCTGCTCTTGCTGAGGACCCACCCTGGTTTCCAGAATTCATATGGTAGCTAGCTGGCTTACAACTGTCTATAATTCTAGTTCCAAGAGATTCAACACCCTGTTTTGGTCCCCAACGGCATCATGCATATACATGGTACATAAATATACATGTGTGTAAAATATGCATACACATAAATTACAGCAGTTGGGAGATGGAGACAGCAGTTGAAGGCCAGACTTGACTAACAGAGCTTACCAGCCAGCTGGGATAGTCAAAGTGAGGTCCAAGTGAGACCCTGCCTCAAGAATGTATTTAAATCCTGACTCAAAATATATTTAAAAAGAACCCCCCCCACTATAAAGTGATTTGACAATAAGCCAAGTAAAAGGGATCTGAACAAACACCATGAGAAACACTGACAAGGCAGAGCAGAACCAGGATGGCCTTATGTAACGAGAAAGCAAGTGTGGGAGCATGAGGAGAAAACAAAGGCCCATGCTCATGTTAGGGGCTCTGGAGGTTTGAATGAGAATGACCCCGAAACCTCCTGTGTTTGAATACTTGGTCTCTAGTTAGTGCAACTGTTTGGGAAAGATTAGGAGGTGGGTGACCTATTGGAGGAAGGGTGTCCCTGGGATGGACTCGCCTTCTCTGCGTTCTACCTGCTGATAAGGATGTGAGCTCTCAGCCACTGCTTCAGTGTTGTACCCACAACCATGCTTTCTGCCACGGTCATGGATTCACCTTCTGAAACCATAAGCCTCCAGTAAACCCTTCTTTCTAGAAATCACTTTGGTCACAGTGTCTCCTCACAGTAATAGATAAGTTATTAAGACAGAGACATAACACAGTGCCATCACAACAGAAAGCTGCAACTTCTTCCAGAGGCTACCAACATTGTTCAAGTTTTGTACTGATGTGCTATACTCTCACCCACTCCCTGCCTCCTTCCCAGAGTAAGGAAATACTGAGGCAGACACCAGGCTACTAAGTGGTAACAGACTGACTGTCCTGCATAGCCTCACAACAACCTACCTGAAGCCCTACACCTTTAAGACACCTGATGTGACCAGATACTCTACCGAAGGCTACCTTCTACTATCTTCCAGAGTAAGGCCAGTAACCCATTTGCTACAAAGGGGCAGAGAATAAGCACTCAGGCTTCATAGGTGACAGAGTTTGTCACAGACTCCTCTCTTCCTACAGCCTCTTCAAAAGAAAAGTTGTCTAGATTCCAGAGCCACTACGGGCTAACCTGGACTCAAATCTTTTACCTATAAAGCTCTGCTCAGCCTCAGCCCAACCCTGAAAATGTCTGGGATACACACATATTCTGGCAACATCTGACCCAGCAATCTTGTGAGAAATTAGCAAAAAACTAGCATTTCCTATGCTGATGGGTATGACAGGAAGGCTGGGCACTATAATCCCTGCATTTAAAACCTATCTCACCTAAGTTTAACATCAGTAGTTCTTAAGTTTGAATTTCACTATGGAACCAGGTTGGCCTGCAACTTAAGATCCTCCTACCCAGCTTCAGGAATGTTGTGACTACAGCTGTGAGAACCAAGAAAAGCTGTGAGAGTCAAGAAAAAGCCAACTGCTCCTGCAACACACCCTCCATCCTTTATATTTATGCCCTGGACAGTGGGTGGGTCCTTAAGCAATGGCCAAGGTACTTCCTAGCTACAAATGAGCTAGCACGCACTTACCATTAAGGCAGCGCCTCCGATACTTGTGGTAGACATGTTGTGTGAAGCCATTTTCCTTGAGCAGCTCATGGGAAGGATGCTGGAACTTGGGCAGTGACTGAGGAGTACAGCCATAGCTGCCGACGGCAGGTGCTCCCTCTGAAGGACTTGAGCTATGGAAGCCAGAAGAGTGATGGGCCACCAGTCACAAATTTCCCACTCAGCCCCACTCTAAGGTTAGGAGAGGTCCCTTGATCTACCAGCCAGGGTGCAGTCTTGTACTGCACGGGCCCTAACCTATAGCCACCAGCTGCACAGTGACACCTTTGGAGAGTTCTGAGGTCACTGAGGCTCACAGGACCTGGGCCACTGATCCAGGGGTGGCAGAGATCTATCACAGCCAAAAGAAACTCACAATATTATATTATACTGCCTTTAATCAACCATCATGTGTTAATCAATCTATATTTTTCTCAAATCTTACCTCTTTCTAATATCTGCCATCTCTGAGGGAAGCTGAGTACACAGACTGGTGACTCCTAAACTGTGCCTTAAAGTAGATTTGGCAAAATTAAATTTAAAAGGTATCCGGGCTCTACAGTGAACGATGGTGCTGGGGTCAGAACCCAGTCTTGGCAGATGTGCAACTACCACTGAGCACCTGAGTCCTGCAGGGTCTACCTAGCAGAGTGACCGTTTCCCTACTTTAGGCAGACAGTAGACAGGTTTGGAAAGGAATTCAGAGTTTCACTGCCCAAGTAAACTCAAATTGGGTTGTGTGCATCTATGACAGCATGTCTTTACAGCCAGACATGATGGGAATCTATTAATAACCAGGTATGGTAGCTCATGTTTTAATCTCAGCACTAGAAAGACTAGTGAGCAGGTCAGTCTCTGTGAACTCAAGGCCAGGTTGGTCTACATAACTAAGCTTCAAGGCCTTAGTCAGAACCTTTCTAAATATAAAAGAAAAAGAACAAAACACAAGAAGCTTCCAGTTCCCAGGCCTTGTGCTAAGCTTCCCACACTGCTGTATGGATTTAGATTCAGCTGGTGGATGCCATGTGCCACAGGCAGCTTGACTACCCTGGCCACAGTACCTAATAGAAGCAGTCCTGGGCCTGTGCTCCCGAGAATCCATCACCCAGCCCACATGACTCTCCAAGGGGGGGTTCGAGCTGTGCCTTGTCTTTCTTTTTCGAGGCATCTGTAAAGATGAAAGCAGAACTTGTTATATCACACTTCCATTATGCTGATGTACATCAAGCCACCCTTAGTATGTAAGGGTGCATCCCATTTTACAAAGGCATTCTCTTATTTTGGTACAACTAGAGGTTGAACACAAGGCTTTGTGCACTGGACAAAGGCAATACCACCACCAATATTATATATCCCCAACCTGACAAAAGAATTTTCCAATTATCTCACAGGTGAGGCGGAGAAGCAGGAAGATGTGCCTGAGGTCTCTCATCTGGTCTGCGCTCCTTCAGCCTCTGTAGGCCATGCCTATACTCAAGTCTACTTTATGAGCTCTCAGCCTAAGGATGCTGCTGCCACCTAAGGGGATCCTGGCCCTTTGTTGGCTCAGACAAGGCAGTAAAGTACGCAAGCCTCCACCCAGCTGACTAGCTTACCTTGGCATCTAGGGTCCGTCCTTCTTTCACCACTGGGTAAAACCGTGATGTCTGACTAGAGTCTTTGAGCTGGGGGGTCCGGGGTGTGCGGGGGGTCCTGGCATTTCGGTAGTTTGGAGACTCTGGAACAGTGGTTGGTAGAGAACGGGCAATGGTGGATGGCTCGGGAGCACCAAACAGCTTGTTGGCCAGGGCATCAGTTGGAACTGCAGAGGCAGAGTGGGGTCAATGTGCAGGGAAATCTCTAGCTAGAGCTTAATACCTCTCACCACACTGGGCTGCAGGTGCTCACCCCTCACCTTGTTGGAACCGAGGTGGTCCAGGAGGAACCTCCTGGTTAGGATCCACAGGGGGCTCAGGGGTCAGAGTGTCAAATTGCTCCCGACTAATCATATTCACTTTCTTGAAGTTCTCGACTTCTTGCTGCAGATGTGAGATAGTGGGAAGCTGTTAGTCAGCAAGATGCTCTGGCTGCTCAGGAATCAAGACTGGCAGGAAACTGGTGAGAATAGGTTCCCCATCCACACACAGGATTCTAGTCTCTACCCCCACCTCCCAGCCTGGGCACTGGTCTCAGTAGTCAGTGCTGACCATGCTCCTCTTCCCTGGCAGGGCCGGCTGTGCAGCAGCCATCAAGGAACTTACTGCAGACCGCCCATCCTGAGTCTGTTCCTACACTGCTGCCTGTTCGGTGTACACGTTCACCTTTAGGCCCACCTAGCACCAAACATAGCCGCTCCAAAAACTGACAAGAAATATCTCCATAAGTGCCTCTTTTTTTTTCTCCATTTTCTAAGAAGGGTTCTTAAGACCTTTTTAAATATGTGTCTGATTTAAGACTAAAGATAATAGTCCAATCTTTATCTTCCACAAGGGTCTAGCCAACTGTATGTGTGACAAACATGAATGGTTAGATAGGACTGTCAGTCATCCCGCATGCTGTTTACACCGTATACATATACATTTTCTCTTTGCGAGGTGGCAAGGTGACAATCATCAAGCACACCCCTATACATAAAGACAAAAGGCTATAATACAGTCACATGGCAAGTCAGCCATCCTCTTCTCCAGGTTACAAAAACCCTA
This sequence comes from Rhynchomys soricoides, assembly GCA_019843965.1. Taxonomy (NCBI): domain Eukaryota; kingdom Metazoa; phylum Chordata; class Mammalia; order Rodentia; family Muridae; genus Rhynchomys; species Rhynchomys soricoides. Next base: position 120,659 of record JADRCH010000121.1, read on the forward strand.
GGCCCCATGCAAAGCTATGCTTGAGTCTCACCTTGATCTGTGAATACTCAGGCTCAAACTTCTCAGTCCATAGGTCTTGTTCATAGTAGAAGAGTCCGTCATTAATGACCTTGGCCAGCTCAGCACTCATCTTGGCACGCGAAGTGTGGTTGCCTGTGCGGTCCCCGCCAGGGTGCCGGCGCATGTAAGGTGGTGTTTGAGTGACGATGAGGATCTTATTGACATCCCGGTCATCGATTTCATAGTCAGAGTCCTCATCAGACCAGGCAGTGAAGGTATTCTTCCGCCCATCCATCTGCTCCATCTCCTCGTCAAACAGAAAGTCTAGTTCTTCTTGCTCATCCTGATCCTTAGACATCAGCTGCTGGGAGGGAAGCTGCTGAGGCAGAACAGTTGGGTGGGAGAACCTGGGCTCCTCTGACTTCTGAAACGGACAGACACCAAAGAGGAATGACCTGGGAATAACACATGAGGCCCTGGACCAGGCTTTCCAGCTGTCCAAGAGGCTCTCTGGCCTCTCAGTTCAAAAACATCACAACTGTAACCCTGGCAACACCAGCAAACCACAGGTGTCCTCTCTGGACTCAGTTACATGGAGAATCACCCCAAAGAAGTCCAGTTCCTTCATTCACAGTCACACACAGTCATTCACAAACAATGGTTTCTGTTTATCTTCACAGCTCACACACTGGCTGTTGGGGGAGGCACAAAGCACAGCTCAGCTGAACCATCCATCATCTAGAGACTCAACAACTTGGCACTCAGGAAGCTGGAGGCAAGTAGCCTTGATACAGTACCTTCAGTGCTTAGGCTGGGTCTCAGCCACAGTAGATACTCACCAATCTGATGAGTGAGCACCTACCCAACAACAATACCAGGCTCTGTATGAAAGCCTGAATGAGCAAGACAAGACCCAGTACTTAATGAACTTCACAGCTCAACACCAGCCATCTGTAGTGGGTCTAGGGAGCACACAAAAGGGGTTCTGAGCCTACCAGAGTTGGGTATGGCTAGGAAAAGCTTCCTAGAACAGGCCACTAAAGGATGAAGTCAAGAGCAGAGTGGGCTAGGCAAAAAAAGATAGCATGTTCCAAAAGCATTTCATTTGTTTTTGAAACATTTCAGTGGTGACACACCAAATGTGCCTGACACCAGGATTAGTGTGTCTCCCACATATACATCCAAGAGGCAATTCTCCGATGGACCAGTCATATTCTACAGAGACACCAAACCATTTCTTTTAAGGTTCAAGATAGACCATACAGGAGGAATGGGGCTACCCCCTGGCTCCCTCCCGTCTTCCCAGAGCTTATGCAATTGCATGCCTGGGCCTTGGAAGGTGCTTGTCCACTCATAACATTTCTCTTGGCTAAGGCCAAGAACAGTGAACATATTCTGGGAATGAGCAGACATGGGAAGGAAAGGAGATGGGAGAGCCAGTCATAGTGGCAAGACACATATAAAAGCACAGAATTATACGGAACACAAACAGCAAGGTCAGCTCTGAGGCCACATTACAAGGCCTAGACCAAAGGTCTCTGAAGAGGGAGCTGAGGCTACACAGGTGGAAGAAATTAATGTGGTGCCCAGAAAGGAGCCAATGACTTTACTTTGAGGTCAAAGAACCTCAAGAGTAGTGATCCTACCAGTAGTCAACACACATACCACCTCCCACTTTCTAGGGCAGTGTGACTGACTTTCTTCCTCTTGAGACAGAAACTGACACCTTGCTATAACCACCAACTCCTCAAAGTCACCAGCCACCACTACAGGAATCTGCACCCCTCTCCATTGCCTCTAAGGGCTCAGAGTCAGGAGAAAGACCTGAAAACTCAAAAACACCTACAAAGCAAGAAGGCCATAACCCCATCGCCTTATCCTGTGGAAAAGCCACACACAAACTGAGTTGGGTATCCTGAGAATGGTTCCCTAAGAATAGAAACAGACTACATCAGTATTCCTACACCAGAAAACCCAGGACTACCTAGGTTTTCAGCTTAGACACTCAGGACTAAGCCAGGTCTTACCTACCTTGGGGCGGGCTGGTGAGGGCCGAGGCCTTTTCTTCACTTCAATCCAGCTCTCAGAATCCAGATCTGGGAGGCTGGCAGACAAGCCCTTGGGAAGGGTCTTCAGATTGCTGACCTCTTCTGTTTTGGTTGGCACTGGGGTGACTGCACGAGGAGAGCCAGGTGCTGACTCTGAAGGGAGGAAAAAGCGGGGCCTCATCATCCTAGTCCTCTCCAGGGCAGTCATTGGTGATTGCACACTGGAGGGTAAGATATTCAGCTACTACTGGGGCACCTACCTGTCTCCTTCTGGTAGTGCTGTCGAGGAACAAACTCTGGGCAGTTGAGAAGCTGAGAAAAATCGGTTTGTGAATAATCCACTATTGGGGGTCCAGGCAGTGGCCACTTTTCAGGTTCTTCCCTCCTTCGGACTTTCTCTTCAACCATCTCTACCACCTTGCTGTCCTTTAGAGCCTGCAGAGGAGGAGGAAAAATGAAGAGGACCATTTAGGGCAGCCAGAGATCTGGAGACAATCAGGTCCCTAAGAACCTGGAGGTCAACAATAGTAGTAAATATCTGGTCACATCTTCCCTGACTGACAGGAACATAAAAGGTACAAACATGAAAACCAAAATTACTCAATAAGCTTGCAAATCAACTTCCCGACATCTAGAGAACACTCACATAAAAATGTCCAAGATTTAGGCAAAAGGCTGTTCAGTGACAGTAACTGTAATAGGAAAAGCACCTGCATCATTCTGGCAATTTAAACATAAGACAGGTGTATAAGGTATAGGCCAGGGTAAAAAACCAGCCCCTTTGATTTGAATTTTAAGAAAAACAGAGATTTGTGTAATACAGCTATTATTAAGAGTCACAGCTAAGGGACTGCTTGCCCCCTCCTCGATCTCGTTTCTCTCTTGCTCTTTCTCTGCTTTCCTTCCTCCCTCTCTCCCCATTCCCTTCCCCTAACCCCCTCGGCCGCTACTCCTCTACTTCTCCTCCCCCTTCTCCCCCTCTGCCTTTCTCTGCCTCTACCACCCTCTTAACTCTCCTCCTCATACCATGAATAAACTCTATTCTATACTTAAAAAAAAAAAAAAAAAAGTCACAGCTAAATTATTATGGGTTGTTATCTCTGGGACAAGAGTGAAGATTAATTAGACTTTCAGTTCCATCTCATCCCCCCCCCTTCCTTCAAGACAGTGCTTCCCTGTGTAGCCCTGGCTGTCCTGGAACTCACTTTGTAGACCAATGTGGCATCAGACTCAAGAGATCTGCCAACCTTTGCTTCTCAAGTACTGGAAATAAATATAAGCGCCATCACACCCAGCTTAAAGATTTCTATGTAAGTTCTGAAATCTTTTGAGAGAAAGAAGGAAGTTTCAGCTCAACATGTGGTAACCTTGTCGTTATGGCCAAGGCAAGGGGAGCAGAGAGACACGACTACAGGTGGGAGTGCAGAAAATTTACATCTACAAAGGGTTATGCAGCTCCACCTTTGGATCAGCCACCCTACTTTCTAGAAATCTTTGCCAAAGACAGAAAACTAAATACACTAGACCATCTGTTATAGACATATGTTGTTGGCATATTAGTAAAAAACTGGAAGCAGTTAAGAGAGCTGGCTGCTCTTCCAGAAGATTCAGGTTCCATTTACAGAACCCACATGACAGCACACACCATCTGTAACTCTAGCCCCAGGGGAAATTCACTGCCCTCTTCTGGCCTCTGCAGGCACTGCATACATATAGTTCACATATGCATCCATGCATTCACAGACAACTCCCCCCCTCCCCCCAACTTGTAAAGGACTGAAAACATCCATGATTCTATTTAAATGGTTGAAACACCATAGATGGTGTACTGTCCAACTTAAAAGAAGAATGAGAACATGCATCTATTTTACATCACTTTGCATCTAGCTCCCAGATACATAAAATGAAACAACAAAAGTGGTAAAATACCTGTGTGGCATATCACCATATTTAGCAAGAAAAGGAGGTGATGAATATAGGCCAATGGAGAACCAATGAGAATTTATCTGTGCTACTGGACAGTGTTGGTATACACCTATAATCCCAGTACACAGAAGGCAGAGGCAGTGGGATATATGTGACTTCAAGGCTAGTCTGGACTACAGAGCTAGTTCCAGGAAAGTCAGGGCTAAACAGAAAAAATCCTGTCTCAAACAAACAACAACCAAGTGTGTGTGTATAAATAAATTCCAAAATAGGTTGCAGACTACCTGAGGTGAATCCGGAAGAGGTAAAAATGACAATTTTTAAAAATTATTTCATTTGTTTACATCCCAAATGTTGCCCCCTCCATTTCCCACCTCCCCTTAGCCTCTCAGAGGGTACTCCCCCTCCCCCAAAATGACAGTTTTAGTACTTATACACCATGTAGAGACTTTGAAACCATGTATTTGTTCTAGTTGGTTTTTTTGTTTTGTTTTGTTTGAGACAGGGCTTCTCTGTGTAGCCCTGGCTGTCCTGGAACTCACTCTGTAGACCAGGCTGGCCTCGAACTCAGAAATCCACCTGCCTCTGCCTCCCGAGTGCTGGGATTAAAGGTGTGCGCCACCACTGCCCAGCTCTACTTAAATTTTTTAAAAATTGAGAATTATGATGACTGATAGAATCCTCAAAACTTGAGTCCAAAATAAAACTAATACATATCAAGTTAAAGGCATAGAACCACAAAAAATATTTTTATGACTTAGAGTGACATTCACCTGACTATGTAAATTACCAAAAAGAAAACAAAGATCAGTCTGCAGTGCTGGCGAACGAATTACTACAGAAGCAGTGTGCAGTGTGTACATACTGTGGATTAAAACAAATGGATTGGCAATTTGGGACGTAGAATTTAAAAAAAAAAAAAAGGAAAATTGTCATCTCCTATTGTGTTTTACTTAACCTAGAAACAATAACCAACCAAGCAGGAATAGCAAACCAGTTCCTCAGAAGAGGAATTAATGTTTCTTTAAAGGCAGCCTACCTGGAGCAGGGTACAAAGCAAAGTGTGATCCAATAATGAAATGAGAAAAGATACAGGGCAATCTATATTCTTACAACATACAATGCTTAAAGAAAAAGTCTTGAAATCCTACCAGTTACCTTTGAAGGATGTGGGGAACCACCTCAGAGTTCAATAAACTGTTCACAGAGTGAACAAGATCAAATCCATACATAACCCTGTCCTTCCTGCTCTACCTCTTGGCAATCGAACAACTGCGAAGCCGATGTCTCCTCAAACTCTCCTCAAGAGTTAGGAGAAGGTTGACTAAAAGGGTCAGAGTACCGCTATTTTGCAAGCCCTAAGAAAATTGTCCCTGAAATAACGACAGTAGTTTTTATCTCAAGCGATAGATGTCATATGCTACCCCAAAGACACAAGCCTTTACAAAGCCTTGAATCTCATTATGCCTCTAAGTTATCCAAACTCAAGATATGTGAGATACCTCTGTCCTGTGAGACATGCAGGCATGTATAGAATATCCAACCTAGTCTACCCTACAAATAAATAGCAAGGAAGAATAAAAGGGTAGACAAAAATACAAGACAACACACAGATCTGATCTGTACCCTCATCTTTACAAACCATTTTTAACAATGGCAGCAGTTGGGGAGAATCTCAAACCGGGTATCTGATGATGTTACAGACCTGTTCTATTTGTAGAAGTGATAATGATGCTGTGGCTACTGTAATACTAGATTTTCTAGGAAGACCTAGAGGCATGAGGAAAAGCAGATGAAGGGTACACAGGCAGACCGGCTGTAGCTGACTCTTGCTAAAACTGGTGAGGTGCTCGCTGTAACATGGTGGCACCTTGGGAGTCAGTAGAAGCAGTTAGTGGGAATTCTGTCAGGTTTTACCCATCAACTCAGGACTCACAGTGAGGATCTTATTTTCCCACCATCATCCCTGGGAACAGACATACCGCAAAGATGAGTGAAATGTCAGTGGTTAGGGCCTGTACACGGTGAAAGGAAGCAATAAGGGTGATGGGAAGGAAGCCATCAGCATCCATTTTCCGTCTCAGGAAGAAGTCTCGCTCTAAATTGTCCACGCTGAAGTAGTATTCACTAAGTGAGGGGAAAAAAGGCATCACTGAGGGGCTATGGGCCTTCCCTGCTCCCTATCCGCCCCAGCAACCTCATATCCCTGACCTCACTCTTCTCCTGCTGTACAGCTTAAGGCAGCTGTTTTTCAACCTGTGGGTTTTGACCCCCTAGAGTGTGTGTGTGTGTATCCTTACACAGGGGTCGGCCTAAGACCACTAGAAAACATAAATATTTACATTATGATTCATAACAGTAGTAAAACAACAATTATAAAGTAGCAACAAGAATAATTTTATGGCTGGGGGTCACCATAACATGAGGAACCGTATTAAAGAGTCCCAGCATTAGGAAGTTTGAAAACCACGGGCTTAAAGGCTGAAAAGAAATAATGTATTGTTACTTTGAGTTAAATCACCCTGTCTTTCAGCTATTATAGGTGAGCCCAACAGACCAATCCTCCTTTGGAACCCACTTCCAACACTATTCTGCCACTAAAGCACTAACCCTCTAGCTACATTATATGGCTTCCCCTCTGGTCTGTGAGTCAGCACTTTAGGATGAATAAGAGCAAAATTTAATAGCCAGACAGAAACAGCTTTAACTCTGTGCTTTGTCACTTACTAGCCATGACTTTGGATGAGTTACTGGCCTGCTTATTCCCCTATAAAATAGGGACAGGAGATCCAGCTCATATAAATCCGGCATGCAAAGTTATAGGATGGGATAAGAACAAGGCCTACTAACACTTGGAGGAGCCTGGCTACAGTGATGGCTAAAGGAGATGCTCGACAACATCCACCATGCTGCCCTCAGGCTGCTTCGTGACCATGGGAACACAGAAAGGAGCCAGGCTGCTTGCCTGTTAGTGGTAGTCTCTACTTTCCTTAGTGTAAATGTGGTTTTAGTCTATAATAAACAGAATTCTGTGAAAGTAGAGAAAGCCATCTTTCACAGCTTCAACAGGGCTACTATAATGGTCATGCATTAGACCCTGCTCTGGGCCCCATTCCAGCATGGGCCCAGAAAAGCTTGCACACTCACATCTGGCGCTTGATATAATCCTTGAGCAGCTCCTGGTCCACACTGTAAATCTCAGTGCTGCTGACATTGTCAAAGTAGTAAGTGATGTTGTTCATATACTTGGGGGTACGGGGCCCCTCTGTACCATCAAACTTTCGGTAGCCAAACTGGTAGTCAAAGTGGGCTACAGGAGACATGGGCATCATTAGAGAGAGAGAAGAATCTCGTCTATTACCCATGCCACACTCCCTTGGACATCCCGGAGCCCAAAGGGGCCTCACGTACTTCGAGTGCCACCCCGTCCACGGCCCCGTCCACGACCACGCCCCCGTCCACGGCCACGGAAGGAAGCCCGCGCCCCACCAGCCCCATCACTCTTCACACTCGATGTCTCATCCTGGTCGTGCCAGGAAGGCTCTGGTTTGGTCTCTGGTTGCCAGGCTGGAGTGGGTGGGGCCACAGATACAGGCATGTAGGTGGCAGGTTCAGATCCTATAATAGAAGGAATACAAGGTAAATCCTGAGAGTATCCTCCTCATCCAGACCCTCCATAGCAGACAGGGCATACCTTTGATCTCCCCTCGGATAGCAGGTATATGTCTTGGTTCCTGTGGGCGAGTGGGGCGTGAGGCTAACTTCTCTCTGGGTACTTCAGGCTTCATGTCTATTTGCAACGGAACCCACTTGTGTTTGTTCCCTGAGGGACGGCATAAGCATGTCAGAGAGGTATGGTAGGCCCCTCAGACATGGCTTTTTCCTCCCCCCAAAATTCTGGCTCAACTACCCCATCTGGTAGCCATAGCACATCCTTTTCAAACACCTAATCCCTTTTTTGTTGTTTAAATCTCTAAAATAAGGAGACCAGCAACTATAGGTCTAAGAATCACTTTCTGGAGCCCTGAATAAAAACTAACTTTCCAGGCTCCCTTCACACATGTGCCACATCACTGCCTGTGACAACTTTGTGGGGCCATTCTAGGTGGAGTGAGCAGGAACCAGGGAGCAATCTTGGATGGAGAGAGGCTGCTGCACTGAAATGAGTTAAGAGTTGCCACCTCAAGCCTGGCCTGCAGACACAGAATAGGTCTATCAGAGAAAGCAGTCAGGCCTGTATCATTTCAGCAGGTTTTAGAAACTCTTAGAGCAATATAAAAAGCCTGTCCTGTTTAAGAGAAGACACACTAAGGCTGAGCACACAGCTGCTCCAATCAGCCAGTCAGTCACCTCCTGACCTGAAGATCCCCCAGCAGCTCAGACTTATGTCATTTCAAAGCTCAGAGAGGCACACCTCTCAGGTCCTGCCCAAGCCACTTACCTTTCTTCTTCTGCCCGCCTCGCTGGCAGTCCTCATCCCCATTCTTTTCCTCCCCCGACTCATCAGACTTTGTTTTGGGGCTCTCCTTACTATCACTTCCATCTCCTTTCTCCTGCTCCTTCATGTCCTTCTTGGGTGGCAGCTTACGGGCAGGCTGAGGCTTGTGGAACTGTGGCTACAGGAGGCAAGGACACATACAGTCACTGGGAAGGTATGAGGACAGGCTACACTAGATAGAAGGCCCAGCTTTCATCCTCAGACAATACCACGACAAGACATAACCATACCAGCCATGAAGGAGGAACAACTGATTTCTCTAGCTACCCAAATCTGTGGGATGAAAAGGATGTTGGCCTGTCTGTACCACCTCTATCATAAGGGACCTTCAGAGGTAATCACTAGCTCAGAACAAAAGTGCTGAGAGGAACAGAACTGATCTAGAGTCTTTTCTGTTAGGGTCTAGGGGAGCTAAATATACTTCTCCAAACTGGAGTCAGTGCCTCAACTGACTCTTTTCAAGTACTCATAGAAAAAACTTAGCACAGTAATGGAAAAATAAGGGGTTTGGAAAACTGTAACAAAGTTGTTTCTAAAACCCACTCTGCCACCACTGGAAGGCAAAAAAGAACAGTGCCTGGTATCACTGAAACCAGGAAAAGGCTCGCATGGTGGTAATTCCTAACTATTTCATTGCCATCTATCTTATATAACTAGTCTTCATTTGTTTGTTCAAAATTGAAGGGGGTTGGTGTCCTATGTTACACAGGATGGCCTTGAACTCTTAGACTGAGTATAGTCATCCTTCTTTATCCTTCTTTTGAGTAGCTGGGACTTCAGAAGTATACTATTGTGCCCACTAACTACTCCTTTCCAAAAATCAAGAAAGGTGAGGTTTACGACTCTTGGACAAAAACCAACTGAGTTTGTATAAAGAGTACCCAAGGGCTGGAGAGATGGTTCAGCGGTTAAGAGCACTGACTGTTCTTCCAGAGGTCCTGAGTTCAATTCCCAGCAACCACATGGTGGCCCACAACCATCTGTAATGGGATCTGATGCCCTCTTCTGATGTCTGAAGACAGCTACAGTATACTCACATACATACAAAAATAAATAAATTAAATCTTAGAAGTGCCCAAACCTGCCTCCACCACCCCCCCCACTCACCTGCACACTTTTGTGAGCTATCTCTCCAGGTGTAGGCCAGTTGATTGCATCTCCAAAGTCACCAACCTGCAAGGTATAGTCTATGAAGGACTCAGGGTTACTCTGCTTGCCATTTCGCTTCACACCCAAGCTCTAGTTCCTTTTAGAGATTGAGGCCACATCAGTGTGTAAACTCAGATACCATATACTGACACCCATAAAGGGCTTCTATGCTCTTTAGATAAGGGCCAGAAGTACTTACTAGAACAAGAATCACCCACAGGAGACATCTCCCGATCCTTACCTTGCTGCCCTTACGCTGTTTAGGAGCAGCTGCCCTCACCACCTTGGCTGGAGCAGAAGGTTCTGTGGGAACAAAGAGAAATAATCAGCTGTTCAGAGCCTATGGCACTACCATGCCCACCCCACCATGCACCTATAAGTTCCCAGAGGAGCCACAGCAGAAAGGTCAACAATACGAGTTGACAGCCCAGCTACCAAGGTGCCCAACTGTGAGGTGGGAAAACCCTTAGAGTCTAAGTCTGTATTTTTTATGAGATACCAATTGAGGCTCAAGGCCCACAACCAAATCTACACTGTAACTCAGGGCTCCAAACGTTTAGGCAAAATCTATAAGGAAAGGAAATCGAGCCTTCATTGTACTTCTGCAAGACCAGAGAAAAGGAAGCTAAAGATAATTAAATGGACATGTCCAGGGCCACACCAAGGCCTACTTTGTCTTCACTGACATGTAGCTGAAACGAGAATGACTTTCTCTGTTCCTAAAGAAAAGGTATACTCCAATTTGACTCTAAAGTTCCATCTTTTTGGGCAGCATCTCACAGTGCAGCCCTGACTAGCTTGGAACTTATGCAGACTGCTGAACTCAGAGATCTCCCCCCCAAAGCATACTTTGCCTCCTAAGCATGCCACCATACCTGGGCAGTTTCACCTTTTAAATTTAACCCCAATAAAACAAGTGAGACAAGAGCTATACACAATTTCAGCTCCAACAGTACTGAAATCACCAAATTTAAGTCAATCCACTTTCACAATAGCCACTAGAATATAACAATCTTTGTTTATGTGAAGATGGACACAGTGGAAGACGAAGTCACCTGTTTTCTACAGAACAGAGGAGCATGCACAGTCATGCATCCAAAAGATGAAGATGTCTCTTAAGGAACACAGCATGCAAATCTTTTCTACAAGAAGTAGCTCTGGTTAGTTTGCTCCTGATAAGGTTCTGAAAACTAAGGGTGCTTTTTCCCTCCCTCTTCTAGAGATCCACAGAAAAATACATCCCGAGATTCTGCTCACCTACTCTAGCTCTTACTTCCCTCCTCTGCCATGCCAGGTTAGGAACGGCCCCAGCCTCCAAGCACAGAAATCTGTCTGTCTGGTCTCGCAAGGTTTTTCATCAGACCATGTCCTTTAATGAATGAGAAGAAAGTGTCCTTGCCCAACTCCTCCTAACTGTGAAGCCAATGCATTCCTGGCTTCTGGCCTTTTACTGGAGCCACTGCCCCCTAATGGTACACCTAGGCCTTCTGATAGCTGGAGTTGTTAAGTCCAGCCCACAGCACTCTCCAGTGCTGAGCAGCAGAAAACCAGAAAATCTCAGTTGCAAGAAAATCACTGTCCTTTGACCCCAGGTTGACCCAGATAAGACACAGAACATCTAATAGTTCCCTGACTGGTCTAAAGATCTTCACCTGAGCCAGGTGTGGTGGTAGATGTCTTTAATGCCAGCACTCAGGTGGCAGAGACAAAGATCTTTGAAAATTTGAGGGCAGCCTAATCTACAAAGCAAGTTCCAGGACAGCCAGAAATACATAGAGAGACCATCTTACAAAAAAATTTATTTAAAGATCTTCATCCAATTCAGCCCAGGGCCAGGGTAGTGCCCACCTGAGCTATAACTGGAGTCATGTCTTCCAGTGCTCAGCAGCACTGACACATGCTAGCAGGAAAGCAAGCCCCAGAGCTAGTGACAAAGTCTCCAACAGGGACTCCATGCACGAGGATTGAAGTGAGGGATATCGAAAATCATCTCTGAAAAGAGGGCAAACGTTTCCAGACACTGATCTTTTCAAGTTTCTTGGTGTAGGTAAATATACCCCGCCAGGGAATGGAGAACCAACTCTCACAGGTTGTCCTCTGATTTCCATAGGCCTGCCTTGGTGCTCCTTCACCACCACCCGATAAATAAATAAATAAATAAATGTAATAAAGCCTTTTAAAGCTATTTCCTCAAAAATTTTTAAGGAAGGGTCCTGCTCTGTAGCCCAAAGCAGCCTCAAAGTTCCAGCAATTCCCCCACCAAAGCCTACAAAGTGCTGGAATTCCAGATGTGGAATTCCCTACTGGCCAGCTTATTTCTTATAAAAACTCTCAAAACTGAACAGTACTGACTGGGATCATCCTGAGATCTCAGTAGAACATAGTCATAGACTGCAAGTTCTGTCTCTAGTACAGAAAGAAAGTCTAGAGGAGCCTGCTCATTCCTATCTGAGCATCCACCTGAAGGAAAGTGGCCTGTCTGGGTCACACAGAACAATCTTATACCAGTCCTATGTAGAGTTTGTTAGAAAGTTCCATCCCAGAGGGCTCTCTACCAAGAGGAACTATGGTGTCCCCCCACCCTGTGCTCCTTGCTAGAGCCTCAGATTGCCTCTAAGGCAGCAGGACCCTAATGTCCATCTTGCACCAAGCCAAGCCAGCTCTCTAAACTGCCTTCTAAAACCTGCACTTGCTACCACTCACCCAAGCCAAGCTCAGCACACACCACTGTCACTTATATAAGAAAACAGTTCTAACCCCATGTTTGCAGGCAGAGGACTCCAGCTATACATGCAAAGGATTTTCTAGAAATAGCTAGGAACTAGAAGGCTTCATTCTCTTGCAAGAAACTCCATGGGTTCCCAGACATTCTGAGCTTATAGAGACAGTATGAAATGGCAGGCTGAGCTAGGGTGGCTTCCTCCTCCAAGAAGATTAGAGAGGCTACCAGGTACCTAGAAGAGGATGAAAGTACCTTCTGTCTCAGAGGACCAGGTCCAGGAGTCATCAGCCCAGCCCCCCCAACCCCCGAGGAGAGATGACTCAGTGATTAAGAACAACAGTTGTTCTTCCAGGACCCAAGTTCAATTCCCAAAGCCCACATGGAGGCTCAAAAAACAAACACCTAACTGTCTCTAACTCCAGGAAATCCAATGCCTTTGTCTGTCTCCATGGACACTCAACATACATGGTGCACAGAAAGTCATATGGGCAACATAAACATAAAATAAACAATAAGGATTAAGATGGGCATGGTGGCGCATGCCTCCAATCTCAGCACTCAGGAGGCAGAGGAAATCTGATCTCTGTGAGTTCAAGGCCAGCCTGGTCACCAAAGTGAGTTCCAGGACAGCCAGGGCTGTCAGAAACCCTGTCTTAAATAAAACAAACAAAAGCAAATTAAAAATTAAAGGAACACCAACGTTCCTCTGAAAGACAGTCTACTTTTCAAAGGGAGAACCTGGACTTTTTCCTGAAGCTATCTACATAGCAAACTCTCTTTTTTTCCACTCTGTCAAGATTGTTTTCTGAGTGGAGGACACAAAAAGAGTCCATTACTGCAGATGAAAAGAAAGGACCAAAAGACGAGTGGTTGGTGGTAAGTGCTGCAAGATATTAGCAGGAGCTATGACAAGGTGGGCTTAAGGGGGAAAAGTCCGTTACAGTGCAGGGCATATCAGAGTTATGTCTGTGAACCTCCACTTTTCAGTGTACAGCCCTTTACTCAAATACTTAGCACAGATAGATGATACCATTAAGTACATGGAATGAGCCCCTTGTCTAGACCTCTATGAGAAGGAAGGGAATATTAATGTCAGAAGCCCACTGATTTAAGTAAACAAAGCACAGAATGCCTAGCACACAGTAAAAGGCACTCAACAAATGTTACAAGTTGAACACCCCAAGAAATCAGTATCTACCCTCATCCTCAGCAGTGAAAAAGACCACCTAGTCAGTTCTTCACGAGAAGATTGGCATTCCAGGTCTCTAAAACTGTCAGCTTCAATTCCCACCTCAAAATACCAATCAGACACCCCCTAACCCCTCAAACCTGTCTCCAAGGCACTGACCTGTGGCAAGGAGGCACCTACATCCTCACACTCTCCTCCCCAGGAAAGAAGAAAACCTTCACAGTTCTACGGTTTAAGTAGTAAAATATGGGGAAATTTACTACTGACTATTGAACCTGGTCCCTTACCACCACAGCTTTGGCAGCTCTGCTTTGCTAGAGAGGAAGAAAGGCCTAGGGCTCCATCCATTCAATTTCCAGAATTCAATTGTCCACTCAGGAAGAGGAAGAAAAGCCAGGCCTCGGGAATCCCCTCAATACAGTGAAGGGGCTAAACCCATATACACCTGGTACAAAGGCTACTAATTATTTTTCTGTACTGTGTCCAGTTCTGGGAAGACCTAAGGCTGCTAACTTTTTTGTAACAAAGACTATCCACTGGGCTAGAATCTCCTTAGTTGCATTGAGAGCTTAATTCAACCACCCAGAAAGTACTTAGGTTTTTGGTGAAGAAGGTACAGTAATCCAACCCCATCAGGCCATGGCACAAAGAACGGATAGGGGAAGAAAGAGCGGACTGAAATCACTGACCAGTACTGAAGGAGGGATGGGATGGGCTAGTTAATTAAGTCTATGGGAAAGAGTGGGTGGCCAGCCAGAACAAGACCAAAATGGGAGGTCCCAGATTTACCTAGTGCTAGTAATAAAGACCAGTGTCTTACAAGCTGAGTTTAAAGCAGGATTGCTGGGCTTGGCTGCAAAAGATTCACAAACCAGCCAGCGATACCTCCACCCCTACCTCCAGCCATGCCTCCCCCACCTGGCCAAAATCAATGTCCTTTTGAGAGCCCTCCAGAACATGAGTGAAGCCAAGACCCTCTACTAGGCACTCTCAGGACACACAGAGTACATGTTAACTACCTAGTGACCTCTCTAGACAACAGGGTTCCTGGTGAGTGCAGGGACTAGGCTGCTCTTACAACAAGCCCAATAACTAGCTCTGGGCTTGGCTTCACTAAACTCTTGTGAGGTCCTGCAAACCTTTGGCCTTTAGTTTGAGCATTCCTGGGGGGAAGCAGCCTGGACATTACTGGCTCTCAGAGGCCCTGAGGCTAGACACCATTCTAGTAGATGCATGACTGTGAGAGCACTGCCAGCCATCCTGGCAACACCACCTTCCTTAGCTACACTAAAAGCTGATAGTCTATGTAGGTACAAGAGAAAAGGCCAAAAAGGCTGAAACCTCATCCCAAGCAGGGTGTGAGGTTCTTATGTGTCTAGCTACAGTTAAGCATGACATGGATCTCACAATCCTTTAAAAAAAAAAAAAAAATTAAATGAGTTCCTTTTACTGGTCCCATTATCAAGAAAATCAAGACATACTTGAAAAGTGTTTGCCAAGGTCAGGGTTGTCAAGCAGCAGGACAAGATCTGGAGTGTGTGTTCTAAAGGTTATGCCTTAACCTCCAGGAAACGGTGGGAAAGAAGCTAGGCACAATGAGGTCAACTGTCGATGGCCTTGAGTGCCAGTGACCTGATCACCCCCTAGTCTTCCCCAGGTCCTCCACCACAGACTTTGCCCCCAAAAGGCTCCTCAGCCAAATCTTGGACCAGAGCACAGGGTTCTGGTCCAAGACCTCTGACTATGGAAAGGCAGTGAGCCATAGGACAGGAGGGTGACACATCTGTGCCTCTCCCTCCCAAGCCAGCCTGGGTAGAGTCAAGTCAAAAGCTAAAGATGGACAAGTCGGTCTTTGTCCCATACCTACAAACCTAGGCAACTCCCCAACAGGAGGTTTCTTTACAGGGTAAAAAGAATGTCCAATTAGCTCCCATGCTTTAAATGAGCTCTCTGGGGCTTTGGCTGCCACTTCTCTCAGAGGCCTTGCTCTACCCTGTCCCTCCCACCCAGTCAGTCCCCAGGTCTGCAGATAAAACACAGGAGAGGCTGTGGGCAGGAGGAGGTGGGCTTCAGAAGGTCAGACTGTCTTGAAACCCTGCAGAAAGGAAAATGCAGACCAACATCCAGCTTGTGGTACGGAGCATCAGTCCTCAGGCAGAGGGCAGAGGGCAGAGGGCAGAGGGCAGGCCAGGGAGCAGTCGTGATGTCTGCCAGGCCAGCCAAGCTCATGAGACTATCTTTAGCTTGTGGTGACCCACGCATTCAGTGTTCCCACTCCGTTTGCCCAAACAGGAGCCCAATGGAGTCTATGGCCATCCGGACAGCTGGTACCAGTCCCTTAAGTCCTACCCAAGAGCTGATTAGTGATAAAAAGGCTGAAACCCAACTCCCTGATTGGCCTTTTCTGAAGAGCACACGGGTCTCTAGTCAAATTAGCAACTACCACCTTCATGCACACTGACTTATGCAAAGACTGAATAAGTACCTTCCAACAAGACACCACTGATTCCCTTCCAAAGGATGCTACCAGCGACCTTCTACTTCCCAGCAAACAGAAGGAAGAGACTTGTTCACACAGGATATAAGCTAAAGCTAAGTGGCTGATCCTTCCTTCCTTCACCATAGTAAAGTCTCAGTGCAGTCTCCTCAGGAGCCCCCTCCTCCACCACTGCCCACAAAAAAGATATGATCTAGATAGATAGAAAGCAATTCTAGGCCAGGTTCTAACTCACTCTGTGTTGGGGATTCCAAGGGCCCACTGACACCTGAAGTGCCTGCATCTGAAAACATCTCCCTCAGGCGGGATGGACCATTATCATCACCAGCTCACATATCCTGCAAGCGTCAAACTCAAGAAAGTGGGTATCATTATGATGACAGTTAATTGACAAGGAAACCAAGGCTCAAAGAAGCTCAATCAACTAGCAGGCAGCAGAGGTGGGACTAAAACCCAGATAGTCTCTGCCCAGTACATTCTGCCTCCCAAGCCGGCCATGGATCTGAGAGCGAAACTGCTGAGGACCCTACAAGTGCAGGTCCCCAGCATCCAGGATTACAGTCTTTGTGTCAAAAGCTCGCTGTAAATACTGACCAAACATGATTACTTCTCAGCTCTCTGGGACAGGGTTAATTAAGTACCCCTTCACACTGCAACCATGCAGCCAAGCCACACAGCTGGCCTCTCACACCAATCTAAGCACCCAGTGCAATCTAAGCACCAGTTGTGGGAAAGTGTGCAGTAGTTGAAACAGCACAACCTCCATGCCCTAGGCTTTAGTGTGAAACCCACTAGACAGTACTATACACCACCACCAGACCTGCAGTGGTCCCCCTGCCCCCACAAGAGCAAACTGCGAAATTACACATGTTGATACTGTTTAGCTATGTCACTGTTTATTGGAGGAAGGATCTCTGAGATACTGGTTCAAGTAGCTCAGGCTGGCCTGAAATCTCACTCTTCTGCCTCCATCTCCCAATTGCTAGAACTACACAGATGAGTGCCACCTGTTAAATTTCATTCCTTTTTGGGGGGAGATGGGGAAGACAGGGTCTCACTATGTAGTTAGTCCTCCTGGCTGGTCTGTAATTCAAAGATCCACTTCATGAGTTCTGGGATAAAAGACAAAGGCATGCATCACTATCCTTACCTTCAAAATTCATTCCTGAAAACACTTCCATGAGCTATATTCCTGTGGCTTCCTGGGCCACTTTCAAGCCCCATCCTGTTTCACAGACAAAAGGGTGCTCTGCTACAAGCTGGATTCCACTGTCACTGTCCCTAGGATGATGCTACCCTAGTACAGATAATTTCTGTCTGAGGATGACTAACTGCTTAGAGTATTACAAACTTTTTTTTTTAATCTTTGAAAAAGGGTCTATGAAATCTAGCTGGGGGCTGGAAAGATCAATGGCTGCAGCCTGGTGGTGGTGACCCACTTTATAGTCACAGCACTTGGGATTAAAGAGGCAAGGGATCTCTCTGAGGGCAGTCTCGTTTACAAAGTGAGTTCAGGAACAGTCAGGACTACATGGAGAAACCCTGCCTGGAAAAATGATCAAAAGAATGCATGGCATGGCACATACATACACGTACGCAATACCCTCATACATATTAATAATAAGGGGGACCCAGGCTGGTGTCAATTCTCCCTGCTTCAGCTTCTTAAGTACTGATAGCATGTGTGAACCACCTGAGGCTCATTTCTACTGCCCTAAATCTCAAGCAGTTGACCCATGGTAGAGGCTTCTGTTCTGACTCTCTAAGAAATTACTTTTTACTGTCCCGATTACTGGAGTGGGTACACTGACACCTGACCCAACTTGTCCAACTAGAACTGAAGAGGAAATGAAAATACTCATTGCATCCTGAAGAGACCGGAGCTTGTGAACAACCAGGGGTCACATCAGCAGCGAATGGCGGTTGAGGTGGTACTTGGGACATGAAATTGCACCTTCCCAATGTAGAACTCTTTCCTAAGTTGGGAAAACCAATACTATCCACAGGAAACTGTGTGCACCCATTCCCACTCACAGGGTACACAAGACCTGTTAACCCCAGCGGCACTGACAGAGCTTATTTATACATCTGCTTCCTCCCACGCACCAAAATTCTGACCAAAAAGGACAGAAGGTTTCAAAAGAGGAGATAGGAACTAGAGTGCTTGAATGGAGAAGGCAACCCTGGGCTCTTAGAGGCCACCAACCAGTCCCACGTGCTATGCCAACAGCAAAGGAGAGAAGCTTGGGCAGTGTGACCAAAAAGGGGGCTGGGGAGACGACAGAGCAGCTAACATGTTGCCCTACCCACAGTCTCCAGATCCTGTCCAAAGATGCCTTTGAGGTACTGCACACCATCCTTTCCGCAGATGTGGAAGGACTGTCTGGAGTGTCCAGATCATCTCTGATTCAGCAGGAAAGCAAGAAGCTCACAAATCTGAGGCCAACCTGCACTACCACAGCAAGTCTGGAGCTAGCTTCAGCTACAGTGACATCTATGACTCAAAAAAAAAAAAAAAAAGTGGAAGGGATCTGACTCCCATCCCAAACCAATCCCATCAACCATGTACCTACCTAGCCACTGGGTTAAAGGCATGGACTTTGATACCCATCTTTGAATGTGCTATCCAACAACCACCATTAACACACAAGGCCTGGGCAGATTGGTCAAAACTAACCAACACATCTCACGTACACATAACATGGTAAGTTTTAAGTGAGCAATATATCATCAAGGCTGATAAACTCAGGACACAAGTCAGGCAGGCAGCTCGTTGAGACTGAATGATATTCATTCACAGGACTGTTACTGTGAAATAACCCCCTCCCCCGGAAGGGGGGGAGGGACAGCAGCTCTTTTTCAGATCTTTGCGCAATTCTCAAATCTTTCAGGACCCAAAAAGAGGGAAACAGGAAAAGTGTGGCTGGCAGACAGCACATTGAAGACACCCAGTTAAATCTGAATGTAGGATAGACACCAAGAATTGTTAAACTATGTAATACACAATACTCAGGACAAACCTAAATTACTCATAAAATTCAGTTAACTGAAGCCCAAACTTAACTGGTGTTCTATGTATATAACATAGAACCTGATTATTGCTAAATAAACCTGGCTTGCACGAGGGGTCAGGAGGTGAGGACCACTGTCTCCTGTCCAAACTCAAGTGGCTGGACACTTGGCAAGAATACCCACTACCAAAAAAAGATTGGGTGGTGGCCTACATACAGTCCTTCCAGACTTCCCTCTCTGTGTTTTTTACTTTACACACTAGTTATCTCCAAAGCAGCCATGTGTCGGGGAAGACCATCTTCCTTTGAAACTAGACTAAAGACCTTGGCCTTAGTTTCAAGTGTGGAAGAATTACCATCTGAGAAGTTTTATCAGCCATGTACATTCTTCATTCTACTCTCTAGAACTTTCTGCTCAGAATGGTGGGAATAAGAATCTATTGGGCATAGTGGTGTGCACCTGCAGTCTCAGCATTTGGGAGGCAGAGGCAGGCAAGATCTCTGATTTCCAGGGTAGTCAGAGCTACATAATGAGATTCTGTCTCAAATAAACAAACAGAAAAGAAAAAAGGAAGTAGCAGCATTGGGTAATATGACACTGTCACCTATACTGATCAAGCAGCACCAAAGTGGGTAAATCTGGTACATGACTTGGCACTTACTTTGGCGTTAACAGATTAATTTGGCAGAGGTTACCCAGAACTACAACATTTGATATTTTAAAATCAGGGTTTCTTAAACCAGGAGCTGGTAAAACTAGATCCCTATTCTACTATTCCTTTTTAGTTTACATTGCCTGTGTTCTATGTTATTTGCTAAACCTGGCTTCCATGAGGGGTCACAAGGTGAGGACTCTGCCTCCTGTCTATTAGAAGTTCTGTATATGCCTGAGTCCCTTAAAATAATGGTTATTACTGTTTATTAAGCACTTACTCCAGAAAAATCAGGTCTCCTGGAGTAAGCCTTTATGCATTACCTTTACCACACAGCAAAAGACTCCATTTTAGAAGCGGTTCAAAGCTAAGGCCAAAGAGCACAGAGTAGGAAAGTATGTGACTCTAAAGATCTGAAAACACGGGCAACACAGGACATAAATGCCAGAGTTTTGTTTATTTTTAATGTCTCCAAAGAACTTCAAGCTCAAGCCTGGGGGTGTTTTGTTGTCATTGTTTATTTATCTGCTTTGAGATAATGCAGCCCTGACTATCCTGGAACATACTGTGTAGACCAGGATGACCTGAACTCCCGGAGATCCTCTTGCTTCTGCCTTTTGAATGCTGAGATTAAAAGTGTGTGCCTGCTATGCCTTCAAGTCTTACAGAAAATGAGGCCACTCACCAGAAATTCAGCTTTCTGAAATTATCTCATGGGGGGGGGCGTGGTCTGGTTGGGAGGGTGGGCAGAGTCAAAGGTCTTGTTATCCCAAAGGCAACCCCCCATGACCTACAACTAAACAGCAAGGTCGTGGGTTCAAGCAAAAACCAAATCCCTAAAGGATTTTGCCTCCAGGAGCAAAATTGAGACACAGATGGTGCAGGAAGCTGAGGAGCCCACAGATCAAAATGTCGAGGTTAAAAAAAAAAAAATGCAGGAAATGGGAAGGTGAAAAGCCAGGCAAGATGTGCATTTAGGCCCTGCCCTCAGGCTCAGGGGAGAATTGAAAGGAGGATGTTACCTCTCCTTACCCTTAATGACCAGGACTAAGTACTTCCTCACCTACCACCACTATATCTATCTCACTAGAATAAGCTGTTTTCATACTTCATAGTTCTAAGACATGACTTTCCAAACTTGTCTCAATAGTGAACTGGACCATGGATGTGGCTCACCCAATACTCCTTAGGCTCTAGGCTGAGTTTGCCAGTAAACTGTTTTTGAGATCCCAAGCCTGGGCTCCTGCCAATGGTGAACAGGCAGTCCCCAGTCCAGCATGAGCCTTTAATCTTTAGCCTACCTGTGACTGGCTCCAGCTACTGCCTGGTACTGCTCTAAAGAATCTCAGACTCAAAAAGTCTGTTGTAGCCGCCGCCAATGTACTTACAACTCCAGTCAGCAATGATGAATGAGCAGTGCTCTTCTCTCAAGTATTTGAGCATATGATATGCTGGTACTGTGAAAAGGTGACAGGTCACAAATAGGAACTGGTAGGAGCTGACAAAGCTGACAATGGGATCAGTGCTGTCTCCATCCAAGGACCACTCCACCCTAAAACAAGACTTAAAATTGTAAGCTTGGGCTCTTCCCAAGGAAAAACTAGAACAAATGCAGAAACCCAAGCCAAGTACTCTGGAGACCTGGATAGTGGTTGACAATCTGCTTGGTACTCATTTGTCCTAGATCACCAGTCCCAGCCGCCAGCAGGACAAAGTAGCTGGTAGGCTACTGCAGCCTTGAGCAACATCCTTCCTCATGACAAAAGAGCTCCAAGGGAAAGCAAAGCAAGCCAACTCTTGATCCCTGGATGCAGTGAGAGGTTTGGTTTCTTAAAAAACCCAGTTGTGTGAATGTTTTTGTTTTAATCCCAGGTGTGGGACATGGAGCTGCTTCAGTTTGTCCACAGGCATTAGCTGTGACTGTCTCGTGCTCTAGGGAGGGCGTGATTTTTACCAGCTATATATGGGTTAATTCTGGGAGCTCTGGAGACGGTACAAATGTGTAAGAGGGCCTGGTAGCAGCTGCTACTACTTCCTGCTGTTGCATTTGCTATTGCTGGATTGCTGGACTGCTGGATAGTCTGACAATGAAGACTGGACTTGCCCCAAGGAACCTGAAGGACCCTAATCAGCAGAAGTAGCCTACAGAGGTCTACATCCCCTTTCTCCTATACCCTTCTTTCTCTCCTACATAGTGTTCGGGGGTTGGAAGAAATTAGGGTAGAATAAAGGTTGGAAGGGAGGTAGAGATACAAGAATCCAACAAAATAGCAAAAAAGCACACAAAGACCTGGAGATTCTTCCCAGCTTGCAGACTTGGTTCACAGTGGCAAGCACTGAGTCAAGTCTGGAGAAGGCTGTCTTCCCTAGGCCCACCAAGTTGGCAGACCCTCAGTCACCAGCTATCTTTTCCCTTTTGGCCTGAGGGCTGATTCAAAGTTGCCCCACCAAGGCCCTTCATCACAGCATCTATGTGAGGAAGCAACATACTGAAGAGAACAAGTTGACACACAGTCCAATGGAAATGGGGCAGGATTTAAGTAGACTAGGACTGGGCAGGGATGGCCCACCTTAGTACTGTAGCTCAAAGACACCTGGGGCTCCTTCAAAGGAGGTAGCTGTCTGGCAGAAGGTAAACAGTACTCAAGGAAGCAGTCTGACATGTTTCATTTTGAGTTAATGAAAGAACAAAGCAACAAGGAAACTGGCTCCTGTGCATCTTGATCACAGAAGGTTGGTTTCCATGTGGGGGATGAGCAGAAGTGCACAGGCAGCCATGCAGGGGAGTCTCCCGTGTACCTATTCTAGCCCTGCTGGTCAGCATTTACCAAGGGTATACCGGGGGTTTGGAGGCACTCCTTGGACCAACCAGTACAGATAGGCCTTTTGCGGCCCTCCACTGATTTCGTCTATAGCAACTTCCAAAGCCAAAGTAGGCTGTGGGAACTCTGAGAAGGCAGCAGGTCTGTATGGAAGAACACTAGTCCTTCGAAGTAGCAAAGGTTAGAGGTGTGTCTACACTGCCAGGCTTCTCTCAGCCAGGGCAGGGTCATGTGCCCATGTGAATTCTGAGCATGACTGTGACCTCCCACTGAGCTCAAGGAGCCAAAAGGGCAGTGAAAGAGTGAGGACCACAGGTGTGTACTTCCCCCTACAGCCGTCAAGCACTGCTGGAAGCCAGAGAACTTCCCTCATAAATGCTAAGTAAGCACTCTACCAACTGAGTAACATTTCCAGCCCACTGTATTGTATTTCTAACAGGCAGTACTGGTTTAGAAAAAGATGTAATCCTCTTAGTGCTTACTAGTACTCATGGTGGTTGGTGGGACACAATGCCAAGGTTTTCCTTTTGCTAAAATCTATTTGGACATTTTCGATGAGTTGTTATTACCTGACTGATTTTAAAAAGATTTTCCACTTCAAAAAGCTAAAAGGCCCAGCACATTAAAGTTGGTAGCCCAAAGGACATCACAAAACCTGGAGAGCCAGTCCATCATTCCTATTCTTCAGACCAGGTCCCTAGGTCACCATCCCTCCTTCTAGCATATCTGCATGGCCCTAACATTTAACTAAAAAGAACAGCTCTTGGGGAAGAAAAGCCAAGTCTCCCTGGCAGGATCCAAAGTTCCCAGGGCTTGGCTCATACCAACTAGTCCTATGCCCAGAGAGACTAGCCTGCCAAAGGGGAATTGGGGCCTCCAGGCTGAAACTTGAAGGTAAGTTTAGGCCCCTTCCTTCCAGAAACAGCTTAAGTTTTGTAGGAAGTTTGGTCTGGTAGAACAAAGGCTGCAACAACAGGTATGGCACTGTCTCTAGGTCAATGTGTTATAGGCAAACCTCAGCTACTCACTAACTCACTAACTACTACACAACCTTAAGTTAATTTCTGAATCTCTTAGAGTTTCATTTTCTTGTAAGGATCATATTCAGAACTATGGTAAAAATGAATGGAGGTAATGAATGGAGATAACAAATGGGCTGATAAGCATTCAAGAAGAAAGGATACTCCCAACTCTGACCAGAATTCTAGGGCAACCTTGTCACTCATGAGGTAGCTCTAATGAACTAAGATCTGACAGAGGCACAGCAGCTTGGCTAAATCTGTACACAACACCCACTGTGAGAATGAGAAAGAGCAAAAGTCAGAACTGGCATTTCTGTGCTTTCATCTCAGCCTGCTCTGGCCCACTGATGAAAAGTCTTATCTAGCTGGTCAAAACCCACAGCAAGGTCCAGTATGGTGGCAAATGCCTTTAATCACAGTACCTGGGAAGCCAAATTCCAAGTCAGTCTGGCCTACATAGCGAGTTCCATGACAACCAGGGCTGCATTTTAACACTAACAACAACCCACAGCAGTCTCTGTCCTGAGAGGAACAGAAAACTATTAAGACCCAGGGTCACTGGGGCTGGATAGATGCCTCCACAGTTAAGAATATAGGTATTGCTCTTCCAAAGAACTGGACTTTTGAGAGCTGAGTTAGAATCCTTGCATTCATGTCAGGTGGCCTCTGCAGGAACACATACGTGATTTAAAATAAATAATCTTAAGGGATGCAGGGGTCATAATCATTTCAAAATGTATCCAGGACTTGTGATTCTCTGCCCTGTTACTGCTGGTATCCTATTACCCATCCACATTTTATTCCACCTCCACCCAGCAGGGGCATGAAACTTGGAACAAGCAGGTCAAAGTAGAGAGATACCAGCTCAAGAGATCTGGAACCAAAGAACCCAATGCCCCTTTTGTCTGACTGGCATGGCACCACTATCTCAGCTTCTAGGCATCTGAGTTGTGAAGATGAAGTAAGAGACAGCAATCCACAGGGAAACAGTGAGTTGGTTCAAAAGAAAGAAAAGAGAGAGAGAGAGAGAGAGAGAGAGAACCAGGGTGACTCCCAACTTAACCACCATCATGTAACAAATGAGCATCAAGACATCCCTCTGATAAAGGTCACTCTCACAATACTTCTGAAAAGGAACCTTCCAGCTGCCTACAGAGTATTTTCTATAATCCACCAAGCCCAGGGCACAGAGCTTCACCACCCCCACCCCCACTCAGTCAAGATATTGGAGTAGCTGAAGCCAAAAGCGCAGCCACAGATCTTCTGCAGAGAGCCTGTCAGAAGTACCATCAGATGAACAAAGAATGTGGGTTGGAGCTTTTCTAGAATCATTTAAAAGAAAAAAAAAATTTTTTTTTTTTGTTGAGGACCCCCCCCCTCCCCGGTCCTAACTATGGAAAAAGACACAAAGAATCTAGCTAGGTAGACACTCCACAACCCAAACATGACCAGAAAACAGGCTGCATCACCTTTCCTGCTTAAATCCTTCTCTGGAGCTTGACATGATAGCACATACCTGAGGAGAGAGGATCACAAATTCTAAGTCAGACTGGGTTACCCAGAGAGTTCCAGGCCAGTCTAAGTTACACAACTACATCTTATCTTAAACAAAAAGCCGGAGAGAAGATTAAAAATCACGTCCTGCTTGGTATAGTGGCACATGCTTGTAATTCCTAATGGCAGCTTTCAGGTGAGAGGCATAGTGTTCAAGGTCATCATCAGCTACATGGTGAGTTTGGGGGCAGCCTGAGCTACATGAGATTCTGCCTCCATCTTTAAATCCTCTTTGGGACTAGAAGGGCCAAGATGAACTCTTTAATAAATGCTTCTGGTCAATTCCATGGCTCTGTCTTAGTCTTTTGCTTCTTTTTTTCCCTACCCCTTGGTGCTTCTTTTTTGCTTAAGATCCATTTTATTCTGGCCAGGCAGTGAGGCCCACATCTTAAATCCCAGCACTGGGGAGGCAGTAGCAGGTGGTTCTGATTTCAAGGTCAGCCTGGGTTACAGTGAGTTCCAGGACAGCCAGGGGTACATAGAGAAACCCTCCCCCGCCCCCCCAAAAAACAAACCTGGGATGGAGAGATGGCTCAGTGTTTAAGAGCACTGACTGCTCTTCCAGAGGTCCTGAGTTCAATTCCCAGCAACCACATGGTGGCTCACAACCATCTGTAATGGGATCTGATGCCCTCTTCTGATGTGTCTGAAGACAGCTACAGTGTACTCTTATACATAAAATAATTCTTTCCAAAACAAACAAGAAATAGAAATGATGTATTTTATTTTAAATTATGTGTTCACATGTGTGCGTGTATACTCACTGAGCACAGTGCCCTCAGAGGCTTAGAGGGCATTAGATATACCCTGGAGCTAAAGTTACAATGATCATGAACCAGCCCACATGGGTGCAAAAACACATCTGGGATCCTCTGCAAAAGCAGCAAGTGCTATTAACTGGTTGACTCTTCTCTCCAGCCCCACACATTTCCTAACTTGCAAGTATAAATAAAAACCTTAATTACATTCTGCTTTGACAGAAGGCAAAAGGAAAATTTTCTGTTGAAATCTCACTTGAGCCGGGCAGTGGTGGCTCACGCCTTTAATCCCAGCACTCGGGAGGCAGAGGCAGGAGGATTTCTGAGTTCGAGGCCAGCCTGGTCTACAGAGTGAGTTCCAGGACAGCCAGGGCTACACAGAGAAACCCTGTCTCAAAAAAAACCAAAAAAAAAAGAAAAAAAGAAATCTCACTTGAATACTGTGATTCAGTCCTGTTTTAGATCAAACAAAACAACTTTCTGAACTGCTTAAAGTCTGTAACAACTTTGAACCCTTACTTAATCTTATAATTTTGGCTCAATCCTTTTCTGGAACATTTTTTGTTACTAAGTATCAAAATGGGGGAGGGAAGAAGGGAAGCAAGAAATGAATGTCCTGCAAGTAGCTCCCTCTTGTCTTCTACTCCGATTTACCTGAGTTTCCCAGGGCCTTTCTGCTTCCACCTTGCTCCCGCTCAACACTCTCCACAGCCCTGAGGAATCTCAGGTAAAGCATACGCTGTAATGTCACTGCTCTCTAGCTTCCACAACAAAGTATGTGGAGGGAGTCCCTGTAAATCTGAGCCCTCCTCATCTACAAAGGCCATCTCTGTCCTTGGAGGATCCTGACTACACTCTCTGGCTAGAATGATCATTTTGATCATACCAATACCTTAACAGCCCCTGCCCAATACTTCCCTATGAAAACTGATTGCAGAGTAGCTGGGATAACAGGACTGTATGCCACACCCTCAAGATGGCTGATCCTTTGAGCTGCTGTTTTGGGAGGTGATGTTAGGCAGGAAATGATAATTGGTAGTTCACTGCTTCCC
This sequence comes from Rhynchomys soricoides, assembly GCA_019843965.1. NCBI lineage: Eukaryota > Metazoa > Chordata > Mammalia > Rodentia > Muridae > Rhynchomys > Rhynchomys soricoides. Next base: position 147,560 of record JADRCH010000121.1, read on the forward strand.
TATGGGAATGTAAACAATGAGGCCAGGCCTCTCTGTCTAGTGCACAGAATTTCCAGGGACTAACTCTTAGTAGGCTGTTCAAACTGATGGGAGCCAAGCAGTTCCTGTCACAAAAAGGTTAGGTTCAAGCCATGGGGCCTGTTTGAACAAGCCTGAACATTGGAATACTAGTGAGCCTCTTAGGTCTGCCTCTGTTCTGCTAAGTTGACTAACGCTTGGACCCCAGCTTCTACTAGCCCTAGGTTCTACATGTTCAGGCCAGAAGGGGATTTCTCAGGAATGACCCAATTGAACTAGATAGACAACGGGATTTAAGAATCCTTCCCAGTGTCCATCACTGTCTGCTGCAGAGTACTCACCACCCAGAGCTGTCCGTCTTACCAGAAGCCTAGAGCACAATGCCATATACCTAAGAGTCCCACTGCCTTAAGACTCCACAAGCTGTGCCTAAGAGCTGTGCCTAAGAGTCCACAGCTCTGGGGAGGAAAGCTGGTCTGATCTGAGTAGGAGTCTCTGAATGAGATCTCAACAATTAGGGTCTTAACTTTTGACTCGATTGATATAGTGAACATAATCCTAATGGGAAAGTCTTGACCTTGTGACTCAACCATTTCCATTCACAGGAAGCAGGAAAGAAGTAGGGAAATTCAGTTAAGTTGCCCAAGTCTTTCAGTGAGATGCACAGCTGAGGCTAGCAGCTGATCTTCCAATCTCCCCATCCCATTTCCTACCATCCCTACTACAGAGAACACAAGACAGCACTGCCGGGAGGACCCTCTGTCCAGAGAAATGCTCCAAGGACCTTGGCTCCCTTCCCTAAACAGGACCACACTGCACAAGGCTTCTACCCAGGATCTTTCTTTCCCCTTTCCATTGTGATACTAACACCTGTATAGTCCTTCTCACACCTACAAGATAAAAGGGGTACAAGGGGCTTTAACAGACTGAAACCAATGATGCTATTTATATATCCAGTCCACAGGAAGGGGCCAGAAGGAAAGGCTACCCAGAGCCGGCCTAACACAACAATTTCCTTGGCAAGTTCATCCTCAGCAAGTTGCTCCAAGGCCTCAGGCCACAATGCTCTTGGTATCATGTCTTCACCACACTTGCTCTCCCCCAGGAGAAGATTAAGTAGCTCTCCCTGAAGAGCTTTCATGTCTCATCTAACAACTCCTCTCAACTGTCCTACAAGGCTATTCCTTGGTGTATACCTTGGACAGAACACTGTCCCTTCCTTTTTATGATGAAGCATAGAATGTGGACCCACAGGCCTCATGCTGGGAGGAAGCCTAATGAATGCAAACTCAAGGGCCTACAGGCCCTAGCAGTGGGTTGCATGTAGACAGCTACAGACCATACACAGTCCTAGAGGTAGCTGTGCTCTGCCACTAGTCACTAAGGGACATTACACTTAGACAACGCAAAACAAACTCAGCACCTGCTTCATTCACTTGGGGACACTGTTCAAAGTTATCAACTGACCAAGCCAAAGTCCACTAATGCTCCCCCACACCTACACCAAAACTTAACCATGAGGTCACTGAAATGATTTAACTTCAAAACAAGACTATGCTATTAATAACAACTGAACTTTTTCATATACATAGGATAGGAGACCTCTCTGTCTGCAGCAAATCTGAAGCTGCGGAAAGATACAAAGCACTGAATGGACAGTTTTACCACAAAGCACCCAGGCTCATCTACCACTGAAAATTCCAAGAGCCACAAGTTGGAGGGGTCTGGGGAGGGATGAGATGGCTTAGCAGGTAAAGAACTGACTTCAATCCCTGGGACACACATTGTGAAAAACACCAACTCCTGCAAGTTGTCCTCTGACCTCAAAACACAGGCAATCCGGCAGGTGAGGACACATGCACACACCCCACCTCCATTTGGGCTTCTTACAAGGTTCTTAAGTTCACCTCTATGATTAGCCAGCAGAGGGCAGGGTCAGGAGGAAAACCAGTTGAAAGATGTGACAGGAACTACCTTCTCCTCTACGCACAGGTCCAAATTCTAGGGATCAAATGATAGAAGATGCTGGGTCCTGAGGAAGAATGGCTTCAATAATAAATATCATCTGTTAAGCAAAATGAAAGGCCAAATTCAAGGCCTCCAGAGTAAAACCCATTTTTGGGCCAGGCTCCTTCGAAGCTCTTGCACACTCTCAGCTAAACTCACCTTCATCTACCAGTCCTAGTAGGTGAGTGCCATGGTTTGAATATAATGCCCCCTACAGGCGTGGCACAATTTTAGGAAATGAAGACTGAGCTGGAAGTAGGTGACTGGAAATGTGCCCAGTTTCTTCCTCACTCTGTTCCCAGGAGGTGGCAGTCTCCTCCTGTACAGACCCCTCCTGTCCTACATTCACCCTGTCTCACACCAAGGTAACCCAGTCTCAAGACTGAACCCTCTGAAACCAAGAGCCCAAGCCCCTCCCATCTAAGTTGTTCTGCAAATAAAGGACCCTGCAAAGGAGGATTCTACCTTTGCAGCCCCTTCCAATTTTAGTAATTCCCACTCTCTTAAAAGTGAAGGAAGAAAACCAAACATCAGGGCACAACTACCCGAATAGAGCTGACAACTAGGGTCTGAACTGAAACAAAGCCCACCTCCTTAGGCCAGCCTTCTCAGAAAGACAGTCAGCAGCCTCTCCAAAACAATGCAAACTCCCTGTTCCAGAGCACAGGTGTTAATTCAGTTGAATTCAAACATGTAGAAAACCACACCTGGGAACCATCTAGGACTTGCGCTGCAAAGTGTGTGGGAAGCAGTATAGCATGTGGGGCTCCTTTTTGTAATCTGGGAATTGTAGTCCAAAGGATCAGACATGAAACCCCAAACCATTCATCTTAAGTTCTGCCAAGGTCATCTTGTAAAAGAAAAATCTGACCACATCTCTTTTCACTTAAACTCCCCCTAAGGCTGCCCATGGACTTCTGATAAAATTGGGACTTGGCACTCCAATGAAGCAGGACTGCCTACCTTTTCAGTTGTCTATATTCCAACCACAGGGAATTAAGCTCCCTGGGCCCCACCCTGCTCCCAACCAAAAATGAAGTGATCACAGGCTTTGCTCAGCAATCCCACTCACCCTTCCCATGTCAGCTCAGCCTTGCTCCCCAGCTAAGCTGAACTGCACAGGATGCTTCTGCTGCACCACCTGCTCTTCCCACATGGAACTTTAGTTCACACTGAACTTCAGGTACATGTTCTCCTATCTACTATAGTATCTTCAACATCTCACACATAGCAAACCCACAAGGCACACCACCCATCTACCTGCTCATCAGTATGTGTTCACTGAGCTGCCACTACAACCTGTCAGCCTTGACTGTAGTGCTAAGGACAGCTTAACCAAATAGACAAAGCTAAAAAAGACAAAGCAGGGTCAGAGGGAAGGGATACAGTCCAGGGCCAGGGTTTCTAGACTATGCAGGGTGGTCTGGGAAGGCCTCACCATGAATGACATCAGTCCAGAGGAAGAGCAGTCCAGAACCAAAGGTCCAAAGCAAAAAGCATACCAGACACACTACAGTCACTCCTGGGAAGGAAGAAAGTGATATACAGCGTATGATGGGTAGGGGACTCAGTTCAGGAAGTCTTGGGTCGGGCTAAGTACTCTTGTTCTGAAAAGCCAGAGGGTTGTGAGCAGGAGTTAACAGAAGACAGTAAAGAAGCTGCCGGGACAAGTTCTAGTTCAGACACTCAGAATATAAAGAAATATCCAGATCTAGAAGCAATTTTTAAGGCCTGAAAAGGATTTTACTGATGAATTAGATGCACCTCGACAAAAACAGTGCAGGATGGCCTCAAGTTTCTCTCTGAATCTCTCAGTCTGTTTTTCACATAAGAATCATGATCATGTAAAGGAGCACTGTTTAAAGAGTAAGACAGACTTTAAAAACCATACATCCTGGTTACTGTAGGATGATACACAAATGGACCTCTCTCTCTGGTGGTCAACAGCAATTCACATAGTACCCCAGACTAAGATGAAGATGACCTTCACCACCAGGCCAACTTTACATAATTCACCAGGAAGGTCCTCCCCCACACCTAGAGCTCAGCCAGTCCAAAGACTCAGCTAAATGACAAAGGTGTCACATCAAGACTGTCCTTATTATTTCATGGGAAATCCTCAGGGAGACACCTCAGGTCACCCAACTACAGGAAGCTAGCCATCTCAAAACCCAATAGACTCATGGCTACTCATCCCCATTTAGGAAAGGCATGAAATAACACTTCCCTCCCCCAAGACAATCACCTCAGACTACACAAATCTAGTTATGGAATGAATCTTCTGGTTGTGAGCCAATTAATCCTGTGTGGGATGCTGTGCCATCAACCAGATCCTCAGAACTTTGGCAGCACTTCATGCATGAGTCCTAACTGCATGAAGAATGGAGAGGTTAGGCAAGCTAGGAAGGAAGGCATAGAAGACAAGGAAGAAGTACTCTGCCCAGGTTCTAATTGAAATTTCTCCAGCGTCTCCCTCCACTTCATTAGCTGTTATCAAAACCTCAGGCCTAGAAGGTTAAAGTCACCCTCTTTCCTGGCCACTTCAGCCAACAGAGAGGTCTGTGAGCCTAGACTGAAACCCTTCCAGAGCCCCAACAACTAATTACCCCTCTGATCTCCTGGAGTTTGTGAACAGGGGAACTCCCATCTGCCAAGCTCTCCATTTTTAAGAGGGCTTTGAGGTTTGGAGCACTGCTCCTTCTCTCTCTGCTTTGTTTCCCAGGGAAGAGAAAACAAGATGCTGAGTAACAGCGGAAAATGCTGACTCTGGCTTGAGACCCACTTCAGACCTAGAGGGGTCAGCAAAGGGGTCTCCCAGGAGGTTCAGAATTCAAAAGAACTTTTGACTACCCCATCCCCAAGAGCCAGGAAAAAGAATCCTAACTGTGCCTTCTTCAGAAGAAAAAGTGACATGAACTAGGTAGGGTGAGGAAAGTCTTAAGCCTCATTTTTTCAAGCTGTACTAACAGTTCTTAGTGTTCGTTTGCAATAACATAACCAACTCAAAACAAGTGGATGACCATATACTCTAAATAAGATAACTTCCTAACAGAACCTAAAATGATCAAAGTTCCTTATTTGTCATCAAAAGGATTTGTTTGGGAGTCTGTTTACTTGAGACTAGATCTCACTCTAGCCCAAGCTGACCTAAAACTCTTTCTGCCTCAGTATCTCTGTAATGGGAGCACAGACGTGAGCCACCACACCCTGCTTCAAAACACCTCATGGTCCAGTTTGTTCAAATGAAGATCCAGACAAGATTCGTTACCATGCACGACTGGACTCCAACCTTTTCATCTTTAACATTCCCCTTCTAAAAGTCTGCTTCTTTACTGATAAAAAATTATGCAGAATTTCTCGCTAAACACTGGATAACCTCAGTTGGCCACACACCTTTCTTTAATTCCAGTACTTGGGAGAGGTGTTAGGAAGGGGACTTCAAGGTCATCCTATTTTCTCAATGCATTGTGGGTGGGAGGTATTTCACAAGTGCGGTTGTTATGAGCTTTCTACAACCATACAGCAAGGCCAATCACTCCACCACATGCCCTCCCAAGCTACCGCCCTCAGGTTAATGAAACCAAGAGTCTCTCTCCAGCCTTTCTGGTGCTTAGAGTCAAATCAGGAGTTCCCAATCACATAGACATATTTGAAGGCAAATGCACTTAAAGCTCCACTTTAATTTTGCTTTGGTGAGTAGAGTGGGCTTGGGGTTCTACCAGGGAGGACAGTTTTAACACTGGAACCTAAAAGGCATTTAGAGCTAATCTAATTCTCTGCAAATGAAGAAATAAGTCAGAAGAACCACCTCGTGTCAGTGGGATTGAGTGAGGTTAGGACACAGTAACAATTTACCACAGAAGTAACACTATTTTTTATTACCCACCACATGGGCCCTGAGGATCTAACACAGATCTTCACGGTTAGAATGTGCCAAGTGCCTTCATCTGCTGAGCCATTTCACCGGCCTCACAAAAATAATATTAAACAGAGTTTACTACAGGCAATATTTATGGACTCCCACTGCGACTGACACATGTACTAAAAGCTTTGTGAACATTTACCACCTTCAATTCTCACAACACTCCAATACCATCACTATTATCCTTCTTTGGAGGAGTAAATTAATACTGGCTCAGAGAGGTACACAATTCAAAGATTATGCAGGAACTTAGAAACTTAGCTAGGGACCAGAAATGTAAACCCAGTTTCCAGAGCCAGAAATTTGAAGACCTAATGATGCTGAGAGGCCCTAGTGATAACCAACCACCAAAGCAGCAGGGGCAGAACAGAGTCCCAGGACACCATCAGTTGTTAGCTGGCTTTGTCACCATCAGTTGTTAGCTGGCTTTGTAAGCCAGACTGCAGTCATCAGCTCTATTTCAGAGACTCCCACAGCAGAAATGAAGCACTAAGTCTCAGATTCTACCCTCAGCCCAGGCACAAGCTTTCCCAATATACCCAGTGAGAGGCAGATACACAACAAACACACAAGTCATGTATGTGAGTTCTTGTGAGTGCTCCCCAGGGTACTGGAGAGATGCAAATTAACTAAAGCTTACTTAAGGCAAATTAAAACTTGATTTGGTAGGCATAGTAACTAATGCATATAATCCTAACTCCCAAAAGGCTGAGGCAAGATTATTGCCAGAAATTCAAAGGTCAGTCTGAACTACAGTGAGTTCAAGGTAATGCTGGGAAACCCTAAACTGTGTATTTAAAAAAAAAAAAACAACAACAACAACTGAGGCTGGAGTGATGGCTCAGTGGTTAAGAGCACTGGCTGCTGTTCCAGAGGACCCAGGTTCAATTCCCAGTACCCACACAACAGCTTACAACTAACTGCCTGTAACTCCCGGTTCCAGAGAATCAGACCCCCTCACACAGATATACATATATACAAAGCACCAAGGTACATAAAATTATTTTTCAATTGCCAAAAAAAAAAAAAAAAAACCGTTGCTGGAAATGAATGGTAGGCATGCCTCTATTCTCAGCTTCAGACAGCAGAAGCATGCAGGACTCATCATCATCATACCACATTCCAAGACAAAAGCAGTCATTTCATCCAGGCAATGGTGGTGTACCCTTTTGATCCCTGTACTCAGGAAGGGGAGGAGGGGGAATCTCTGAGTTCAAGGCCAGCCTGGTCTACAAACTGAGTTCCAGGGCTGTTACTTAGAGAGAAGGGCGAGGGGAGGTGTTGATACCAAGGTTTAGTAAAATGGCTCAGCAAATAAAAGCACTTGCCACCTAGCATGACAAGCTGAATTCAGTTCTCAGGACCCATGTATGATAAAAGGAAAGAACAGACTCTGTAAAATGTTCTGACAGAGCCAGGCAGTAGGAGCACACACCTTTGATTCCAGCACCAGGGAGGCAGAGACAGGTCAATCTCTGAATTCAAGGCCCGTGGTCTATAGAGTTCTAAGACAGGCAGGGGCTGCAACCCACAGAAACCCTGCCTCGAAAAAAATGAATGAATGAATGAATGAATGTCCTCTGATCTCCACATGCCACACAAAAAAATAAATGGAAGAAGACAAAGACTGTGTGCATATGCTTTCCATCCATGGCCAATCAAAGGTAATTTTTTTGTGAATTTTTAGTGTAAGGGTGCATAAAAGGGTTTTTTAGTTGGTTGGTTGTTTTGCTTTGCTTTGTTTTTTTGTTTTTTTTAAAAAGAAGTATCTCCATGCCCTGAACACTCAGTCATCATCCTGCCAAGACTGCCCTTCTGCTGGGATCACAGGTGTGAACCACCACACCCAGTTCAAAGGTCAACTTTAAAGCAAACTATCTTAAGCTGTTTCACAGGGTTCATCTGAGACCACCTGGAAACACAGATATTTACATTATGATTAACAGCAGTAGCAAAGTTACAGTTATGAAGTAGCAACAAAAACGTTATGACTGGGGGGTCACCAGGACATGAGGATTTGTATTTAAAGGGTCACAACATTAGGGAGGCTGAGAACCACTGTTATCGCAGTGAAGGTTCAGCACTATCCTGAGAGGCATGCACATCATAAACTTAATCCCTGTTGTACAAATGGGGACGGTGAGACTCAGCTAACAAGAGATATGGAGCTAGCATTTTGAACACGTGCAGACTGAGCCCAGAACCTATGCATCTCTTCCCACTTAGGCACTCAAGATTGAGAAGGGGTGTGGCTGGAATAAGGGAAAAGAATGTAAATAATACTGTTAGAGAGAGTGTCCAAAAGGACAAATCCCAAAACTTAAAACCATAAACCTAAAACCAGGGGAAAGGGACTGAGAGGAATGAAGGGGAAAACTTCAGTAGGGACATAACGTACTTATGAAGAAAAGAATAAAACTAAGGAGAACACACACACACACACACTCACGGTGGAGGTTAAAGCCAGGACTTTAGGAGCAGCCTTGATTAAGTAAGTTCCAAGCATCCCTGCCTACACTAAGACCATGCCCTCACACCCCCCCCCCCCCCCCAAAATACAAACCTAGGGCTTGGAGGCTTAAACAAGATAGAAAACGCCACATGGAAGGGAAGAGAGGGTAAAACACATTTTATTACTAGTTACTGCTTGTGTCCCTTAAAAACTAAAACACCAGCATTTGAGCCAAAAGAAGGCCAAAAATAGGCATTTGCAGCAAGCTTTGGAAAGCTTAGCTTGCTTATGAGACATTCATTTCTGTACACTCCCAAAAACATATGCATCCCAGAACATAAAAATTCCAAGACCACACAACCACTCCACTGGTGTCACATTTAAAAATGTCCAGGCTGCAAATAAAATCAGCGCTGAAAAGGGACCTACAGATTCCTTTGGCTGAGGAGATAAGGTCACCACCTAACCTTACCAGACAGAAGACCCAATCACAGAATTCACTTTAAAAAGCACCCAGGTCTTAACAAGCTTAAACTCAGAAGCTACTGGATTAATTCTGGTAAGTCTGTCAAAAGACGACTCCAAAGATTCTAAACCACCGGGTAGTCACTATTACTTTAAGATTACAAAAAGAAACAAACACTGGAACAGAACAAATATATCATACCTAGAATGTGTGCTTTGGTCACTTAAATTGAGTTTGGCTTTATCCTGAGGAAAAGCTGTGATGCCAGCCAAACTGTCTTCTTCCCAAGATCAATAACTCCAATGACGCAAGCTATCAAGGGGCCCTGACTTTACACAAAATGCCAGCTCAGGCATCCAATCTTGCCTGATGTCACAGCTGATTTAAAACCCACAAGGCAGGTTCACCAGTAGCTAGGCACGGCGAACTGAGCGAACAGCCTCATTTAAACTTCTGAGGAGCGCGGCTCGAGAGGATGATTATACCTCTGAATTTAAAGAGGGGCAGGACCAAAGAGCGTCTTAAAGTTGATTCCCCCACTCTGTGGGTGGAAAGCGAGGATATGAAAGAAAATGGAGGTTTCAGTACTGCCCCTTGCATAAGAGGATTCTGGAAGGGAAGGAGAAGAGAGAAACTCTGGTACTACAGCACATCCCCTCACCCCATGTGCCCTCTTCCTTATGAAGCAACCCTAAGAGAAATCGAAAGGGCAACCAATGTGCTGGTTTCCCCCAGGGCTAGGCCTACACGTTCCAGCACTCTGGAATCTGAAAGCGGGCTAGCTCCGACTTCCTCGGTGCCCAGTTTAGGTTAGGCAACCTCACTGAAGCTCCAAAAGTTTTGTTGTCCCCCCCCCTTTTTTTAAAAGTAAAAGTACCAGGACTCCGACGGTCAAACTCAAGGGCCATGCTCTCTACGAGACACCCCGGAGTACCCAGGCGGAGGCTGTCCCGGAGTGGTGCGCCACTAGATGCCCACGCCGATCGCGCCCGGCCAGGATTCCCTAGCCACCTCCCGCCCGGACTCAGCGGGGGAGGGGAGCCCCGCGCGCAGCTCAGGCCGGCGAGCGCTGCGAACAGTCCTGGCACGGCGCATGGCGCCCAACTGTCACCCGCCCGCCCGCCCCGCACCGGCGCGGCCACTCCCTCGCCGCCACACACGCCCCTCGCGTCGCCGCGGGCCACCACCGGTACCGGGGCACGCAGGGGCCCGCGCACCCCACGCCTCACCCGGCTCCCCGAAGCGCAAAGTTGCAAAGTTCAAAGCCAGGCCACGCTCCGAGTCGTGACACATGTTCACTGAACACGCACTCTCGAGGCGCCGACACGCATAGGGAACACAGGGCACACCGAGCGGCCCCGCCCGGCCCAGTCCAGCAAGCTAGGCCCGAGGCATGCCGTTGCCACCAACCGCTGCGGTCCCGGCAGCCCCGCTGAGGGAAACGCCCGCGTCACTGCGCGGGCCAGCGCCGCACCGAGCAGACCCACCTGGAGGCGGCTGTCCGTTCACCGCGGCCGGCGGCGGCGGCGGCGGCGGCGGCGGCGGCGCGTGCTTCGTCCACGGGTTCACCTTGGGCGGCGGTGCCTCCACGAAGTCACGCCGGCCGCCGTCCTCGCCGTCGCTCCCCGCTGGTGCTTCCGCAGCTGCGGGTGGCCGCGGGCTCTCGCGCTCCGCGCCGTCGCGGCCAGGCCTGGCGCAGGCGGGCCGCGGCCTGCGGACGCCGCCGTCGGGCTCACCGCCGCCGTCGCCCGGGCCCGAATCGGCCTGGGCGTCGGGCGCCGGCTTCTTCCTCGCCAGGCCGTGCTCGTCGGCCTGCAGCAGCGCGGCGCCCGCCGGCAGCAGAGGCTCCACTTGAGTGGCCATCTGCGCGGAGGGGCCGGGCGCG